>CAVLJG010000009.1:49505990-49911000 GCA_963669975.1 Acanthoscelides obtectus | reverse complement strand
GTATCCGTATCTGTTCAACAGTGGACCGTTGATAAGACCTGTCAGCATTCCTAATGCAGCGTTCATACTTAGCACTACAGATCCTTGCGTAGCGCTTAACCCTAAATGGCTGAAAGAGCTTCTGAAAACTAACCCATAGTTCAGCGACATTGGAACTGCAATAAACTGAAACAAGTCGTGATGGTCATTCAGTACTTCCAGGCAAAGCCTAAAAAATATCAACACAAGTAGTAGGTTCACATATTCGAACGGAAAGTTTATTTTGATGAATCGAATAGTGCAAATGCGCTTCATAGAAGGTATTTTTCAAGACAACAATCTATTTCCTAGACCATCCTAAGAGTATGATTTTCTTGAATGTTTGCGAACATGCTATCTGTTTGGCAACAATCTAAAATCATCATTTTTTAGTACTCCAGCAAAAAGTATTTAATAATAATAATGATAATAATGTGCCTTTATTCATCTTTGCATACACAAAATAAAACAAAAGAATAATAACTTGCAAACCGATAAATTGAAAAGGTCGAGTGTTACCCTAGGGGTATTTTTCAACTCAACCTTAAATATAAAATTGTATCTATATCATGAACAAATCTAAGGAAAAACCCAATAATAAAGATAAACATAAGTAGTAACCTAGTGCCTAAGAGAAAGGAACTAACAATAAAAAAAATGTTGTGAGTTTCAGCTCATCTTTCTCAATGACACATAGAATTAAAAGTCTTTTGTTTGCTGGTGCAGCTATCAACATCCTAGGTAACCAAAAAATATTTTGTATCAACAATTAGTCGAACAAGAATGAAAGAGAGACAAGTAGAAAAGTAGTGGGCGTAAACAGAGTCGGCATATAGGATCCTTCACACTTCAGACAAATACAAATTCTTTAGCTTTTTCTTAAAGTTCAATAAAGAAAAGTCATAAAAATCATTTTGGAGACAATTGGCTGCGTTATATGAAAAGCTGCGTTTAAAGGTTGATGTTGAGTGAGGTGGTATAACGATCATTCGCCTATTTCTAGTATGTAATGAATTGATATTTTCAAACTTTGAAATTTTATCTAAAAGGTATTCCGGCTTTTTGTTCACGAGAACTTTGTGGATCAGTGATAGGAAATGCAATTTTCTCAATCTATTTAAACTTAGAATGTTGTGTTGTTTGAATATATGGCTTATGTTATCAAACTTTCTTATACCAAAAGAGAATCGCAGGTACGAATTTTATACTCGCTGTAATTTTAAACAATCATTTTTTAAAAGAGCAGGGCCATATATGCTGTCACAGTAAGATAGGCGCTGAGGATATAATTGCTTTAGCATACTATGGGCTGGGAGGACATTTTATTGGCATGGACACTAAATCGAAGATCTGTATCAAACCACAATCCCAAATTATTGCTCTCACTCACTACAGGTAATGGTATGTTATTAATGTTCAGATTAAACGAACGCTCAGAAATCATACGTTTTTGTTTAGAGCCAAACAGCATTGCCTTTGATTTATTGGCATTAAGGTTTAGATTATGTGCAATTGATATATTGCATAACATATTAATATCGTCGTTAATCATGGAGTACGAGTTTAAAATATGATCAATCTGAAAACTGAAGTACAATTGTGTATCATCCGAATAGTGATGTATTTGACCAGTTTTTACGTAGTTATGAAAGTCTGAAATATATACAGAAAATAATAAGGGCTTAATATGGATCCTTGTGGTACACCCATTGTATGTACTGGTACCTCCTAGTTAAGTAGTGCCTTATTAAATTTACCGCATTATCTGCAAATCCAAAGTACTTCTGTTTCATGCACAATATATTCTGATCTAAGTATAAAATGCTTTACTGAAGTCCAAGAGAATTAAACACGTAATATTACCTTTGACAAATGATTTGCTCAAGTATACATGGCAAAAGATTTTTTCGACCTATTTTAATGTCTATTAATGTGACCGGCAGGAATTTGGAAAGAGACAAGTTTATTTGACATTGTGTATATTTTCCTACAAGACGTCAACTTGGAACTAGCTGGCGTTTACTCCATGCTCACTTGTGTTTAGCGCTGGATGAACTATATATGATATCTTATAGGTTTTTTTACGTAAGAACCCTGCCGCATGGGTATTACGTATCTTGAAAAGTGGGATTATGTCGGTTTTTTTTGATATTATATAGGTTTTTTTGATATTATGTAAATTATTCTACAATATGTCAACTTAGAACTAACTGTTGTTCTCTTGTGCACTCATGTAGCTGTACGGGTTGCCTAAACCTATCATGGTTTGGCTCTGATGTGTAACATCTGCTTTCGAGATGGCATTATTGGAGATCTAAGATGTAAGTTGTATACTATAGCTGGAAGGAAACGGCAGTGCATAGATGCATAGTGACGATTTGAGTGCTAATAGTCTGTTTTGATGATAATTCCATTGGTTTCTTGTCTCAAATACACTTGCGCGCTGAAAATTAGGTGCTCATCCATTTTTTTTATTCCTCCTGGAAATTACATATGCAAATTTGTTAATTTAAAAAATGAGAGAGATTAGGAAAGGAAGTCCCTGGTTGGTGAAGTATAATACAACTAACAGGAGAGAAAATAGGCTACAGACAGGAATATTTATGGAACGTAAAACGATTATTACATTTACATTATTTTTTATTTCTAGTCATTTAAATTTTATAGAAATTAATTTTGCGATGTCAATAGAAAATACAAATCAGCGCCTGAATGCGAGGTACTGCGGAAGTGTTTTGTGTGTGATACGGCAAGTACTAATTGTTATATGATGTGGCGATTCGAGATACTGCGAAAGTGTTTTGTGTGTGATACGGTAATTCCTAATTGTCTATGATGTGGCTTAATTACATACAGCGCGGGAGCGTCAGCGATTTCCCTTAATGGTTCTCAAAGGTTTTGAATATCAAAAAAAACTGGGGAAAACCTTAATTTATCACTTTGAACATAACCTCTCTTCACAATGTTCAACACAAATAACCCGTCTGACACAGCTAATACATATACTCCATGAGCAGCATATTCAGCAATAATTTTCTCACATAGCAAATATCACTGATTTTATACAGATACAGACCAATACACACAATCATTCAGACGCGATCTTGCTACTCAACCAATATTCTTTCTGTCGCATCTTTTATAAAATATACTCTAGAAACTATCTCGGCATTCTGCAGCCAACAAAACGTGCTGGAAACTGAGCCGTTCCTCTATAGATGACGCTATTGCATAGTAGAAACTATCTAGTCAGCAAGTTGACATTTTGTTTTTTTGACAATATATAGGTTTTTCACGTAATAACCCTGCAGAATAGTTGCTACACCAGCTTCCTCCCCCCCTCTCTCTCTCTCAAATCACTACGTTAAACTATCCAAGCAAAATATGTGAATTAGTTGAGAAATCTGCTAATAAAATACTGATACTGCCCCTGCAATATTGAAACAAAGTAAATTTTCAGAAATCTCCAAAGGATAAAATAGTTCCGGAGATAAAATTTTTGTTCCATATATGAAATCCGTCAGCACTAAATATTCGATATATGTTTTTTATATATCACATTTGTTTTGGTTTGTATTTATTTAGAAAAAGTTTTCTATGCTTGAAATAAGTTCAGTTTGTTGTAAAATGGTTTTATTGTTTATTGTTTTCATTTAAACAATCTATTCATGAGTGAAACAGCATTTCCCATTCAGGTACCCAATTTAAATAAAGTATGGGCAAATTAAAAATTAATCTTTTGCGTAACTCCTTCAACAAATCCAGGGTTACATTTTTCCAAATATGTAAGAAAATGTAGTTCAAAAAGATGATAGGCACTGTTATATGGGATTCATAGCTTTCAGGGCTTTCGAAAAAAAACCTTTTCGATTTTGTATTTTAAACAACTTTCACGTGTTCGTTACTGTTTGTGAATAGCACATTGCAAATTTTGAAAAAAATCATATCATGGGCCTGTCGTGAAACACAGAACATGTTGATTATGGCGAACAGTGTAAATAACATATCAATCAGAAACTTACATTATTCAAGGCTGTAGCTAAAACAATAATCCAACCATATCCACCGTCGGGTGGTACAAACACCGTCTTAACCATGACTTTAGCAAAAAATCACTCCATGCAAGATAATATTAAGGAATATCTATATTGAAAAAGTGCAATGTCGATCCATCGTAGAGAAACAGGCAAATCGAACGTTGATGCTTTAACATCTCGACGACTCAAGCTGTACTGATAAGAGTTTAGTTTTGTTTTTATATCTATACCGCTGATAACGTTAATCAAACATCATGGCACATGAGTTAAGTTTTTATAATTATTTTGTAAATATGCTCTTGTCTAATAATTGTTACATGGAAAGTAGATTTCCTAAGGAGACAGTAAAATAGAATTTTTATTATTTGAGCAGTTACGTGAATCAATATATGTACTCGATTTAGGAAAGGATAAATCCATAATTTTTACAGATTATGAATATATTAAAAAACCGCTGATATCAATACATAATCCAGGAAATAAAAATCTAAATGCGTTTCATAGTAACAAACCCGTTATTTGTCAAAAAACCGTACATTGGTTCTCAAGAGAGATCATTTATGTAAAATTAACTGCCAAAAATGCAAAATCTGGGGTAATAAGTTTTAGCGTGACATAATAAGGTCTTTTCTATTCTCCCATAAAAGCTAAGCTTTTTAGCAATCAAAGGAGAGTGACTCATTGTATCGAATGTATTTGTGAAGTCCAAGAGAAGTAATGGTGTAACTGAATGTTGGTCCAACGCTCTGACGATATTATTAGTAACATCGAGGTACTTGTCGTACGACGCTCTTTCCGAAACCCACATTGTTTTTCGGTAGAATCCCATGTTCTATATATATATATTCATTTATTTGAATGAACATAGCTTTTTCCAATAATTTTAAAAGTGTAGATAAAATACTTATGGGCCGGAAGTCTGTATATGAGTTTGGAATGGTAATTTTCGATCAGAGCCTCTTTTTCATGAATTGGGAAAAAATACTTCTTTCTAAGCAATAATTTATTATAAGCAGGACGTATAGAGAGATTGCGAGGTATCATAATTTCACCATGCTGAGGTATACCATCAGTTTACAAGGCATTCGATTTCAGTAAATGTAATAATGAAGATAGGTCTGAATATGATGGGCTTAAAACTAAACTTATGATTTAAATAGCGATGTTTTTCATAATGTTGAATTTTTCATTTGCAGGTGTGAGTATTTTCATCAAAAACTGAACAAAAACAGTCGTTTATTTCTGTTGGATATTTTAAGTACAGAGAGATTCTATTATTTCTCAAATTTTGCATACGCATTGATTTCAAGGCTTTGTCAAAGGCAGTTAACTCGTTCTGATCCTGTATAAATGATATAAGCTCGTTTTTCAGTTCTAATTTTAGCTAGTGTTGCATTATGCAGTTGTTCATATTTATTCCTAGATTCTTAAGTTTTGTTAATTTTGAATTCAGTTGTAGATTTGTTCTATTTTATCATAAGCTTAAGATATGAAGCTAAACAAGGGGCAGCCGGCTTCTTAACCCGTACAATTCTTAATGGTGCATGCTTATCGAAGATATACTTGACTCCATCAGTTAGATAGGCATCTTCCTCATTGATGTCATGAAAGTTAAATATACTGTCTCAAGGATAGATTAGAGAGGTCGTTTTGAAAGTAAGGCACACTAAAATTTGTATAGTCTCTATATGTAACAAATTTTGGTTTGCTTTAGAAATAAAGTTGTCTCGTAGAAAACAAACTAATGATCTGCAAATAGATCCATGTTTATAGTGCCAGCATTTCAGAAGATTTTGGAATCACTCAGATAGACTATTTGAATTTTTAGTGATCCTAGATGCTTGAAACCCATAATCCACTCGTGTAATTTATTGTTTTTATTAAAACGGATAACATTGATGTCTCCTAAAATGATTATATAGTCAGAGCATGAAATAAGGAAATGATAATGCATTTTCAAACTACTCAACAGTTTTTTTCAGATTAGTGTGCGGACGACGATATACTACCCCAAGCACCACGCTTAAACCAATTATCTTTACTTTGATCCAAAAACTTTCTATCCCAGAAAGAAATGCTCCTCCACGTTTAACTCTTCACAAACAAATTCATTATCTACATACAGGGTGTTAGGGAAATAATATTCGTAACTTTAAGAGGTGATTTCTTACATGATTCTAAGCAAAAAAGTTCATTATAACTTATGATCGAAAATCAGTCGTTTTCGAGGAAAGTAAGTGGTAAATAATTAAATTTTCTCAAACATTTGGCAACGCTGCAACGCAAAAGCGATACGAGCGCACAACGACCGCAACTGATTCATGGAATTGTTTACGTTTGAATCATATTTTTGTTGAAAATATCCCTTGAATTATTGAATACTTTTACGTATTTTTTTGTGGCTAATATTTTTTATTTAATAACGCTTTCAGTACAGTACATTTATTAAAAAAAATGACAGAACTTACCGGTACGTGGCGATACACCACCAATTCCCACGATTCTCAGTCACTTATTTGACACGATGCGATGTATGAAAAAAGAAAAAAAAACAACATCCGTAAATCACATAAAGTTACAGATAAATGTTTTACAATAGATGTTCAAAATGGGAAACATGGGCATCTATGCAAGCCAGACACCGTCGAACCCAATTTTATCTAACTCGTTGAAAAATTCCTGGCATAATACGTATTTCATTAGCGGTGGCCAAAATACGCTCCCTTAAATCATTCTCATCCCTTATTTCAGAGGTGTAAACTAAATTTTTCATGAATCCTCAGAAGAAAAAATATAATGGATGAAGATCGGGCGGTCTAGCCGGCCAGGCATTTGGACCATTTCTTTCTAGGTATTATTGAGATGTTCCACAAAAGTGGTCACCAATCAATTATTCCAGCCCACACATTAACAGAAAATTGATACTGTGAATTTTTTAGTGCAATTGCATGGGGATTTTCGCCCGCCCAATTATGAAAATTCCAAATTCCATTTTTTGTAAAACAAGACTCATCTTTTGACAACACGTTCGCTACAAAATTGTGATTTCTTTGGTGTTTACCAAAAAACTAATTACAAAAATTTGCTCTTCGTGGAAAATCTTCAGGCGAAAGAGTTTGAACCCTCTGGACATGATATGGGTACAATAACTATTCTTTAAGGGTCCGATGTACTATCCAGTGTGAGACAGCGTCTTGACGAGCTATACTTCTCATACTCCGTGTCGAATACTCGTCAATTCAATTCAAAATTTGTTCTTCGGTTTAAGCAGTGGCGGATTTAGAGGTGGGGCGCCCCCCTCCCTCTAGACGTCTGACACTTGCTTTTGTAATCTAACACCATTATGTTACTTTCTGACACAACATGGCGATAGAAGCATACTAACTATAAGTTATAGCTATAGGAATTGAGCATTGCTATTTTTTTGGGATCCTTTAGTATTCCAAACGCTACCCCTGTTTGACATCACTTACGTTTACAACACAATTCTCACGACTTATTCCTATACAGGGTGTAAAGTTAGTAAAGGATCAACGAAGTCAGGTGATAGAGGTCCTCAAATCCTATCGAATGAAACCCTATATGGTGGTCCGAAATTTTATAGATATTTGCAATTTTGTGAGATTAGAAATCAACGCAAAAAATCTTAATTTCATTTTTCTATGCATTCTATACACAAACGACACCTTCTAATTAAATTGTCCTTCAGTCTTTGAAATAAAGTTGCTTTTTCCATAATTTTATTTTTGCTTCATCAATTTTGTGGCGCAGTTGGTTGACATTTGTATATACAGATGTATAGATTATCCCCTTCTACAACCCCAATATAAAAAAATCTTGAGGATTTAAATGGAGTGACCTTGGAGGCCATCGAATGTGTCCACCTCTACCTATCCAACGCCCAGGAAAGGCACTGTCTAAGTAATGCCGTACATCCCGTACAAAGTGGCATGCGGCACCATCGCATTGAAAATAATAATAATAATAACGTTCTTTATTTTACCATCATATACGTACGTTTAGACACACACACACATGAGAAACAAAATCATGGTATTGGGAAAACCTCAAGGGGGAGTTCACCTAGAGGTGTTCTTTCACTCAACCCTTGCCAGCAGTAGAATACATGTAAGAAAAATATCCTAACCTAACACTAACCAAAAAAACACACATAGGGTCACCTGAATTAAACTTGGAAGTTGTAATAATTTAATTGGTCATAAAGTAATCCGAAACTAGTTCCTTAAATGTATGTGGATTGCATGATTTAAGATAATTATGAAGGGAATTATAATATTTAGCAATAATAAATTTGAAGCTTCTTTCAAAAAGAACTGTCCTGTGAGATGGTATATTGATTAGGTGCTTAAGTCTCGTGTCAAAATTATGGACATCTGCGCGAAATGACACCTTTTGGTAGAGATAGGGGGGGTTCTTATAATACAGTATCTTGTGAAATAAGTAGAGAGCATATAAGCGCAATCTTTTCTCCATGTTTAGCCAATTCAATTCCTTCAATTTGTGGGAAACGTGCTCATACTTTTTAATCCCGTATATGAATCGAATGCACGAGTTCTGTACACGTTGAATACGATTAACACTCTTTTGATCTAGACATGGACCAAATACAGGTGCACAGTATATAAATTGTGAAAGTACTAGCTTATCGCACAATATTTTCTTAGTGTCTGTTGATAAATATGATCTATGGGGATATAGTAATTTTAGCGATGTGTATGCTCTCTGTATGCATTTCGTTATGTGATTCCTGAACCTTAGATCCTGATCAATGAGTAAGCCCAGATTTTTTGCCTTACCTGTAATTTCAATGACAGTATTACTTACATCTAATTTCAAGTTTGATTCCAAAAACCGGCAGGCAGATTTTTTAGGAAATACCATAGCCACAGACTTGTTAGGAGTTAGTAGAAGTGAATGCCTTGTAATAATAATAATGATAATAATGCATGATATGCACCAAAAATCCGATGTCGATAGGCTCTGTGTAAAAAGAAGGAATGGAGGTCGTGAACTAATTGAGATTGAATCTGCGTACATCATTGCCATCGTCAATCTCTGCAAATACATTTCAAACAACACCGACCGTATGATAGAATTGGTGAAACAACATGAAGCAAATAAGGAAAAATACTCTTTGCTAAAAATATCTGAAGGTGAACAACTTGCTCTCAGAAACAACATTGAAGAGCACAGAATCGAATCAATTAAGCGCAAACCACATCATGGTCAATTCTTCCATAGCCTTACATCGATAGACAGAACACGCTATCTTGGCTGCACAGTTCAAATCTGGAGGGAGATACCGAAAGTTTGCTCATAGCTGCCCAGGATCAAGCCCTAAACACAAGATACCACCAGCGCAAAATTCTGGACAAACCAGTCGATAGCAGATGTAGAAGGTGCAACACAAAAGAGGAAACAATTCAGCACGTCCTTACAGGGTGCACAGTTCTAGCAGCAACTGAATATCTACATCGGCATAATACATGTATTTATTCGAAAGTTTGTAAAGAACTCCAAATTGACGTGCCTCGAACGTGGTATAGTCATAACCCGCCTCTGGTAATCAACACAAGTGAATGCACAGTACTGTGGGACCATGCAATTATAACCCCGATAGCACGAAATATTCATTAAATATCTATTTAATATTTAATAATATTTTTATCTTACTTAAATATTTGTTTTAATAAATATTTGTAATATAATATTTTTATTAAATATTTATTCAATATCTTTTAAATATTTTAAATACAATATTTCTTTTATAATATTCATTAAATATTTACTTTTAAATCAATGGAAAATATTAAATATTTTCGGCTACGACGCATGTGCGTGTGACCTCGAGCGACCAATGGGATAATAGCAAGTCGGCCTGAGACGACCCGTTTGCCGGCAGCCATTTTACCTGTGACTTTCACTATGATAGCCTTCTACCTGTCTATCTCCAAGTGGTTCATTATTTGAGTGTTTTTTTTTGTGGAAAAGGGAAAAGGGTAAGTTTTTCGATAATTACATAGCTTAATTTATCCGACTAGTAAACATTATTGTGCTAGCTGAGTAGACCATAAATAACTAGCCTTAAAGTGTACTACTAAAAAAAGTCACATTTCAACAAAATCCATAAGTGTTAGTCAAAGGATCAAGTTGTGTCCATGGACATTTTTCACCAAGATTTCTAAAATCACATACCAAATTTTCTTAAAAATTAACCAAATCTCGAACTATCATAGGCATGACATGTGGGGTCCTTTTAGATGCATTATAGACAAGCTTTTCAGTGACCCAGTTGAGCTACTCGGAGTAACTCACCATGCTCAGCACCAATAAATACATTGGAAAACAGCTTATGTATTCAATAATACTTCATAATTAGTAAGTTTGTTTTTTTTTTCAGAGGAGTGGACTTGCAAGATGCAGAATGTTTTTTTGATAATATTTTTCTAGCAAATGAAACTATTATACCTAGAATGAATTTTCTTTATAAACCCAATTTTATATAAGCATTCCTACAGGTTTTGCTAGAATAACCAATGAAGAGTTTTCTAGCGACACTGAAAATATGTATCAGATTAATGCTTGAAAATCCATACATATTAAAGAAAAATATTAGATATTTCATCAAAATATAAAACTGATATTTAAAAATCTTTCCTCATATATTTTCTAAATATTTGGAAAAAGTATCACAAAAATATATGAATTATATATACTACAAATATCTATAATGAATATTTTATAAATATATAAGAAATATATTTATTAAGTATTAAAAAATCTGTCGCTACAAATATTTATCAAACATTTTTTAAAAATATTTAATGAATATTAAATGCTATCGGGGAACTGATCGCACCATATCAGCTAATCCTCCCGACATCGTCATTCATAATAGGATGCATACTTGTGGACGTAACTATCCCAGACGACCAGAACATTACTATAAAGGAGGCAGAAAAGATCTCAAAATATAAAGATTCACAGATAGAAGTACAGCGCATGTGGAAAGTAAAAGCTAAAGTTATACCAATTATAATTGGCTCATTGGGAGTAATTAAAAAGGGAATGCATACGTACTTAAATCAAATACCAGGAAAGCCAGATATATATGAATTGCTAGGATTAGCCCACATTCTGAGAAGAGTATTAACATAAGAGCCAGCTATACCTCAGAACCCTTGTTGGGTTCCGGTGGCTAGTACTGTCCGATCAGACGAGGTCGAGAGTATGTAATTGAAATAATAATTTTTTATTCGTCACTTGATTACAAAATAATTGGCTTTAAAGGAATAGTGACGAAAAGGTGTAGTGTCAGCTTATGCTGTTTTTCAACCCGACCTACTTCACGATGTGTTCCGCGATTGTTAAAATTATTCATTACGCTGCCTGTGTCCAGAAGTCTTTCTGATACTTCTACGAATGTTTTAGCTAGTAGCCTTCGATCAGGAAAACGTTCTTCGTAAATGCGCCTAGCCTCTTCAGAATTGCCATGGGCCTCTCCGTAAATAATAAGCACATCGTGATACTCGCGTACCGAAAGCATCTGTTTCGTATCTGATGCAGTAATACATACTGAATAATAAAATGTGAGAGAAACTATCAAATAATGTTTTCCCTATGTAGGTATTTTTTATTATTTATATTATTTATTATTATTTATATTATTTATTATTATATATATTATTATTTATATTATTGGGCAATACGCGATGATACATGCAGTGCAGGCGGAGTATGACGTTGCCAGTTGTATGAGAGATGTCAGTTTTTCTTCGGAAAATTGTATTTAATAAGCAAGAAAATTATTTTCCCGGCACATGAGCCTGCAACTTGTTCAAATAATATGGAGATTTTATGTAGAGAATAGCTCATTGGATCATAACGTCAATACATTGTTTCAGAACTCATGATTATAGAAAGTTTTGGTTTATTTTTCACCATCCGGCATATTTTAGCCTTTATATTTTATTTTACTGTCGCTATATGATGGAGCTCAGAGAAAAACACAGGTACGCTGAAATTTTATTAGTATGTGTACTTTTCTTGCTCCTAATAATACTTTCTACAGTCCATGAAATAGCGGTAACATAAGTACATATATTAAGTATGTGTATTGTTATCACATAATTGCCTACCAACTGTCGAATCCAACCTGGAAAGAGAGACATAACGTTAGAATGTCTGGATATGAATAAGAAAGAGGTGTAGAATAGAGGAATAATACTTTAGTTCTATAAGTTAGACATAAGAAACCATATCACGATTTCATATTTTACGATTCCTATACCTAGCATACCTATGCCTACTGGCACAGAAAATAGAGTTATAAACAAGATATGAGACAGTCAAGATCATTCAATGACCAGTTGTAAGAGTTAATTTTTAAATATTGATTTTGCATCTATTTTCAGAACAATATTATTTGAATTAAATGTGATTCATTTTCTAATATTGAGTTAGGTATCTTATCTACTTAAAATCTGATCTCACCTATTAAGTAAGCCGACTATGTATCAATTAATTGATTATTCCTTGAATTCACTTTCTAGACGTTCCACTAATACTACATACAAGTTTTGATTTAGTTCTTAGAAATCAGACTACAGTGTGTACATTAAAGTAATCATAAATATCGACAAACCATGAAAAAATACAGAGATAGATATTCGTACACTCAGGTAGTACTTGTATTAGGTCAGCAATAGATAGAAAGCCCTGAAAAAAACTAATCATTCGGAACTTGATAAATCTTAATATAGGTGGAAAATTATATCTAAACATAAATATGAAATCTTAATATAGGTGGAAAACTATATCTAAACATAATATGAATTAATATAAGCTCAAAATTGTCTGTGAGATATTGACTATCAAGCTTGTGCTACCTGATTGGACTTATCGTTGGTGATGGTGTTACAGTTTACATCTTACCTAATAAAGGTCCAAATGTAACGTATATTATCCCACTCACAGCTAGTTGCAAGCCAGATGCAGCTGGCAATCTCTCCAAAGGTACGTGAGAAGGGATAACAAGCGCCAGGAAAATTGTCCGTAAAGCTTTTCCAGCTCCAATTATCACAGCTACTATCATGGCAAATGCATAGGTTTGTGTGTGAACTAAAACTATGAAGATATATTGAGTAATGCAAGTTGTTGTCTAGAATAAAGTTCAGGCTGAATTGAATATGTTTGCTTTCCGTTTTTGTAACTGCATTCAACGTTGTTTTTTGCTTTCGTTTTAGGACTTTCACTTCTTTTACCATCCGTACTTTATGATGACCCCTTCAAAATAAACTGCAGTGTTGCCTAATTGTTATCGTTGTGAGATAACTCTATGAATAAAAATGGTGGATGAAAATACTTTCTTTTGCTTAATTTACTTTCATTACTCTATCATTTTGAACAGCTCGCACGCCGCAAATTTATATTATCGTTTAACAGTGTTTATCGATGAAAAAATATTGTTTTATTTAATTAGTAGTGCATAGTCTATTCGGCTTTTATCCAGTTTTCAGTTTGTTCAGTGAGTGTTTTTTGAGAAGTATTTGTTCAAAAATAATTAACAATGCTGGAAGTTAGTTCACCGCAATCACGCCTTGTATTAAAATTGTGATTCTTCGAAATGCCACCAATTAGACGTACCAACCTGGGTCGCAAAATACACAATGCTGCAAGTCAAAGAGGTATGCGAAGAAGTTAAACTGATGAGCAAAGAGAAGCGAGAGATGAAGTTGAACGGATCGAAGGACTGAAATTGATTCCACATAATTTTATGCCTACTTTCAAAGTAAGTTGATGGGGGAATGACAGTTCTGCCAACGTATTTTGTTAGCCACATGGCGATACAAACACTTTGCTATACAATTACCTATATTCGATATATTTAGCCTTTTATCATCACTATTCTTTTCAATTCATAGCTAAGACAGGACAACGTCTGTCGGATCAGCTAGTATTACTAATAATTTTCGTTTACCGCGTTAGCGTTTATTTCATCTTCTTACGCACAGTTCGTTGTTGTAGACATTGCGTTGGTGTTATCTGAAAGTGTTACCGGACCGTAAGGAAGTCCAATCAAATAAAATGTGGTAATCGTACAATATATCCCTCGGTGCTATCCGCTCCAGGATATGAAAGCGTTAGGCCAATAGTAGCTAAAAACTACCAGGTATCGGTAGAAGTAGTTTACAGAGAAAATTTGTAGGGGATGAACAAACATTCACAATAAGACCCTCAATTTCCTCTTTCGGTTACATCGCTCGTCAAAAAGTACAGTGATCCTCAAAAAATAGAAGAGACGGAAATTTGTTAAGCAGTTTTGTTTGATTCCTTTATGATGGTGATCATTGCGACGGCTTTAACTTTAAACTATTATCACACCTTTGACTAAAAGTACAAATAAAGTAAATTTCCCTCTTCAATAAATAAATTAACCCTATACAAATTATCTATATATGTTTCTGCAATTCTAGATATTTTTATATTACTATTTACTTAACTTTAAACTATTATCACACCTTTGAGTAAAAGTACAAATAAAGTACATTTCCCTCTCCAATAAATAAATTGACCACTATAAAAGTTATCCATATAAGCAATTCTAGATATTTTAGTTTATAAGGCAAGTGCTGAGTAATATTATCATACTTTATTTCTCCCGTGCTTACTTACTTATTCTTCCCAAAGCCATGCTCATCACGCCAATAACGAAGAATGTTCTGTTGCTCCAGCCAATTTTATCAGCAATGAATGGAATTGAGAATCTAAACACGATGTCCGTAATGCCCAACAAAGACATGAAGGTTGCTATTTCATACTTAGGAAAATTGAACTCTGTCAATATAATAGGCGTAAGAATGGAAAAATTGATCTCGACGAAATTGGCTATGGTCATTCCCAGCATAATGTTCACGTAGACTGAATCTTTGAACAATTCGAAATCAAAGAATATGGATATCTTCCTCCATATGCTCAGCTGTTCCGTTTCATTTTCGACCACTTTTGCATATTCTTTCTCTTTCAGATCTTTCTTGTATTTAGCCAGCTTTTTGGCAGCTTTATTCAAGACAAATATTTCTGAATACATAGGAATAGTTAGTGGTTCTTTTTCTTCATTAATGTTGTCTTCGGGTAGTTCTTTAGTAACTGCAAGTACATTCGTCGACGCTTTTCTTTCTCGTTTGTCCTTTTTTCGTTCTTTTTCGTATTCTGCTAAATTGGTACATGATGGTCTTATTGATGGTGCGACTGAGTTTGAGGTAGATTGTTTCGATCCTTTGTATGATGAAAGGGATAGCCTGGAACCTGAAAAGTACTTTTATTCCAACAAAAATAACACGCAGGTGATAGAGTAAAAAGAAATTAAAAAATCTGTCTCACTAAAATATTTAAAACTGACAACATTGCATGGGGAGGAATAAGCTAGTTTCAGTATCGTTGGAAGACTACGAGCCCATTCCCACTTCAGTTGGCCCAACTATTGAAATCTTGGTTTTTTTCTTATCAAACGCAAATAATAAAAATGTAGCAGAGTGTTTTAGGTTTAAAATATTAACAATTAATATTTTGATAATATATAGTAGAAAACACCAACTTTATCACTCCCTAATCAAATTTGCAGCATAAAAATAACACATGTTGCAATTAAAGCATATCAACCTATTTTCATTTCGATGCAAAATAAGTCTATAACGCATAGGTGGCTGTGAAAAATAGAAGCCATGACAATTGTTTTTATTAATCACAGCTGTCAGAATACGTTTAAAATAGTTTTGGGTAGTTAAGGTTTTCAAAATGGGTAGAGGAAAGGTTATTAGTAAGAAAATTTGGTTACTGAATTAATTTTTTTAATTCTGGGAAATCAAACTCAGAAATTGCAACTTTGTTAGACTTATCGCGGTACAGTGTGAGAAATATTGTTAGAAGATATAACGTAACTGGTTCAGTTAATATTAAGCCACGATATGTGAAAAAAAGTAATATCACAAATGCCGACCGAAGAGCATTAAGAAGAATAATCGTGAAAAACAGGTGTACCAATTATACCACAACTCATAGAGAGGCCCACAAAATGGGATTTAGCGCTTTGCAAGGTAAGTTTTCTTATAAAAAAAAGTGAAGTAAAAACCATAAAGTTGCACAACTTGTTTATAGGCCAAAGAAAAGCTTCTATAATCGGCTTAGATGAGCTAAAGAACATAGACAATGGACACCTCAACAATGGTGTGCAATACAATGGAGTGATGAGGCCCGATTCGAAGTTTGTGTTGGTGACAGTCGCAGTAGAGTTATTCGCAAAAAAATGAAGCATTCCATGTTGATTGTCTGAAGGGAAAAGTGAAATTTCCAGCATTCATTATGGTCTGGGTCAGTATGTCATCAAAATGAGTAGGAGAACTTCATTTTATTGATGGAAATGTGGATACAAAGAAATATTTGGCAATTTTAGAAGAATCGCTTTTACCAGTGATGGAAGAATGTTTGACATCCGGCCAAGATTTTGTGTTTCAGCAAGATGGTGCAGCGTGGCATACCTCAAAAGAGGCTATAAAATGGATGGACAAAAATAATGTACCACTTTTGAAATGGGTTTCTAGCAGTCCAGATCTGTCACCTATTGAAACTTTGTGGCACGAGATGAAAAAGGTTCTACGACAACATCCTGCTCGTACAATCACCGAACTGAGACAAAAGCTTCAAGAAATATGGGATTGTTTTACACCAAATTTTTGCCAAAACTTGGTTAACACTATGGCCCAAAGAATTTCAGCCGTAATAAAAAATAAAGGTGATGTTACCCAATGGTAATCTTTCAATTGTTGCTTTGTTAACTTCGCGCATTTATTCGCACATTGTTTATTTGTTCAGATGTTCTATTAGTTATAGGTCTAGGTGATTTCAAATATGTATTTTTTACGACTAGAGTGTATCTAATATGTTTTTGAGAAAATAAATTGTTTTAGAAGTAAATAGTTTCGTCATGTTTAGTTTATAAAGGCATATTTTGGTACAAATCTTGAAGTGGGCTAACTGAAGTGGGAAGGGGCTCGTAGATAAACAATTTAGATTTGACAAAAAGGCAGTTATTGTTGCAAAAACTAGTGACTTATTACTTTTCGCTAATCACATCGTACTATGGAAACTGAGAAACAGGGAATATCTGTACATATAAACAAAAATGAATAAATAACGTACCCACTTGGGATCTGCTTTGTGAGTACCATCCATCATTGGCTGCAAATAACCTAGGTGAACCAGGTCCTACTATTTCATAGCCAGGTTTTCCCGTGTCATCTTCAGCACATGCAAAGTATTGACTAGAAAAAATTTTGCTACTGATCCTTGACAAATTGCCTTCAGTCGACTGAACTTTAGCGTTTTGTGAATCAAGTAGTTTTGATTTTTCTGGAACTTCCTCCTATAAAAAACAACAGTTAGTTGAATCTTAGCTACAGTAAGGTCCAGCATGTCCTAATAGATGCAAGTGCCAATATTTGAATGAGGTGACTAATACAAAAGGATCCCTATTCTTGAAAACGAGGATTTAGAATCATATAGGGAGTTCTTTTGCCTGTACTGCATTCCTGCTGATAGGTCTACCATCCGTCTCATCTATAAAGACGAAGTTAACTTTGCGATGAAACGCTTAAATGGTGTGAAGAGCCCTAGAATGTCGAAAATAAATTCATTCACAAACGTGTATGTCAACAGGTGTCAGAATTTGGAATCTTTTGTCAGGAAAGAGAACCACACCCACTTTCTCTGAGATTTGATCCCCTCGTTTTCAAGAACAGGGGTAGTGTAGTAGTATCGCTGGTCGCGATTTTGTACTTTGATACCTTTGTACTTATTCATTTGCATCGTATTCGGATCTGTTCCAGATGAGCACTAAGACGCGTTTTGTTCCTCAAGGATCAGTACTGTATTTTGGAAGCATTAAACTGTACATGATTGTTGCGTCCTCAAGCCGTGTCAATCGCTAGTCGGAGAGGAAGTCGCCACTAGTCTTTTTTTCCAGCTCACTGGCAGATATCGGCTTGTCGGTCTGAATTCCTGCATGTAGAGTGCTGTCATCAGAAAAGCTGTGGATTGGGTTTTTTGTACAGGACCTAGAACTTTGTTGATGACGTGCGACAAGAGCACCCGACTGATGCCTGAATGTTACTTCCCTCTCAGGGAGCCCTTTGAATCGACGGCACTCGGAGTTGGTAGCAAGGATTTTGGCAAGAACTTCCGCCTGAGTTCTTTTCAATTTGCTTGGCCAGCGTCTAGAAAGACCGACTGCCATTGCGCTGTTGTGTCTAACTTTGATCTCGTGATGGTCTTTGCCATTGCGGATCGCTTCGTTATATTTGTTTCTGGGGTTTTGGAAGAAGGTACAAGGTCCATTATGGACAATTCGTTATTATGGGATTATAGACTATCATGTTCAACATGATGTTTCTCATTCCTGGGCACCTTTAATAACAAGATTACCTTAAAAGCCGTGTGCCATTCTACAGGTTGTAATAATAGTGCACCAACAAAAGAGTGCAGTGCAATACTAGAGAATATCAAGAGCGTCCCTTCCATTCCATATAATTCGTTCAGAGATACGATGATGTATGGCCAAACTATCGGTCCTAACGCTGTTGTTGTCCATGACAATCCTGTTGCTATACGTCGCTTTGTTTTGAAGTATGTATTCAAAGCTAGTGCGTTTGATGACTGTACTATGCCGAATGATACGCCTGAAACGGAAAATGATATAACTATATTTCCTTATAGATATGCTTGAGTTTGGTTACAATATGCAGAAATGTTTGTCTGCGTGACAATATTTTAAAGTTTTTCGGGAAACAAATTAGTAGAAAAGCGGCCAGACGAACATTGAAAATTAATAGAAATCACGGGCGGATACTAACAAAAAAGAGACTGAATTGGGCCAAACAACATCAAAATTGGACAGAAGTTTTTGGTTCCAAGAGAAGAGTATTTGTCCACCGTCGGCCTAACGAGAGGGCAATAGAATCAAGCACTGTCGCGTCAGTCAAGCACGAGGGAGGTTCTATAATGATTTGGGACTGTTTTGGTGATTCCCCTCTATCAAAATCATGTTGTGCCTTCTGGGGCTCGTCTTATTGGTCCGGGGTTTGTCTTTCAGCATGATAATGACCCCAAACACAAATCTAAGCTCTGTAAACAATTCCTGGAAGCAAAAGAAGAACAAAATATTTTGAAAGTCATGCAATGACCTCCCCAATCCCCTGATTTGAATCCGGTAGAGTTGTAGTGGGATCAACTGAACAGACAAGTACGGAAATGTTGTCCTACATCTCAAGAACATTTGTGGAGAATGTTACAAGACGAATGGGGAAAAATCAACCCATGCACTTTAGAAAAATTAGTTTCCCGTTTACCCATCATTTGGCAGGCTGTAATTAAAAGTAAAAGAAGACGTATTGATGAGTCAAAAATATAATTATTTTGATTATAGATAGTTGTAAAGAATTAAGAAAATAAATGTTTCATACAGATATTGTAATGTTTTTTTAATAACTTCCATCAGTTTCCTTGTTTTCTGGGTATTCAAAAACTTTTAAACGGTATATCCTAGTTTCTATGCCGCTAAACATGTGTGTCATTTGCGAAGCATCTTATCCGCGACTAGTCACTATTACGACTGGACACTATCAGCTTAAGAAATCTCTGGGTAACATGATATGCAGAGGTTGTGGACAGGAAGATGACACGGTCAATCATTTGCTTTACAACTATCCAGCTATCCTATCATTCCGAAAATACATTCTGGGGAACGCTGGCCTCTTATGGCTAGTGTAAAGGGATGCTGGGTGGCATCACCACATTTTTCCAGCATTAAGCGACCCCTGGGAAAGACGTACAATGGTGCCTAAGAGCTGTGATCTTGACTGGTCGCCCTTCTTCATATACAGAACACATACTACTCTAAATCTTAATAAAGGTGACTATGAAACAAATGTAGACAGTGCTTTCCATATTTATTATTGATATAGGTACCCCTTCCACCTCACGAACAGAACGTGAGACTCTACGTAGTATTGGTATATGTCGATTTTATACAGGGTGTAAACGTTATGGTAGTCATTATTGAAATGGGTAATAGGGAGGGTCAAAACAAGTCAAAAAGTTCATATGACCCATGGTCCAAAAGTCAATAGATTTTTCTCTAAATGGCTTTATAGTTTACAACTTTAAGTGTTTTATATCGACCACAATCACCACAATCTTACTAATTTTTATAATCCAATCTAAAACATTTTTAAATTGGGTAATTAACAAATAAGTTAAGCCAAAATTTGTAGTCAGTAAGAAAGTAAGTTTCATTAAATTGAATATTTAAAACACATTTGACAACAGGGCGTCGGTTATCATCACTCTTATTGAACGGGCAATAGATCGCAAGCGGTAACAGTGGTTAGTTATCCTTTTGCATAGTTTTGCGGCGTTGTCAGATTTATTTTACTTTAAAGTCGCATTTCTCTAGAAGAATGCAGTTTTGACCCCCATGTTATATGAAAATTTTTGCTTCTTTTAACGCCCTCTATCATCAAATTAAATAACGACTATCATAACGTTAACACCCTGTATAAAAGGTAGATAGAAGTTATGATCTTCGCCAAATGAAATATTGGCATCACAATTAGCTAAGTAGTTTCTGAATAAATTCAAACCGTTGTAGTGTCATGAAGCGCAAAGTAATAGATAATGTTTGTATACATTTTTATTAATAATAATAACGCCTTTATTCATCTTTTGTACATGTGAGGGACAAAGATAGCGAAGTTTAGCTTGAGCTACTCTTACACTTAACTACCTTTGCCTGTACTTTAAGCACGATGTTGTGTGCAATTCCAAAAAAGAGAAAAAAAACATATAAGAAACACTAAGGAATACAGAAAGGTTAAATAACTAATCAACTAAACTAAAGTACACTACAACTATATACACCATGTACACGTATGCCTAAACGGCTCAGAAAATCAGTTGTATCAATATCAGGGAAGATTGAGCATAAATTGCTTGATTTGCCTTCGAAAACTAGCAAAAGACATTTCCCTGTACTTTCTGGGCAAAGCATTGTAAAATACGGCAGCATTATACGAGAAACAACGCTTGAAGAGTGTCATAGAGTGTGGAGGTATCCTGACCATAATACGGTCCCTTGTAATCCTGTCATGAATTTCTCGATTAAATATGACCTTTTCTCTCAGGTATGCAGGTCTTGACGCAGCTATCAACTTGTGCAAAAACACTAAGTATTTGCACCGCACATGTTTATCAATTCTTAGCCATTTCATTTGACTGTATTTGTCACTAACATGGTCAAATCTCCTCAATCCACGAATAAAGCGAATGCAATTGTTTTGAATTATTTGAAGCCTGCTTTTCATCCGTTCATCAAGACATGGGTAATATAAAATATCACAATAACTGAGAATTGGCAACACAAGAGACTCACAAAGTTTTTTTCTCAGTTTAAAGTTCAGTAGGTGGCGATTGGATTATAACGCTCTCATTCGACCATACGTTTTTTTAGCTCAGGATATAACATGCTCCCTAAATCTCAATTTGCTATGTACTTCAACACCTAAAATTGTAGCTGAATTAGCAATCTGCAGCAGCGAGCCATCAAGGTTAACTTTAAATGTATTCTCCACGTCACTTCTCCTTGCGTCGGAACAAAATAGTAATATTTGAGTCTTATCCGGATTAATATTTAGATTATGGTCACTTGAATATTTTTGCACTTTGCTCAGATCCTGCTCTAATAAGGCAGCAGCATCCTGCAAACAAGAGGCGTCAAAATAATGAATGAGTTGAGTGTCATCAGCAAAGCTTAGTAAATCGGAATGTGCGACAGATTTGTGCAAATCAAAAGTGTATATGAGAAATAACACAGGGCCTAGTATGGAGCCCTGAGGGATCCCTGATGGTATCATACTGACTTTTGATAGCCTGCTACCTACAGAAACGCACTGCATACGGTGTGAGAGGTAGTTTTTAAAGAATTGGATAGCTATATTGTCAAATCCAATGTACTTTAACTTAGAAAGGTAAAAAAGTAAAAGCACATGGTTAATTTTATCGAATGCTTTGGAGTAGTCAATTGAAACTAGGGAAACCGCCATTTTTTTGTCCATAGCTCTTATAACGTTGTCGCACAGATTTAATAATGCAGAGGTTGTGCTGTGATATTTCCTAAATCCAGGTTGATTTAAAGGAATGATGCCATTATCTTCAATAAAAGACTCATTTTGAACTGAACGCAATAAACAATATGTTGACTGTGATAAAAAAAAAGCTGACAAAACTGGTCGAAATCAAATGCATTAATAATAACTACATATAGTTAGACACTAATAGCATTAATAAAATACTTACCATAACATGCGCAAAAGAATATGATATATAGCCAGAACGATGTGCAAAAGATACATATAAATAAAGATATTGCCACTGATATAGATCCTACCATCGACACTTGTCTGAAGGTGAATTTCCTGAATATGGGGCCATTAGCCAATCCTGAAAAATGTACAAATGTTAATTTGGTGTAAAGTATTGCAAAATTTTGAAGATATTTAGGCCATTGTGCGAATATCAATGTCACGAAGCTATTAGGTCAGAAATTCTAACATTTTTCACCTTAAATCTACAATGATTTCTATAACATTTGTTTTGTTTTTAAGTACGTCAGCCTTAGTTTTTATGTGAACATTATGTCCGAACAATACCTAGGTAACAATCTCGATGATTCATACGAGGCTGTTTCAAAAATAAGGTTCCCACATTTTTCTCAGGCATAAGGATTTTTTTATTTAAAAAACAAATTCATCATTGGGAACGTAACTCTTTAAGCTATTCTTTTACATAGTCGCCATTTTTTCTATGCATTTTTTCAGACGTATAATCCAATTTTGCACTCCCGCCTCAAGGAAGTCCGCTGCCAGCCCGTTTAGAAACTTTGTAAGTACTTCTTGCTACTACTCGTCCATCTCTAACCGTTGACCGACTAGGTGCTGCGTCAATTTCGGAAACAGATGGAAATCATGGTTGTAGGGGAATGACTTCCCAGCCAAATTGCTTAAGTCAAATTGCCCGTCTCAGCTTTTTCAGAAGCCTCAGGAATTTTAACCGCTAGTTCCAAGGTTAGAGCAAGATTTGCTCAATCTTCGCCACAACTTTCTCGGAGATATACGGCCTCACTCTTATACACGTTTTTCCATATGCTTTACTCAACTGGCGATGAATTTCTATATGGGTGATAACTACGCTTGTCTGTCAGGCCGGTACTGAGTGTCGCAGATAGGCGCTTGTTGTTAGGATCGGTGGTGGGGGAGCCGACAAACACGACGGTTTTGCCAGACTTTGCCTAGCACCACGCGTGGTAAAGTGACAGCGTTGGCAACCTTTTGAAAAAAGTGTAGAAATGAAACATAATGAGAAAGAAATGGGTTTGCTTAGCAAGAGGTAGGTAAGCTACCTGCCACAATAAGTCAGCTCATTGGATTAATATAAGAACATACCCACCCACAACTGCGTTGAAGGCCGAGGTTAAATTTATTATGGTCGTTGTTTGTGTTTCTGAAATCCCTAGACCTTGCAATTTGTCTTTGAAGACTAACCCAAATTGTTGGAACATTGGGAATGTACTAAGCTGAAACAGAAGAGTTTTATCCTGAAATATCAGAAGTGTACTTTATTTCGTGGATGGAAATCATGATAATGTGGCGTGGCTACTTCAAAATTTATGTTCGAAACATTACAGAGTTACTATCATTTAACATGACAGCTATATTACTCAACCATAACATTTATTTATATAATACGATACTTGCACGACACATCAATCAATAAACTATTCCAAATTAGAAATCAATAGCTGTTTTCTTCTATATCCTGATATTAGGTAACAACTGCTCATTATATCTTTACATATTCTAGAACATTATTTATCTGTCAATTTTAGATCACAAATTGCTAGACTCATGCATGAGTTATTGGAAAATTCGAGATTTCTAACAAAATTACTATGCATCGATTCTGTGTGAACTGGTTAGCTGTACATACTCTAGAATTTGTACATCTTTGGGCCTGCGAATGAAGGGGTCTCAGACCAGAATGAAATCCGTGGCCCCGCTATGGAGAAAATTGAGGAGTGCACCATACCCCCCCCCCCTCCTTTTACAAAATCCAGGGTCCTTATTTTGACCGTTTGGAAAAATTTAGGAGCGGAGATGGTAGTCAAAAATGTTGATCTTTGGCATCGTATATTTCCGCAGATTAGTTAGACTACGGATGCTGGCGACTTCGCCATGGTATCTCATTTTAGCCCCAAGATTGAATAAGCAGTAAGAATATTTATATGTATACTTGAAACATTAAAATCTGTACCACCTACATTACTAAATCCACAGGCGAAAACTACTAACCATCCCCATCCTCCATCTGGGGGTGCAAAATCTGGATCATCAGTACGTAGTCTTCTTCTCACCCTTTCTTGTTTTTCTGTCATAATTTTGTTATCATCTTCCATGGCATCCATGCTTTCTGTAACAAGAAACGTATTATCTCTGAACATCATTGTATTGATCTGTATTTGTTACACAATAGAAATTGTGTAACAAATACATATGATAATGTTCAATATGTTAATTGTTTAGTTATTGAGATAAAATAAAAATATTCAAAGATTTCTTTTAGTCAATGAGCAAACCCCATCAAGAAAACTTGGCCACGTTGCCTTTGGTTCGCTCCATAAATTTCATCAAAATCGCTGCAGTGTTTGATGTGATTACTCGGCTATGAAATAAAAAAAAATTGCTGTTTCAATAACGCCACCGCTTATATCAAATGTGGTAAAATGGATTATTTTTTACGATTTCATGTGCCCACCTACATTCACTAACTAACAGCACTACCAGCTATATCTTTTAAATTGTGCATCTTATCTTAATCATTAAACACTATAGGTAAAAACTCAATGACTCGAACAATGCATCGTTGCAATTAACATACCTTAGCTCAACGACCTGCTCTGGAGATATGTCTTTGAATGCTTCATATTTTATACATTCAGGCTATCACTATGCCAAGTTTGAGAATCAGTGTAGTAACGGTGTACTTAAAATAAAAAGTTCAGAACATGTCCTATATACGTTTTCCGGCATAGTAAAAAACATTATTAGAGGGACCCACATTTGAAAATAAAATCCATACTTGGTTTTTTAACTATTTTTAATCTACAGGGCAAAATAAAAAGTATTTAAATATAACTCAAAAATTTTGACAGCAAGCAAGTCTTACTTTTCAAGCATCTGATAGCGCTATAATAAAGCTCAGAATGTTTTTGTACTGAAGTACTTTTGCGCTCGGTTACTCAAGACGGCTCTGGCGCTGGAGTCTGAGCCTAGAACTAGTCTCTCTGCCTCTCGGCAGGTACTATAATAGGTGCCTTGTATTGTAATGCAGGGAGACTCTGGATAATCTAGCAGCGAGGCATCCGGTATCGTTCGAGTGAGTACCGGGGCACGTGGGGTAAATGATAATGATATGACGAACGCTCTTGCGAAAGCAGGATCAGAGAGCAAGCTTGTTGGTCTTGAGCCAGCCCTAGGGGTGCCCCCGGACAACACTCTCAAAAGTGGAGAAGCATCTCTAGACATTTCCGTAGGGCATGGTAGCTCATCGTAGCGACGTCAGGTTGTTGGTGGGACTTTGTCTGTCCATAACCCGATGATTCGCCACCTGCATATGATGGGTGGTAAAGGAAGAGTCCTCGGCGCATATTCTGTGGCGTTGTGAAACTCTGACCTACTACAGGCAGACTATACAGGGGTCCAAGACTTTGGATCCCCAGAATATTAAGGAGCTGTGTCTCAGGGCTGTACTCAACTTTGCTAGAATGGCGGAGCTTGACGCTTAGGCCATGTAGTGGAGCATAAAGGCCGGTTTCTGCAGGATATGCACCGGCTCATGGTGACCGGTATGCTTCTAATTTCGTTATTTATTCGTTCAAAATACAGTGGACCTCCGATAATCCGACAAACATTATGCAGGGCAGTGTCGGACTATCGAATTTGTCGGATTATAGAGCACTCCCTAAGACCCCCTATAGTCCGGAATTTTTTACAAAAGAGTACCTTGTAATCCGACAAATTACATATTAAATGGTAAGATTATATATGTTATGTATATGTATGTACTTTGAAGTACAAATCAGACATAGTTTATGTATGTCGAATTTAGTAAATTAAATAACTATAGAAAGCTTACGTTTTATTACAAAATTAAGCATAAATGCACATACATATGTACCAAAATAATCAAGTATTATTAATCAAAATCATTAATGAATTTATCAAATTATGAAGCTTGGAAATATTCATTTTTTTAAGGTTATTATAACGCGAGATCAGAGCTTTGTCCCTCAGTCTTCTCAAAAGTAAAAGTTCGTTGTAGGATGTACCATTCTCTTCAGCCCATTGTAAACCTAGCTCAAAGGCGTTATTTGCGTCTTGTGCTGTGACTTGTGGAGCAGTTGCAATCACGTCGTCGTTATTTTCCTGATTGCTTGTTGTATAATTAGAAACTTCTTTTATAATCTCTTCATCAGACATTTCATGAAAAACATTTCCACTTTATCCATTCCTCGGCACCAGATTTCAAAATCTTCCGGACTTATCTGTGTTTCAGTAGCGACTTGTTCTATAACTTCCGAAGTACCTAACACTGATTTATGGAACGTTGCTAGGAGTGGTGACTATATCTGCCCATAACTTTTTCCAAGACGATTTAATAGTTGATGACGGTAACGCATTCTACGACTGACAAAGAGCAAAAACCAAGTCTTTCATATTAAATTCTTTTAAAGATTTTTCTATTGGTTGGTCTTTTGATACGGCTCTCAGAAGTAGGTTTTTCTTATAGTCTTGCTTGACAAACTGAATGATATTCTGGTCCATTGGTTGAATCAGTGCAGTGCAATTTGGCGGAAGAAGCATCGCAGTGATGCATTTATCCTCAGTTGTTAGTTCTTTTTCAATCGGATGACCGGGAGCGTTATCAAGAAGAAACAACGCTTTTTGAGGAAAATTATGACCTTTTAACCGTTTTCTAACTTCAGGTACGAAGCATTCAACAAACCACTTTTTGAAAAGGTCTTTTGTCATCCATGCACTTTTTTGTCAGTAATAGTGTACAGGTAAATCAATGTTTTTGAATGCCTGCGGTTTATTAGATTTCCCAATGACCATCATCTTAAGCGCGTATGTGCCCGCAGCGTTAGCACATGGTAGTGTGGTTACACGCTCTTTACTTCGTTACAAGAAACGAAAGTTTTGTTAGGCATCACACGCCAAAAAAGCCCTGATTCGTCTGCATTGTACACCTGTGACGGGTCAAGATTTAAATCGTTCACCTTTTGCAAAAATCTTAATTTAAAGGGCTCTATGCAGGTGGCATCGTTACAAAGTTTCTCTCCTGTAATAGTTATTAAACGTATCCCATGACGACTTTTAAAACGTTCTAACCATCCTTTGCTGGCCACAAAATCATCTTTTTTTGTTATTTCCTTATAAGAAACTGGCTTTCATGGCCAACATGGGTCCTGGAATTGGTGAATGCCTATTTCTTTCCTGAAGAAACCACATGCACAAAGCTTCTTCTACTTCTGGATGTTCAGCTTTCTTGAGTATCTCTCTTGCCTGGCCCGCAGTCAGTAGTTGACACGAACTTCTTGATCTTCTTGTGGTTTCTTTTAATGTCATAAATTGTAGATCGGCCTACGCCGTATTCACTTGCTAAACTACTGAAAGTTTCATTGCGATTTAAGCGGCCTAAAATATCACATTTTTCTTTAATTGTCAATGTGTTGTGCTTTCGCTTCTGAGTTTGTGATGACATTACTAGGTACTATACTTAATACACAATGGATAAATAGTAAACAATAAACGCACGCTAGGCCGTACCGCTATCACAAGTAGTCAAATTCAAACTAACTAAAACAATTCTTACGGGTCGAGCACGATAGCGGTGGCGCGTACAAGTTGTAACCTGTTCAAACCTGCGTGATCTACATTAGCGAAGATTGTCAAATACGTATGTATGTAATATTCAAAGACATGTCGGATTACAGGTGGCGCCGGATTAGACAGGGGCCGGATTATCGGGGGTCCACTGTAATATTGCGGCAGGTTCAGAAGTACTTAAATGTTTCGGAATTTGTATTCAGTGCGTTTCAAAAAGCTATTCCCTACTTAAATGGAATGAATGAAACTACTCATGTGTACTTTGTAGCCCTAGAATATAAAATCTATCTTTCAGACGGCAGGCTGTCAAATTTTATCTTTTTTATTCATTAAATCGCTTATAACTCAACAATCATGTCAGCATGTTATATCGATCTTCTTTTCTTCGAAGGATCTGTACGATCATATAAATAAATTTGAAACATTCCATTTAAAAAAAAAATTTCACAACTGAAATTTTTTTAAATGGAATGTCTCGTATTTCATTGCACATTCAAATAGACACTTCCAAAATAAGAAGGTTAATATAACATACAATAGCTTTTTGCTGATTAGTCGTTGAGTTGATTCAACCTACAAAAACGCTCAACTTTGACAGAGTTGCAGTCCGACTTTTTGGAAGACAGTAGAGATGTGTTTTAGCCTTATATAGTACTCATAAGAATATTCAAAATGAGATATCATGTACCCCCCTATTCCACACAATAAATATTCCAATATTGTACCAACCGATTTCATTACGACGATTTTAGTCTGCTAACTTGAACATCAAAAAAATAAGTATGAGGGACCTTTTTGAAAAGCACTGTACATGACTAATCCGAAAATAATTCTTTTTAATGCACAGGAAGCAGTGAGCCAATCTGTCTGATTTTATTTTTTGCATGGTACACTGTACAGCATCCTAGACTATTACTATGAAATGTTAATTATGTGGGCAGCTGTTGGCATTGATCGTTATTCCAGGATAACCATAATTATAAGCAGGTATTTCCTGCCAGTTATATACCAATCATGTGACAACTTAATTGGAAACAAATAATACTTGCTTTTGTTTTTCATGACGCACAC
Organism: Acanthoscelides obtectus; assembly: GCA_963669975.1. Classification (NCBI taxonomy): domain Eukaryota; kingdom Metazoa; phylum Arthropoda; class Insecta; order Coleoptera; family Chrysomelidae; genus Acanthoscelides; species Acanthoscelides obtectus. The sequence goes on along the minus strand of CAVLJG010000009.1, from coordinate 49,881,800 downwards.
AGTTATGAACTGTTACGGCAATTTATTATCCGCTATTAATAAAATATTCGCGTAATATTACACATCTACAAAATAATCTGCAGTAAAATGTCAATATTCCACAATTTTCAAGAATAGAAATCCGTGCAATATAAGTAGACACATGGTGCTTCAAGATCCAAGATCAATATTAATCCATGTGTCACTTTAGCTGCCAAGATTAATTAAATTTTCGCCAGAATAAGCGTAGAGGTTTGATTTTTATTAACTAAAAATGCAGCGAATCACAACTTCGTACATAACGAGCCGATATAATGGACCTATTGGACAAATCATCAAATTGATGTGTGATTCGGCAAAGCTGACTAAAAACGAACATCTCCACTTTGTTCCAATAATATGGATTATTCAGGCAGGACATACAGGGTGCGGCATCATAACTTCCTTTTTTCAAAGCTTAATAAAACCCATTGAATAAATCAGAACATGTTTATCTGTTTTTGTTTCACACAGTTTTGAAGATCAAACCAGACAAGTGACGCCCTCCATTCGCCTTTCACTGAGTAAACCGATTTGTGGCATTTGGCATGACTCTTGCGAGCATTCCACGCGGCAGTTTCTTCCTGACGTGGGACATAAATACGAGATTTCTAAAAAACCCATAGAAAAAATTACATGGGTCCAAATCGCGCCTGCCACTCCAATTCCTTCAAAACAGCCATCGATGCTCTTGAAGTGTGTGCCGTAAAGTCGATGGCGTTGAATTGTCTTGTTGGAACCAAATGACCCCTAAGTCCAACTCACTTAGCCGTGGAAAAAATCCTGTAACATATTTACATAGTCACTGCAACTTCATTTGCCTCAAGAACCATGGACCGATAATTCCAGCTGATCAAATTGCACACCACGCTGTGTCTTCAGGCGAATACAAAGGCCTTATGCAATTGTCGAAGATCGATGACAGCCTAGTAGCGCATGTTTTGCTTATTGACGGATCCACACAAATGAAAATGGGCTTTATCGACAATAGCGTCCTCAGGAACGACTTTAAGTCACGTTCAGAAAGTCTTTACACAACTACAATCTAGTAAGGATGGACATGAAGATCATCATGATCAATTCTTTCTACAGAACTATCGGAAAGCTCAAGGGCAGACGCATGCGCGCAGAACACCGTGGTTATCGCAACATCACTGCCTAAATCTTTTCAGGTGATATAATGAACCGAGTGACTCCAATTTTTCGGTTTGTCGCACTTGCAGTTTGTCTGTACATAATGACTCACGTAACAATTGTTTTAAAGTAAAGGGTTTCCGAAAGGCGCGCTGGGTTGCGATCACAGAACATTCGCTCGACAAATAGGCCTCAACGGCCAAAGGACGCTCCTCACTGTTTCAACGCATGATGGCGACTGAACTGTATCGGAACAAAACTGAATAATCCCGCCTCTCAAACGAAACCACTTGCGCTCCCCTACGACAGAATGGAGCTCATTTAAAAAAAAAAGGAGATATGCTGCCTCACCCTGTACAATTTCGTCCTTACCCTATAGGCACACGGGCCGCCCCAGATGCCCAAAAATTAAACGAAATTTAAAAAAATCCAGATCCCAACTCTCTTCAATTTTACCCAACGGCAAAGTAGGGCACCGGATTTCTCTCTGACCTGGGGCCCCTCAGCTGTAACCCCCGGCTTCCTGTTTGCTCAGGGGCCCCTACATAACTTAAGACGGTCCTGAACAAAGATTCATTAAATTCTCACTACAACATTCACTTGTGATATGATAATAACCTGAACTATGATCAAAATAAGTTTCTTCCATAGATTCCGAAATAGCAGGTGATCAATTTTATATAAAACACTAGCCCATAGTATACCTGGATAACTGACTGGGAATATTTTCAGCATAGAGTGGTTCACAACGATTATCGCCTTGATCTTGGATCGACTGGTCAAAATATCTCATTTTCAGGAACATTCAATTTCCTTTTTATTTTTAGTAGATCCAGTAGGTATTGGAAGATATTTTTGATATTAATCGCTTCATGCTTGGCATGATATTATTAGAATTAAGTTGTATTATAGTTGAAAATATCTACCATTCTGTGGCTGATTTCCCAATTCATTCTAACGGCTCATCAATTGAGAAAGCTAGACAAGAGCGGATTTAGGATTTTGTTTAAACGTTATTTGGGGCTGGTAATTTTTAAACCTCAGTGGAACTTCTAGAATTTATCCTATTATTGCTCCTTAAATCCATTGTGTTCTATCTGGTCAATGCTCGCTTGAAAAACACTATGGAAAATACTCAGATATATTTTATTATATGAGAACCCAATAAGTACGTGGCACTTATAATTAACTAGTGTAATAATATTAAAGATTAAAACATAAAACACTTCATTGCTCTGTTAACCTAAAAAAAAACATTCTGAGGGTCCCCGAGACATATCCCAGTCCGTTCCACATAAAACAATGTCTTTTATGGCGATAGACCATCTATAGATCGTGTCTTTAGACCGTCCCCAGATTGCCTATAAACAAATTACTAGTCTGTACTAAGCTTAAGGACTAAGACTCTGAACTACCTATTAAACAAATCAAGTAATTGGTGCAAATACTGACACAATCATGCACTTCTATTATATCAGCAGGTGATAAAAATATCACTAGGTATAGTCAATTGTTTTTTGAAATTCAATATATGTACATGTTTCAGTTATTTTTCAGAGTTTCGTTGTCGAACTTAGATTTGTCGCTTTCTCAGTTTTCGAATCGGTATTGATCGCATGTAAAAATGTAGGAAATCTTTGGAAAAACTATATATCTGTTAGATCGTAATTATTATTCTGATAATGAATGTCTGTACGAAACAAGTACAGGAATACAGGGTTGTACATATCCACGTGTAGTTCAGAACCTGTGTGACTGAAACGAATTCAATATAGCAACAAGCTGGACAAGCCACAGGCTTTCATCTAACATAGTGCTTCGCTGCAACAGCAACCCAGAACAAAATCAGACAAGCTTTACACACTTTTCAAATTACTATTGAGCAACAAACAGAACATAAATCACGTTTTAAGAGCAATCTGTATAGCTGATATATTAGGTACTCCGACTTAGATTTGTCACAAGTCACAATACTCGTATATATACTAAGTGACATATAAATCCGAACACCCAGTTTAAATAGTTTTATTTTAATAAAAGTTGGTGAATATATTTATCTTACTGTAAATAACAAGTGAAAAAATTTTCAGCCTTATCAGTTGGACATTCCGGTTTTTATACTGCTTTTTTTTAATTCACTAACGCACTAAAAATGAATATTTCAGCCGCAGTAAAGAATCAACGTTGGCGGATTTTGGTTCTTGACATCCTTTACGATCGGTTACGATGCCTAGAGTACGGAGACCTGTACGATTTCGTCAACTTAGTGAGTTTGATAGGGGCCGTATAGTGGGACTTCGGGAAGCTGGACTTTCTTTTCGGGCAATTGCAGTTAGAGTGCAAAGAACTGTAGACACTGTGGTTAGGCATGGCTTCGAGAAAGCCGTACGCAAAGAGCAAGGGGCACTGGACGCCGCCGTAGAACAACAGACCGTGAAGATCGCCGCCTAAGATTATTGGCCTTAAGGGACCGTTTCTCCACTACCAGGTCCATTGCAAATGAATGGTTTGCAGAACACGGAAGACCTATTGGCATGCGAAGTGTTTACCGACGAATGAGAAGTTTTGGCTTGTTTTCATACCGGCCACACTGGGTCTTCCCTTTAACTCGAGAACACCGACGTAATCGCCTTGACTGGTGCAGACAACGGTCACTCTGGGATCAGGAATGGAACAGTATTGTCTTTAGTGACGAGTCTCGATTTTGTTTAGGCATGCACGATGGTCGTGCCAGGGTTAGAAGGCGACGTGGTGAAGGGAGGAAACCACAGTTTTTTGTTGAAAGACATGTTCATCACACTGTTGGAGTTATGGTTTGGGGTGCTATAGCTTATGGTTCCAGGTCACCTTTAATCTTCATCAGAGGTAACATGAACGCGCAGCGTTATATCCACGAAGTTCTAGAACCCCATCTTTTACCCTATCTTGACACCCTGGCAGATCCAACTTTCCAACAAGATAAAACCGACCACATGTTGCAAGAGTCACAATAGACTTCTTTCAACATAATGATGTCACATTGTTACCATGGCCACCAAGATCTCCCGACTTATCCCCAATTGAGCACGTGTGCGATATGATGGGTAGGAGGTTGCTCAATTTGCAACGTCCTCCTCAGACTCTAGAAGCACTTCGAGAGGAGTTGGTGGTTGCCTGGAATGAGATACCACAGGAGGACATTGACCACCTGATCAGAAGCATGCCTAGGCGCGTTTGAGAATGCGTAGCACATCAGGGTGCATCCACACATTATTAAAGGTCAAAGGGCTTTAAAGCAGTGTAATCATTTTGAAATTTTTATCATTTACTTATTATGCTTCATTAAGTACTTATACAAAATTTTATTAAAATATAACCATTTAAACTGGGTGTTCGGATTTATATGTCACTTAGTATACGTATAAATCGTGAGAATTGTGCTGTAAACTTAAGTGATGTCAAAGAGTTTGGAATACTACAGGATACCAAAAAATCGCAATGCTCAGTTCCTATAGCTATAACTTATAATTAGGATGCCTCTGTCGCCATGATGTGTCAGAAAGTAACACAATGGTGTTAGATTATTAAAGCAAGTGCGCGCCCACTGCCCGCCCCCCTTCTAAATCCGCCACTGAAGCTAGATAAATGCATTTTGTCTTAAGTAAGTCTGAATTTAATGGTTCTAGTTTTATTGGAATACTAATTCTAGTTTGCACTACCAAAAAATAGGACATTACACTTTAGATCTACACCACTAAATAATAAACTGCCTTACTTTATTTAGCCAAAATGTACTCTGTATACAAAATTTGATTTCTCAGTAAGTGGATCTATTTGTGAATACGTTCAAATCAACATCAATGAACTAAACTCTCAAGCCAGCAGAACGCTCTATAATAACATTAGTACAGAATTCAGAACTGCTAGATTAGTACTGAGAGCTTCAACAAGTGCATTAAGCATCAAAAAGTACGGTGCCATCAGAGACTTCGATCGAAACATTGAATGACTCGCGAAAGGAAGAACTGTGCTATTGTAAAAGTGACAAACTTACGTTAATAACAAACACGTCTCGAATCACAGCAAGCAATAACCACTCCAACTGATTGTGATTATCCAATCCGTTCTGTATCGACAGCACAACGTTAAGAGTGATACTGAGCGGTATGTTATAGACGACATATTATAACATCGCTAATATAACTCTGTTATCGCCTATTTCTCACGCAACTAAGAAGTGCACCGATTTGTTTTTCGTTCTTCCAAACATAAACTAATAGACCCAATTTAGCATTGGCATACGTAATAGGCACGAATTCGATAACCAACGGGCTTTTTGTAATTTTTTCTAACTGAGGGATGCTGTTGGCCCAAATACAACGTCTATACTAAATGTGGTTTTTTGGAGGACAGTCTAACTTGATGCTGATGCTTCCTCAACAGAAGGTCTCAACAGTGGTTGGTTCTCTGATGACTATGAGAGGTTTGTACGATTGCTGAAAATAGGTATACCATTCGTATACGGGATAAAAAAAGTTTACTCAAAGCCAATCGAAAATTTAGCTGAGCTACCGGAGAGAATAACGGAAGCAGCTGAATTTGTTAATAACGGAAGATTCGCCCGTCTGATAACCCGATCATTTTTCAAATGTCCAGCTTGCATTGCTGCTGAAGGAAGGCAGTGTGAACATTTACTGTGAAATTAATAAATACGTTCACGAATTAATAAAAGTGGCGTTCTATCTGTCTTACGGTCACTACGTAAAATGACAATTTGTAATGGGAACTAAAAGATCGCCACAAGGTGTAGATCCTTCCGATTTTTTAAGGCTATAATTTGAAAACCACACGAATTAGATTTTTTTATATTTTTCTGATAACTATTATGACTTATCCCCCGTTTCCTGCTTTACGTCGACTTCTGCCTCTCCCTGTATAACTTTCGTTCGTCCTATTTGTTTTCATTTTCACAGTGATCGTTTCTGGTAACAGATGGCACTTTGTGCAGCCTTATTTCCATTGTAATCGATGTTTCATAATGCATTTGACCCCTCCAATAAATCGAATGATCGATATCTCTTATATCGTAGGAGCTTGAAGCTAACCCCCCCCCTTATTTTCTCCACATTTGTGATTCGTTTTTAGAAGTGATACTTAAACACTCACCCCCGCCTTATCTTAAATTTTCAGAGAAAAGCCTGAAAATTACTCATCTTTTACTCATTTTACCTTTCAAAGTACCCACTTTTTTCCTTCAAAAGAGATAATTTTGCTCACTTTTTCGATGTTTCGGCTCTAATATCACAAAACTATAATGCCATTACGATGACAAAAGCTATGAAAGTCTCATGGTTTACACGTAATGGCAACCTACAAGAACTTCCCTCAAAAATTCATAAAAAATCAGTCAGTAATCTGATTTATAGTCTGGTACCATAACGGAAGAGAGTTGCATTACACATCGCGTACCACTTTTAACGCAGGGTGTATTTTAGTAAGGTGGAATTCACGCGCACCGACTGACGCCCAGTCAGCAGTGGTGTACGACGTGCTATGTCTTCCATTTTTTCACGTGAATTTTTAAGAAATACTTTCGCACGTTTTTTAGGTACTACAGAGACATGCCATTCAAAACTTGTCTGCAGCAACATAGCTCCACTAACAAAGTGAGAATATATGACTTTCACATATATGTATTTTAAATCATCATAAAACATTGTGATTCCATCGGTCCACATACACTCTTTCTGGATAAGATTCACGTAGGTGTTTTTATGTTTCAAGTTACAGAAAAGAGTGAGAGAGTAGATATTTCTCTGATTACTTTAGGACATAGTGGAAAAAATTTCTAGGAAGTTTGAGAAGTTCTGATTTTTTCCATAACAAATGGAGTGAAGCTTAAATTAATTTAAGATGAATTGTCAAACCAATCTACAACAAAAATAAGCATATTTGGAACTAGTAAAAAATGACTTAGTTGTTGTTTTAGCTTATCTTTTATTGTATATTTAGTAATATCTTATCAGTGCTCAATTCATCATAATCGTTCCACAAGTTCATAATAATAGCAGATATAAAGACCGTTTGTAAATATTGGGTAGGTTCAAACTATCAAGATTTGGGTTGGGTTTGGGTATATAGCTAAACTGCAGACACTGACTGTAAATTATATGACATTTATTTACAAATAACATGCAAGTACAAATATGGTAGAGAGTTTTTAGTGCTCTTGTTTTGCTGTTCCGTTATTTCGATTTCACGTAGTAGCGAAACAATCATTCGTTCTCCGTTATCAAAATAAGAATGCTGTGAGTTACGGAGAATAGGGGATGGCTTATGTTTTAAATTCAGCGCTATTGACAGAATTCGATAAGCTGGGTAAGGTCAATTAAAAGTTCAAGTTATAAAAACATCTTGGTTAAAGTATAACAGAAAGTTGTGAATCTGAGATCAAAATAAATTCATGAAACAGGCAATGTTCTAACTAAATTGAATTGTCCTGTTTTTTATATATACAATGCGGTAAGGTAGCATTTTATTATAGATCTGTTGATTTCGAGGACACTTATTGTTCTGTGGATCTTTGATGTTGTTTGGTTTGAACACAAATATTACCGAAACTTTTCTATGAAAAAATTTAACAAGGTTTTTGATGTTTTGGACTTCACGTTAAAATCGAAAAAAGCGACCTGTCAGGATTGTCAGTAGTCAGTACTGACAAATTACATGGTACACTTTAACATCATCAGAAAAACTCTTGTTTTTCCAACCGTCCTTATTTGCTATCGCTGTCAAATATATCGTAACGGAAGGATTAACGATTCGTTATTTTTGTTGCACTAAACACTCTCTAATTTCTAATACAAAATTTATATAAAAAAAACGTACGCATAATAAAATCATTACTCCGCAGTAAAATTTATAATGTCTTTTTTCATGCCAATGCTGACTTTTGCTACACATGATTAGATTGTGACATTTTGGTTAGAAAATGTGATTTTCAAAATCCCTAAATCTAGTGGTGAAGCAATTTTTGTCCTCTGTGCATTTTTACATTTTCCGATTTTTTAAGTGACATCATGGAAATTTACTTGTAAAAACTTGAGATCATGGGAATCTCTATTCTACGTGTTGACACATCTGCAACATACATATAAAGATTAAACAGCCTCGAGACTTCACAGCTTTTAGCAACATATTGTTCCAAACACATAAACAGGAGGCTATAAACACTTTTCGACAAGGTTTATAAATAGTTCTCGATTTTTATTGCCTATTTTTCATGGCATAAGTCTTAAGCTACAGAATCCGACTGCGGCTCAAGGTACCAATAATAAGTGCTACAGTCTTTCGAACTGATTTTTGTAACACTAGTGACTCTGAGAAGTGTGGAGAAATCCTATACTTTTTGAACTAGGAAGAGACAATGATATAGGTACGAAATACACAACGTAGAGATGATACCTAACACAAAAATAATTCGATCATTTCAATCAGATCGAAAGAATGCGACTTGTTTAATCATACCTCCATCCTCAGAAGTTAAAATCTAGTTTATTTAAACATACTGGAACACACATTAAGAAACACTTAAAAAACAGTTAAGTAACAACCATAAAATAATATTAAGGTCCAGTTTTTCAATCGCAAGTTAACTTGCCAGTTACTAAAACTTTTAAGGTAACTATCAGTTTCCAATAAGTTCGTTTTTGAAGTTCTAGACAAGTAGCCCATAACTATTAATGCGGCAACGCTGCTTTTACGTCTGAGCTCAGTGTTTCGTGTCATCCATGACAACTCGTGTCACTATTAAGAAAATTTATGCTAGGCATTGCGCTTCAACTTTCTAGTTAACGCATAGATGGCCCTCTGGTCAAAGTTAACTACCGTTTCAGGATGAACATTACAAGGAAAAAGGCTTTTTGAGAGTTAACTTCTGATTAACAGTAAATTTACAGTTGAAAACCGCGGCTAATAGGTGCTTATGTCTGTTAAGACCGGGTTTTTCAATTTCAGGTAAATTGCGATTTTACAGCTAACCAGAAGTAAACTCTCAAAACGTCTTTTTCAGTGTCAGGTTGTCCTAAAACGGTAGTTAACTTTAACCAGAAGACCATCTACTGGTTAACTAAAAAGTTGTAGTTACAGTACCACCGACGTATCCAGAAAAAGATCTGAGAGGTGGGTCTTAAGGGCAAATATCGCCGTTATGTGATACATAGCATGTTGTAGTGTATAAGAACAAAGGAAAAACGTACTAGGCCATGGGATTTTGGGGGAGGTTTGAGCCAGCATTCATGCCTATTAGGCATTGCCTAACCTTTTTTGCTTGACTATGACATGAGTGACATGCAGATGACACAAACGTCGAGCTTCACAAAACGCACAAATCATGATAGTTCAGACGTAGAAGTAGCGTTGCCAGATCCTCTGACACGGGTTAGTTAACCAGATATTGAAAAACAAGTTAACAGTCAGATAATAGTTAACTTGTAACAAGCGATGGAAAATCCGGATCTGAGACGTTACCTAGCAGCCAAATTCGGCAGCTATAAAATCCCCCCTTCTCTTATTGATTATCAAACATTTATGTGACACGATATACTGTACTGTCAAACCCATACGCCTGCACAATAAAATCTATCCAGTCCCTAAAAAGCGCAATGTTAACATAAACCCCAGGCGTGGCGTGCAGTCCACACGTCAACCCCCAGGAAACAATCCCAGCCTGTTGGTACTTTCCAGGCCGTTCTCTAATGGGGCACACTAGAGGACTGCCTCCATCTCCCTTGCAAGTGTCTTTGTTTGCCTGACCCCCCGCGCATATAAAACTTTTGTGGAGCCGGAAAAAGGGGCCCAGACGGACTTCGCGCAACTTCCACGTGCAGTCGTTCCTAGGTAGCACCGGCATAGAGACCTTCTTTAGAGTTGCTTGGTACTTGCCGTGCCTCGCGGCATTCTTGCCCCAGCCGGTTGCGATACAGTCGCTGCCTTGGTTGCGGATGTCCTCGAACTCCGTACCCTTCGATAAAAAATCTAATATCAGATTATACGTCAATTTGAAAATAAGCTGGTATCATCGAACAACAGAAAAAACTATTCAAATGTATTTGATCTCCGCTAAACTCGAAAGCTTCTACACCCAAGGCTCGCGATCTAGATGGACACATCTGCGTCATCAGCAGAAGTATTGGCCCCAGCATTCGCTGAAGACCTTTCTCCGGAAAGTGATAGTACACATTCTAATACCTATCCTAGACCACATGCCACCCTGTGTCAAATTGAATTCTCCCCTGACGTGATTGCTGTGCTGCTCCAGGCGGTGACAATATTTAAGCAATAACCCTAAAAAGGTGTGCCGCTACTCTTGCCTCACCTTTAAGTATAATATTTACCTCTTCATTCACTTCCCATTCACCGTCTCAATGCTGGCTTAAAGCAACAGTTACGCAAATTTTCAAGAAAGGTGATAAGTACAATGTAAAGAACTATCGTTGCCAAAGTAGCCGAAAAAATCATACTTGGTGAAATGCTCAAGTTTGCTACCGAAAATAATATCTTATCAGGCAATCAACATGGTTGTTTGCTAAGACGCTCACAAACTGCTCAGATGTGTCAACGATTGAACTAATATGATAGATATCAACATGCCTGTAGATGTAATATACCTATATTTTTCGGAAGCACACCTTCTCTACAAGCTGCAACATTTGGAATAACTGGAGATCTGTTTGGATGGATTAGGGCTTTGCTGTTTTTCCTCTACATATATGACCTGCCTTGTATCGTATCTTCCACCTGCTTCCTTTATGTTGACAACACAAAGATATACAATATCCCCGTGTCAATGATAACATCCTCCAACGCGACCTCAACAACGTTTATGAATGGTCCACAAGATGGCTGCTGCCCCTGAACCTGGAGAAGTGCTGTGTTCTACACGTTGGAAAGAACAATCCAAAGATCAATTACATGATCGGGAACCAGAAAATCCCCTCGGTCTCCAGTCACATAGATTTAGGAGTTGTTGTATCGGATACCCTATCAAGGTCCTAGCATATCCAATACTGAACGACTAAGACCAAAGGGAGTCCTTATCGAAGTATCCTTCAAGGGCTGTGACAGTTCTACTGCTGGCTCCTGTACACATCATATGATATGCCAATTATGGAATCAACTGGACCTGTTTGGTATTCAACGCTACAACGTGACCGAGACCTGCTAAAAATATACAAATGAGAGCTTCAAGCATCCCCAACGGTATCAAACGACCTTGTTACGAGGAGAGGCTGAACCTTTTCAATTGAAAGACTTCTCCGATAGACGCTTACGTGGGAACTTAATAACCACTTACAGATCTTTGCATGGTATCTTCGGCTGTGACATCTCCTCACCTTTCAGTCTCAACACTAACCACCTGCGAGGCCACAACTACAAACTAATGAAAGAGAAGTTTCGAACTACTCCTCGCCAGTTTTTCCTGTCTAACCGAGTATTTGCTGACGAACAGGCTGCCCTTCGACGTTGTTAACGCGTCCAGAGTTAACAGATTCAAGAATCGTTTCGACAGACGGGTACGAGTACACGATGAATTCTAGTTTTCTTATGACATTATCTTTATTATTTTTTTACGTTCAATTTCTTATCTTTGTTTGGAGTTTATAGCTTTTACTCACCTCCTCTATTATGTATTATAATAGTTTACAGGGTGGCGCAAAATTCAAAGCAATTTTACAAAACGTCGAGCGATATAAATATCCGCATAATGACACGAAAACATCAGATACGTAATAATAATTTAAAGCTGCAGCGTGAGTGTAGCTAGAGGCTGCCCTCAGGGCGAAGTTCTGTCACCCCTACTGTGGTGTATCGTGGTGAACGATCTCCTCGTTAGGCTCAGCAGTATGGGTGACTACGCGCAAGCCTATGCTGATGACGTAAGCATATTAGTTAGGGGGCGTTTTTGTAGAACAGTCTCGGAAATTATACAGGGCGCTCTGCGCTCCGTGGAATCGTGGTGTAGGGAAGTCGATCTTTCTGTTAATGCTGAAAAGACCGAGCTGATCCTATTCACTAGGAGAAGAAGGCTTGACGGGCTGGTCATGCCGACCTTGTTTGGGACTAGATTAGTTTTGTCCCAGTCAGTGAAATATCTGGGAATTATCCTGGATTGCAAACTGAACTGGAGAGAGCATGTGGAATACAAGGTTATCAAGGCTCGCAATTCGATGTGGACTTGTAGACGTGTTGTCGGGGTAAGGTGGGGGCTTAAACCCAAAGTGGTATACTGGCTCTATACGACGATAGTACGTCTGGTGGCCTTGCATTAGAACTGAGACAACTAAAGTCAAGCTCAATAAAATTCAGAGTTTGGCCTGTGTATTACAAGCGCAGTGCGAACAACGCCATTGAATACAATGGAAGCTCTGTTGGATCTCTCACCGTTGGAACTGGTGATCCGCGGTAAAGCGAGAGTAGTCGCTCATCGACTGTGAAGTCAGGGCAGCTGGGCTTTCTTGAATCCTGTCAAGGGGCATACTGCCATCTTAGTCGAATTACAAAGGGAGGACCCCGTCCTTCTAAGCAGGGGTGATCGTATTACCCCTAAATATCGCTTCAACCGCAAGTTTATTGTGGAGTATCCAACGAGGGAGGAGTGGGACGCCGGTAGCCGGGTGAGCGGGCAGGTCTGGTACACGGACGGCTCGGTAATCGAAGAGGGCTCAGGTGCTGGGGTCTCTGGGTCTAGAACTAGGCTATCTCTGCCTCTCGGTGGATACACCACCATTTTCCAGGCGGAAATCTTTGCGATTCTGGCTTGTGTATCTCACATTTTGGAGGAGGGTGGGCCTAGGAGAAGAATAACAATCTTATCCGACAGCCAGGCTGCAATGAAAGCACTGGCTGTAAGATTACTTCGAGTCTTGTATTGCAATGCAGGGAGGCTCTGGTTTGCCTCGCAGCGAGGCATCCGGTATCGTTAATATGGGTACCGGGGCACGCTGGGATAAGGGGCAATGAGAGGGCGGACACTCTGGCGAAGACAGGATCAGCCAGCAAGCTCGTTGGTCCTGAGCCCGCTCTAGGAGTGACCGCGCATAAAGCTAGGAGGAAAATGGAGACGTGGGTTGCAAGACAACACTCTCAGACATGGAGAAGTATCTCCAGACATCTCCGCCAGGCACGAGAACTCATTGAAGGGTCCAGTGCTAAGGATGGACGCTTCTGCCTATCTCTGGATAGAGCCAACTTAAGGTTGCTGGTGGGACTGTTGTCTGGCCATAACACGTTAAGGCGTCACCTGCACATGATGGTGGTGGCTGAGGATCTCTTGTGTGAACGCTGCGGAGTAGAGGAAGAGACCTCGGCGCACGTTTTGTGTCGCTGTGAAGCTCTGAGCTACTATAGGCAGACTATACTGGGGTCCATTACTTTGGACCCTCAGGACGTCAAGGAGCTTGGACTCAAGGCGATTCTCAACTTCGCTAAAGGGGCGAGGCTTGTGATCTAAGGATTGTAAAGGTGCATAAGGGCCCGCTTAAGCGGCCTATGCACTGGCTCCTTATGGTGGCCGGAATGCCTCTAATTTCAAGATTCATTCATTCGATAATTTAAAGGATGGTAAAAAATCAACGATAATTTTATTCCAGTATTTAAAGACGATACTTTGGCATGCCGTTATCCAATTGAATATTTTAATAAAAATAAACTTGGGGACGATTTAAGTTTGTATTCACTCTAACCGGTGAAAATGATTGTCTTCTATAAAGTTCAACGCTAATAGGTCTGAGGCAATTTCTACTTAAATTATAAAATTAAGTTCTCCTGTTATCCGTAAACATGTTACAAAAAAATGTCTGGACGTTGGACGTTTTCCGAAACTATGAAAAGAATCATTCATCATTCCAGTCCCAAAAATTGCGTTCCCCTAATCTTACAGTGATCTATAACCAATAGGTGTACTTCGTTTTATACAATTTACTTGACAAGATTATGTATTTCAATTTAATGCTTATTTAACATAATCTACTTCCAGAACAGCAGTCTGGATTTAGAGAGAGCTATTAGTCTATATTAGACGAAAATACCCCTGGTTTACGAAAGAATTGTAAAGTCTGGTTTTATTGATGCAAATTGTTCAAAGGGGTATTTTAAACATGAACGCATAAAATGGTTACACTAATTTTGGTGGAAAAACTTTTTATTCGACAACAAAGAATGAGAAAACGTGTTTTTTTTTGAGATTCAACCGAAAGTGTTGACAGGAACGAAAAAACTCTTCGAATAAGATTTTTAGGTATCTATGAGACCTATAAAATGAGATCTCACGTAAAAAGATCCGTCTAATACTAGAGAAGTTATGGCCGAAAAACGAGGCAAATGCAGGTTGTGGCACTTGTTTCTACTGCGACGATAATTTCACGTAGCTACTTGAAATTCTTCATATCCGTAGGCTTCATACTTCTAAGTAACCACAACAAAATTGGAGTCAATTGGTCAAGTAGTATTCGAGATTTTCTAATTGTTTATCCCAAAACACCTGTTTTCAGGCCATCACTACTAGTTTACTGAGCAATATACAGGGTTCGTTCAATAGGCATTTTATAGCAAAATACACGAGTTTACCTTGCCGACATAAATCACAAGCCATTCTGAAAGATAATTGTTGTTTTGATGCGAAAAACAAACAAATTCAAACATTTCGTATTTGTGAGTAATTGAACAATTCCCTACGATATTCGAAAAACATAGGTTATTATTATTTTAAAACAAAGCGGATGTATCCATCACCTTTGTTGCGAAGAAAACAAATTTTATTCATACTCTTGTGTATACTTACATATTTGGAGCTGAAATTCTTACACGGTCACAAGTGAGCCTTAAAGTTTATAAAAATAAAAATTTCATACTGAAATGCGCTGAACTGGTTATAAAGTTAGCACGCAAAATGAAGACACAATTATGTTTCAAATTGTCTTAGCCTAGTTAGTATGTAGCATGTACTAAATGGCTGCATTATTGATCACTGCATGACTTTGTCAAATAAGAGGCGTGGTAGCGTAGAGGGAGAGAGCGGTGATTTCTAAACCGCAAGACGGAGGTTCATATCCACAAAGCTCCTTTTTTTGCTATCATTTTTTTTTTCAAATTTGTAGAAATAAATTTTTTTTCATATTGTGGGTACTTTTATTGCAATCAAACAGTTTTTCGCACGGCATAGTGAATGTAAGCTTGCAAATAGGAAACCAGCGGTATACGTATCATTGTTCATATTTTTTTTATATCACTCATAGCAGATAATTTTTGAAAACATATATCTTGGATGTATAAAATATTAACCAACATGAAATACATCCGAAATTTTGTTTGTGATAACAACCCCAAGTTTTCGATACGTCGTCAAATTAGGTACCTCTTGGAGCCGCAGAGGATGCTTATAAAATTAAGTGAGCTAGCCCTCAGTTTTTTTATTTACCAAGTAACTGTTAAGCGTAGATGCTCATTTTATCAACAGCGTAGACACTTTTTGCATAGTTTGTATTTATTAATTTCGGATGTCTTTCATTATTGTTGGTTAATAATTTACACATCTAAGATACATGTTTTCAAAGATTATCAGCTATGATCTGAAATTTCATCAAAGTAATACAACAAAAAAAATCACAAACTGTCATACGCATACCGCTGGTTTCCTGTTTGCAAACTTACAATGTCTATGGCGTGCGAAAAACTGTTTGATCGCTGTGAAAGTAAACATAATATGGAAAACATTTATTTCTCAAAATAAAAAAAATACTAGCAAAAAAAGGAGCTTTGTGGATTTGAACCTTCGTCCTGCGGTTGAGAAATCGCTCTTCTCTCCCATTACGCTACGATGCCTCTTGGTTTACTGGATCTTTATACCATTACATTTGACACTGACAAGTGTCAAGCGAACGTTGAAGTCATATCAAATATGTTATGAACAATTAGAATACTCTTGAAAACCATACAAGATACAATGCAGAAACTTTAAATAATGTATTAGGGACTAATACCGAATATTTTGCTTAATTTTGAAGATGGTTTATATTTGTCTACTGTTTTTTTGTTTTCTCGAGTTTATTGTCCAATATTCTGAGCTCGTAGTCGTTTTAATCGTACGAGATTTTGAAAACAGACGTATACTATGCTAAAACTTTTAGAAAAAGGTCCAAGAATTATATTTCTTTGTAAAGAAACTGGATTACGTGACCTACTTATTTGACAAAGTCATGCAGTCATCAATAATGCAGCCATTCAGTACATGCTACATACTAGCTAGTCTAACATAGTTTGAAACATAATTGTGTCTTCATTTTGCGTGATAACTCTATAAACAGTTCAGCGCATTTCAGTATAAAATATTTATTTTTATAAACTTTAGGGCCCATCTGTGACCGTGTAAAAATTTTAGCTCTAAATATGTATACACTAGAGTATGAAAAAATCTTGAAAAAAAAAGTTTTCTTCGCAACAAAATTTGATGAACACATCCGCTTTATTTCAAGATGTGCAAAATAATGTATGTTTGCAAATACGAAATGTTTGAATTTGTTTAGAAGAAAAAAACGTTGCCCTTCATTTTTCGCATTAAGACGACAATTATCTTTCGAAATGGTTTGTGATTTATGTCGGCAAGGTAAACTCGTGTATTTTGCTATAAAATGCCCTTTGAACGAACCATGTATATTGCTCAGTAAACTAGTAGTGATGGCCAGAAGACAGGTGTTTTGGGATAAACAATTAGAAATTCTCAAAGACTACTTGACCAATCGACTAATTTTGTTGTAGTTACTTAGAAGTATGAAGCCTACGGATATGAAGAATTTCAAGTAGCTGTGTGAAATTATCGACGCATTAGCAGCAAGTGCCAAAACCTTCATTTTGCCTCGGTTTTCGGCTATAACTTTTTTACTGGTATCGCGATCTTTTTACCCGTGATCTCATTCTGTAAGTCTCATAAGTACCTAAGAATCTTCTCTGAAGAGTTTTTTCATGTTTTGTTGTCGAATAAATAGTTTTCCCACAAAAATCGGTGTACTCATTTTATGCGTTCATGTTTTAAATACTCCCATGAACAACTTGCATTAATAGAACCAGGCTTTACAATTTTTTTGGATAAATTTGCTAATATGATTAGACTACATAGCACAACGACAGCACTTCTATCGATAAATGATGACATAATCACGGCTTTTGACAAAGGTTATGCAGAACTCTTATTGCTTCTTGATTTTTCAAAGACTTTCATATAATTAACCACGAACTCTTATTACCAAAATTGAATTATTTAAGACTTTCCGAGAAGACCGTGAATTTTTTCGGCATGATTTAATTGGTAGACATCAAAAAGCTTCATTAGGCGACAAAATTTCATCACTTGAACTAATAAAATGGAAACATGCTGATGAGTAGCCATCACCGTTGTAACGAAATGGAACGCTTACCATTCATACGTGACGTACTGCATACGGTCCTAATATAAACCTAGTACATAATGTGATACGGTATAATGGACAAAAAAATGTTAGGAATTACAACCTACCTGGAATGGAAGGCATACTATGCCAACGTTTTCTGACAGTCTGAAGGGTGCTTCCAGAATCAAGATGGCAATATCATTACGTAAAGAGCCTGGATGATATTGCGGGTGTATGATTATCTGAAATTCAAAAAAAATAAAATCGATCACTGTCCACTAGTGGTCCATAAGTCCGGGCTGTAAAGTCGTAATTGTGGACCTAATCAATTTCAGTAAATTCTTATTATTTTACTTCTAAAATTATCGACCTTTTTCCCTCAAAATACCTAAGCATTTCGGAAAGAAGATGTCACAAATCGTTAGCAACCTCGGACACGAAGTATGATGACGAGGAGAACACTGTTCGTACTACACTATGTATAGAGCACGGATCCAGAGGTGATCACTTTCACCATGTCCCTTAGTTTGGAAGTTATAGCATTTATTCAACATTATTTTTTGTTCCCAATTTTATGTCCTCATAAATTTAGAAATAACCACGTACATTGTATCATGTGTAATGTTTATTGTTGTCCTATTTAATTGTTATTATCTTTATTTATTTATTGTTAAATTATACGTATTCTTTGTTTTGAAGCTTCATTATCCATAAACAAAAATGTATATGGCGGCAAAACCAGTGGCGTGCACAGGAAAGGTTTAATGAATGGTAAGCTTCTACGCTACTGAATAAAGATAAGACATGCATATTATTCAATTAATGTTGTAATGAGGTGCATAGCTTTCTGTATATTCCATATAGTGTTTCCAAAGTCAAGCTTCACGGTGTTTTGAGAATAGCGAAGGATAAACATTTTCATAAGAATAATTCAGGATTTTTTCCCAAATATTCAAACGTAAATATCTCCAAAACGAGTCATCTGACAAAAATGCAATATGTATGGAAAATCGAATGATATTTGATGAAATGCACTTCTTTTATCCGAAAAGGCCAGTGGCGTAGAAAATATTTCCTATTAGGGATCCAGGTGTGTTTATTGCTTATGCACTATACGTCTAGAATTACAACTCAGTACCTTCACCGGCTCCGTAGATATATTTTTTCAATTTAAAACTTCATCGCCCTGAATCTCGGAAAATTCTACCTTATACATATTGGCACGTCTTTCTGAAACATCCTGTATAGCTAGTATTTCGTAATTATATTTACCTCCTTTGCCTGTTGGTTTTGGTATGGGAGAGGTTCTTCTCTTGATTCCCAATTCCACTCTCCAGCCCTAATTATGAATGGCCCGTCGCCCATTACGCAATGCGCTGCTGTAAGTGCCACTTGGGGATGAATCAAGGAGGCACCACATCTAAAACATTGACAGGATGAATTGTAGCCCCAGGCTATATTCAAATAATAAATTACAAACGTGTCTGTATACGTGTGCACGCATCTCACTGTACGCAAGGACACACCGAGCGGTCAGTGGTGTACAGTGCTTTTACCTTATCTCTTCCATTTTGGCAGTTTATAATAATACACGTATAATGGTGACAAGGGTGTTAAAACTTGAATCTCAGATCCCGAGTTTCTATCGAATAATTCGGTCAGATTTATATGACAAAAAACAGTGTCCGCACATTTCTTAGAATCAATTTGGAACATGTTGAAATCAGTAAACCCAGTGAACAAGATGACGCGAAAATGACGTCATTATTCGGTCATTTTTGGTCGCAAACGTATGTCATTGACTAAAAAATGACGCCATTATTATGACGACAACAACACGTACTTTAAAAGGCTTTTTGACGTCTTTTTAGGACAAATTTATTGTTATGTATAAAAAAAACAGGATTCTACGTCCAAAAATATCTTGTTAATATGACTTTTCTAGTAATAATATTCCATGTTCAGATATTTAAAAATTCCATTTTACATCATGTTTTATTCCCGTGATCAACAAATTTATTGGAAACTCCTCTGTATAACAATAAACAAGTTATAAATGCTCCTGAAAAATTACGAAAGTGATAACTACGTCTAGGAACGAGAGGGTTCAAGAGTGGCACCTAAATAGAATATGAATTTCGGCACCTTTCTATAACTCCTGAACTCACTGCTTGTGGGGCGTCGTTGAAACATCCTCAATTTTTCAGGAGCATTTTTGGATACTCCGCGCGATTATTTTTCGAGCGACTGGACGTCATAGCAACGACACGTAGACGTAATATTCGTGTCATACAGACGTCATATCGACTTTGTATTTGGTCTTTTATACGACATAATATGACGTCATATAATGATGTCGATTGGGTGTGTTATTAGACCGTCATATGACGTCACTATGTTCACTGGGAATCGTACTTATCATTTCTTACAAAAAATCTACAAATTTCCTCCTGAAATAATTTTAGAATTGAACTCGAGGATGATATGAAACTGCCAAATGAGGTAGGTTAACAAAAATGTGAACGGGAATATATTAGTAACATGGATATACAAGAAATCGAAGATATTTCGATATCATTTCAATAGGAAGACTATAGTTAAGCGCTTTTGTTAGTAATCGAAAAGCTCTATAAAAATCAATCCTTGTTTATCAGGACAGACCTATAAGTTTTGTCTTCCAGCAACCCTAGCATCCAAGGGAATTCCGCAAATTCAGCTTCATTGTTATCGCCTAAAATCCTGGTAGCGAAAAAATCTACATAGCCCCCCATTCTATTGGTAAGGACTCCATTCCTCACTATTCTTCTTTTTCCACATTCCACTTGGCAACAGACATCATAGTCACCTGTGCATCTAGACGGGTATTTACCAGATTTGTCACCAGTATCAGCCGACCTGAAATTTTAGAATTTTGTGGTTATTTACAAGAACGTACCCAAAGGGGGGAGCAGCTGAACCCTTTCCCTATCTCGACTAAAATTAAATGGAGATCTTGTAAACTGCTTCAATAATTACTGACGTCCAGGCTACACGCTCAATAAATATATTAACGGATACTTAAACGACACGGAGTACCTTATGGGGGCAATGTTGCGCAGGTAAATAAAAAATGGAACTTGGACAGTTTGGAAATTCAAAGTATTTCCGAATGAACTCTTAATGTTTTCATCTTTTCCTGGCTTTAGTCCGAATCAAAACTTTTCAAGCATCCACATTTTCTACAAATTACACAATAACATTACCACTTTTTCTCTTCTAAATGGTCGCATAATTAGAATTTCTCTCTGACGTATCAGCTCTTAGTTTTTTTTAGTTATACCTACCGTTTTCGATGTCTTCATTATTACCCTTCAATAATATGAATGAGTTAGTTACATTATGTTGTTCCCCGTTCAATGAGTTTAAACTAACTATAAAAGTTGGGCACTTGAAATTTTAAATCAATGCGTAACAAATAATTATCTTTGATTATTCTATGAAATAAATAACTAGGTGTATGATAATTTTAAGGCTCACCCAGGATGTCATGCTATAATATCTGAAGTCAGAATTAATAGCTATTTGCCTATGCAAAAATAACATAGAGAGAAATATCAAAGTTTAGACGGGGATAAGGGTCGAAAAATCATATTTATGCCTTGCAGAGATCTAAAGGTCGCAAAGTTAATGTGCAGTTTATTTTGAAATCCTACCTCAAAGAAATTAAGAAAAAATTAGAAACGATTTTGGGAAAGTTCGTTGCCTTTTCAAATGCATTCTCTAAAATATTTCATACACGCAGCTTTGCTACCATGCAACCGAGCCGTATTTCTTGCTTTTTCGGAAATCACACAAGATCACAAAATTCTTCTATATATTCTATAAAAACTATTTTTGGCTATATGACGAAATTTCAAGTAATTGTATAACAACAACTAATAAACATCGACAAAGAGAAATTATTTTTGGTATTAGCAGGCTATATCAAAATGTTTTCCTTTGAAGTGGCATATTAGATTCTACTAAAACATGTACGGTGTTCCATAAACTCACCTTATATGTCTAATTTATTGCAGCAGTTATTTCGCAGGATAGCTTGAGTATTGTTGATTTCTTTTTATGTTAGTGCGGCCGCACACCAAAGCGTTACACTACATGCGTACAACATTTACTTCGCCACAATTTCTATGCCTCGTTGGTGCTTTTAACAATTGTCTTATTACCGCACACCGGACACACCATTTGTCGTGTGCTTTGAAGTTGGTTAAAATGTCGACAACGATGACGATTTTTTAAAGTGGCGATTAACGAGAAAAAGAAGACGTTTTTGGATTCAGAATATTTCTCCATCCATCTTATGGCATGTGTCGATACAAATGGATTATTTACAACTGTCGACGTAGGAGATTATGGTCGGAATAATGATTCAGGATTCAGGAGTATTTAGAAATTCAGGCTTAGGCCAAGCACTATGTAATAACACTTTAAATATACCTGACCCTGACCCATTGCCGTTGCTAGGTGAAGAGCAATTCGGACGACCATTTCCCTATTATTTTGCCGCAGACGAAGGTTTTCCTCTATCAAACAATATAATGAGATCTTATAATGGTAGAACTTTGAACAATAATCGTCGAATATTTAATTATCGGCTATCACGTGGTCGAAAAATAGTCGATTGCGCCTTCGGCATGCTTGTATCCAAATTTCGAGTATTCGAAACGACGCGCCGATGTCATGTTCCATTCAGAAAGTTTTACCAGTATCCCCTCAATAATAAACCAAGGAAGTCCAAATAACAATTCAACAGAAAATAGAGAATATATATGTAATTATTTTCAGAAACCATACGGCTTGGTACCATGGCAAGATAAATATACAGTATAATATTTGTACAATAAAAAAATTAGTAGATACTTGTTTCATTGACATGTTCGCCGATTTTTGCATATATGAGTTCTGTTATTCTTCTGTTGCTGTACTCTGATTATATAAAGGAAAATTTTTCTCAACCTCCCTAATAAACTAGATATTAAAATGAACATTGTCTTTCATTCTAGCAAAGATGTGGCTTCACGATGCGCTGCAAAGAACCAAGGTGCTTGATCCTGAAAACATGCGGCGTACTTGTTGAATCACCACAAAATGCACTCGATACAAATGTGTCTCTTAATCACTACAAAGACCTTATATTTTGGCTGCTGCTTCATATTTACTCTTATGCACTTTTCGGTAACAATGGACGATTTTTCGGTCATAATAATGGTACCATTAGACAGGCCTATCAAAATTTCTTTAAAAGCCAGTTGATACTTTACATGTTTATAGAAGCACCAACGATTAAATGAGTTTTTTCTAGGAGATGACTTCCACCAATTTGCGAAACTGCAACAAGATGCAACCAACTGGAGGAAAAAGGATGATGATTCTCTTCTGTTTCTATTGACGCTGAGGGTCAAAATCCCATGAAAAAATGGAAGACGTAGCACCCAAACCAAAATGACTAAACTTAAGTTTCACAAAAAAAAAGGGTGCTAGTCCCTGAATTGGCGCTTGGGGCCTAATATCCCAGAGTCCGGAAAATTACGAAACGACCCCAGCACCACGACCTCAACGGAAACAAAAAAGCGAATCAGGCAGAACACGTAACGTTCTAGAAGAAGGTATAATTATACAACCAATAAACTATTAAATTTGATAAAAGGAAATCATTGAAAAGGGTTTGGCCTAGGAATGGGCACTCTATTAGGTATCAATAAAGAGAAATTCAAATTACGGATAAGTGATAAATAGTAAAAAGGTTACGTGATTTTGGCACGTGACAATTATCTCCACTGTTGCTTTCAAGTATTGCAAATTACTGAATTATTACTTCAAAAAGCATGTCATGCAATATTTTTTTGAATGTTTCAAAAAAGTAATCCTAGTGTAGTTGTGGTCACCGTTCTTGGCGGTTACGTCATCAACGCCATATGAAATAAGTAAACAGATCGACCATCCGTACTATGAGTGCAGACCAATCTTCAGCACAACTGCTACTCTCTCCAGTACGCATGAACTGGGTAACAGAGGACTGCTGTTTTCATACTCTTCCTGGAAATACTCGAATAGATTTAGCACGAACGGTCGGCCTTCCCCATTGATCGTATTTCCGGGCATAGTACAATTTTATATTGCAGATTGATAACAGGACAAGTCAAATTGCACGCCGATGCCAAGTAAGTTTTCACTCTGACAAATATGATTGAAGGGCTCTCATACGTAGCGACAAAGTTTTCGAGTCAAAGACACACAACTAAAAACGAATGTCTTTGAGCTTACCAAACAAACGTTCGCACACAGGGGTAGGTTGCATGTGTATGTATGAGAGATGGATGTATGAAGCGATTCTTGTAGTTTTACTTTGAACCGCCAAAAACCATGAAAAGAACTATAGTTTTCCATACCCATATGAATTGTCAAAACATGGTTGAAGACTCTATATAAATGGATGAAACAATGGAATGCAAATAGAAAGAAAAATATCATGCAGGAAGGTGTCCCCCCCTCTTCCGTTTGGAGCTGGGTACGCCCTAGGTTATTTACAGAATATGACGGAATAATAGTAGGTTATTTCGGGTAGCCAAGTTGAAAGAATACCAAATATTATTATACAACTTTAACTTTATCTTAACCCTTGTGTTGCGACTCAAAAAAGAAACTATACAGGGCCTCTGCCACCCGGGTACACCGTGTATGAACTTGGGAGTATAAATTAACGTACTATGATCCAAAATAATTATGCGTCGAAAGCAGTAAATGATCTCGATGTTTATTAATTTATTATTGTACTGATGGATAACTCTGGTCACAGTACACCGAAAATTGAGAAAAAATAAAAGATGCCCTCAACAATAACGTATTTATGATCGGCTTTTAATTACGAAATATGTTATATATGGACAGGCATGTGGTCGTGAAAATAATAATAGTAATGATGCCTTTCTGGCTACGCTTAATTTTATCCTATAGAATTAGCACTAAAATAAAAAAGCAGGAGTTGAAAAAATGTCTGACGATCTCTTGCAGAATAATACTATTTTTAACTGTTTGCCAGACATAATATATTAACTAACATATGAGCTTGATCTAAGATTTTTTGTCACTGATTCTTTTGAACCCTAACCCTAAGCCGATAAAAGCAGGGCAAGCACAAACGACAACAAATATATTTTTCGAGAAAAAAATATACTGTAATATTTAATTTGCTTTTATTATGAGGAGGCCAGCTAACACTTGCCTAGGGCGTCAAAAACTCTTGAGCCGGCCCTGGAACAATTGAAGACATAAGTGGATAAAGGTGTCTTGTAACAAAATCATTGTATGGAGAAAATTGACTTTAAATATTTTTTATTGGGACTTAATTATATTTATTTCAAATAGTTTGTTATTATCTTGTTTTTACAACAAAGTAATCACAGAATGAAAGAATCACTCCTTAAGGTTAGTTTAATGTAAAAAAAGCAACTTTAAAAAAATGTTACATGAAACCTTTATCCACTTGTGTTTTCAATTATAAAGACATAACCTCACTGGAAAAATAATACCTAAAAATGATCATAAAGTTATATGAGATGTTTTTGGCTCTTGAATTAAAAATTGCATAGGTTGACAAGGCAAACACGGATTTTGCTATAACTTATTTGGAATCTAGCTACAGCAATAGATTTGCGACTGAAGGTACAATGTGATCATAATCAAACTTCAAGCACTAATGAAGAAGAGATACAATTTCACGTGATATTCGTCGAATCGTTAAACGTTAGGTTTTAAATTAGAAACTTACCTTATATCAATTATGTCGATTCCATCCTCTATCAATCCACTGTAATCTTCTTTGCATTGCCAATAAGGTACGCAAACACAATGCTGAAAATCATAATCACCCACAAAATCACCGTCAGCTGAGCTCAACACATTTAAAATTTTGTTTGAAAATAGTAACAAAGTTACTAAAAGAGTCATATTTGATGCTGTGTAAAGCAAATAGTTTGGAGAAACGAAGATGCAAATATTAGGGAATGTTTCTAAATGCCATTCTGATGAGTACCTTCAAGTCTAGAGGTTTTGTTAAAATGGGAATTTCCGGATTAACCTGAAACCATTCTGTTATACTCGTATCTTCCAGGTAGAAGGAGATTATGCACCTACTACTAAGAGAGTGATTAGCATTACCTATCATTCTGGCTGGTATTTATCGACATTCGTTTTACCTGGCTCCTGGCTCATGTGCAGGTACGCGCGCTTGTATGTGGTTATTTTATCCTTACAGAGGATACGCTCAGAAAAAAAAATACAAAAAATGTCGCATCATATACTAATACTCAAAAGATAAGTCATTTAGTTACAAAATGTAGCAATGTTTGAAGGGACGCAAATATCTTCAGTCATGAATAATCCAAGTAGCCTGGTTAACTTTTTCATCCCTCAGGAGGGTCAACATTTGATCATCGGCAAAAAAAAGATGTGGAGGTGACCCGTATAATGCCCAGTTAAGAATCCAACCACAAATCTTCAATAATCCTTTTCTAAAAATAGAAACGTTCCTTCTTGGCTATAGAGCATACGATTAGTTTCCTTACATCCCTTTTGTATGCTGGAGATGTTCCTCCAGGTACTTTTCTCATTTATTAAATTTGTAGCAAATCCGAGAGTTGATTGGGGGCTCAAAGATCTACTACTGGACCTGACACTTGCAAGACTATCTGACTATATAACCACGCACCCCCGGGTGCCCAGGCACTCACAGAACCTGGTGCTCCAGTGTATCATAATCTAAAGCTTTTCCACACTTTGGAACTTCTTGCTTTGACAGTAACATCTGGCATCCGACTATCTTACAGGTCATGTCTACCTTAGATATGAGGTCTCTATTTGGAATACGATGGCTTATGTGTCTCATTCTCATATTCTTGCATGGCTGGTCCAAGCTTTAGGTGCTTGTAAAGGGCTGCTTTTAAACGCTGAAAGTCCTACAGATTTAGACGTGTTCCTTCCGATTTTCCACTTTGCCCTCTCATCTTTCCGCCCACACGTCATATTAGAAAACTTTTCCGTGTCCGTACACTGTAGCTATTTACTATATATGCAGGATACATCAATTATAGTAAGCTATGTAGCTCAATTCTATCTATCTATCTGACGTCATTTCTCCAATATGGCGCCGCGAACGGTAGCAAATTGAAAATGCGGATGTAACGAGTTAAACCTTTTTTATGTCAACTTCTCGTTCGCGTTTTTGACTGAGTGTACCTATACAAAACATACAGGTATTTTATTATTATTATTATATTACACGACCTCGCGTATTTATCGTATATTTTAGCAGTCAAAAAGCCAGCAATTAAAAATCTCCGGATAATTTGATTATACTCGTATAACACTTGGCTTATTTTCACAACTTATTACTTCCCACGCCACTAGCGAGGAGGTATATTGTAATCGCAAAAAAAATCGAAAATGAGATATTATGATTTTTGGATATTATATCACATGTACCTACATCACGAAAAATCATGTCACTCATTACTCATTTAAGAATGACAAATGTTTTTTATAAGCGTAAAATGCGCGAGCCGCTGCCGAGGAGCACATCCACGCAATAAATTTGTTACCTGAACAGCTGAGACGCCCCGACGATGTAACAATTGCGACTACCAGGACAACTTAAATTATTAAATATAAATAATCAGAAGCGGTGACAACATTAGGGCTGTAATTATTCATGTGTTAAAAAAGCAATAGAAGTTCACCCGTCTTGTGCGAATATGAAGATATTTCGTAGAACAATGAATCTCGGCAATTTTTTTGGTACATGTTCCTCAAACAAATAAAAAAAATGCTACTTCCGCTCTTAAAGGGGGCACATTAGATGTCCCAGAATTCATGTTTTCCGCCCGTCCCGGCGCGCGGAGACTGAAAATTCACTACTCTTCAATTTAATATTAAAATATCAACCGTGAATTCATACGAGTATTACACAGGCTATCGCTTCAACAGCTAACAGCTTGATGGATTTTAACATATATGAGGTGTCTCTAGATTTGTAATGAGACCACGAGTACCACTGGTTATACTACAGTTCTGCAAAACCAAAAATGGATGGCGGATTTTAATCGAAAATTTCAACTTTGAAGAATGAATTGGTTGATTTTTTATCAAACATTCAACTTTGAAGTCCCTATTATACTGGCTTCATCTTAAAGATCTGTTCGTACAGCCAAGAGACATTTTTCTCTTGGCTATAGATGTTGTGATTGTCCGTAGGTGGTAGACGGTCGTCGGACGAGTCCGTGTGGCGTCCCTCCTTTCACCTGTATCCTCCTATACTCCACGGTACCCCATGGGTGTTTAGGCCTTAGGCCTTTTTGGTAGTTGGAGTATAAGAAAAATAGAAGGTTTATCTAGATACGCCAGACATCGTTCCTCCTCAAAATTTTGGAGAGATTGGTGGATGGGTACAGGTGCATAAGTGACGACGCACTGTAGCCGGACCCGTTCAGTAGTCTTTAATATGCATATCACCCAGAGCTGCTTTCCAGTGACCCTGTTGAGTTACTCTGAGTAACTCAGTAGTCTTTAGCATCAATACCGTTCCACTGCACGTTGTATTATTTTCATGCATTGTTTCTGGAGCAGTTCGGGAGAATGCCACTATCAAACCAAAAACCTCCGGAAAGCAGCTCGGGGAAATCAACCGATTTGGCTCAGGATGACTCATGCAGGCTGCTATATACGGCACTAGGTGACAAGGAGATGGCAGCGGCAGCCTTTCTAGACACAGAAGGTGCATTTAACAACGCAAAAGCTCAATCTTTGGTGAATGTGTTACACCTCAGGGGGCCCAGCCACTCTATGGCAACCTGTAGCAGAGGATAGCACCACTGAAGCGAAGGTCGGGCTGGGATGTCCTCAGGGAGGAGTGCTATCTCCTTTTCTATGGGCAGTCCTGGTAGATACGCTTCTTCAGGGACTTACCGCCGAAGGTTTTTACTGCCTGGGGTATGCCGACGACATCGTAGTCGTAGTTAAAGGCTTTCATGCCAGGACCATTTCCGAATGCTCACAAAGGGCCATGGATATTGTGAACACATGGTACAGGACGCACAAGAGAACCGTCGCCACTTTCACACGAAGACGGGTACTAGAAGACCTCATGCCACTAACCATCTTTGGTACAGATCCCTGATGCCAGTGAGGCAAAATATTTTGGAGCTATGTGTGTGTGGTTATACACGAGGGTAGTCAGACTCATAATAATAATAATAAACCTTTATTGCCCAACAGCTTATCGCCAATAACAGAGCAATTTATAAAAATAAAAGTTAGCTTAAAGGTATTAAGTATATGTATATATATATACAAAATGGTAAGTCTTAACTTAAAAAACATGTCTTATTCTTTATCTCATTATAATTGCAACCAAAAATGTCACAGTCGTTAGCAATTTTATTGGCATTGTTACTCATTATATTAACTGGTGCTTTTGATAATAAGTTAGTCTGTGCTTTTTGACATAAAAAAAGAACACTAGCTCGTGAAGCTAACCGCGGCACCAGAAATTGCAACTGCGAGAGAATTTGGGGACAGTCTACTTGACCATGCAACAATTTATCTAAAATCAGTACAGAAAATTGATTCCGTCGATGCTCTGAAGATTGAAACTCAAACTTTAGTAAAAGGTCTTTGTAATCGGAACCTCTTGCAGGGTATACTCCATCAGTCTTGAAACTGAGAAACTTAAAAAAAAAATTCTGATTTTTATCAACAGCATCAACATATCGTTTATAAATAGGGCTCCATATAAGAGATCCATATTCAAGTTTTGACCTTATCAGTTTGAAAAATAAAGATCTCAATGTACTGATATTGTCGAAGTTCCTACAGTTTCTGATTATGAAGCCATACGTTTTCGATGCACTAGAAATTATTTGGTTTATATCATAATTGAAGGTGAGTTCCCCGTCAAAGTAGAGACCTAAATCTCTCACAGAATCACAACGCTCCAAGACAGAAACCTCTATTATGTATTTTTAAAATATAGGATTAGTCTGTCTAAAAAAAGTGAGTACTTTACATTTAGAAATATTAGTACAATGTTGATTTGTTCTTGCAACACAACACAATCCTCTGTCGAGGAAATATTCGAGAAAAACTTTAAATCGTCAGCAAACATCAACTTCAGACAGTCCAAAGAGACACATAAATCATTGACAAAAAGAATTAACAGTAGGGGTCCTAAGTTAGAGCCTTGAGGAACACCGCTGGTAGAAATGTAAACATGCGAATAGTATCTATCCATTGTAAAAAACATAGTGTTTCCTTTCAGAAAGGTAGGAAGTCAAAATCGCAATATAAGTACTATACCTAATTATCGTAGCTCACTAATCAATATATAATGGTTAACCTTATCAAAGGCTTTGGAAAAATCCGTGTATACCACGTCAATCTGGCCTCTGTTATCCAATCTTTGGCATACGTATTGACTGAGCTCCATTAGATTGGTTAAAGTTGAGCGTTGCCTCATAAAACCATGTTGATGGATCGAAATATGGTATTTCACGGGCAGATGTATTCGGTTATACAATATGATCTCCAAGAGTTTCGCAAAATTTTTTAAAATAGACACTGCTCTATAATCAGAAACTAACTTATAATTCTTTAATTTTTTTTTGGAATTTTGCACACCTTTGCAGCTTTCCATTTATCTGGGAAAAGATATGTGTGCAAAATTAAGTTAAACAGAATCTGCAATGGAAATACCAATTTTCTAATACAATCCTTGACAAAGAATGATGGAATTTGGTCAGGTCCTGCAGTTAGCTTGTCTGTTAGCTTCCGATTGGCAGCAAAAATTTCATCAACCGTAATTTGTTCATAACTAATACCTATTGAGGCGATCGAAATGTAAGCTATGATTGGCATCAATATTATCCGGTAACGAGTAAACACTAGAGAAAAAATCGGCAAAAGCATCAACTATACCTTGGGATCGTTAATGGACTCATCATTGTAAGTCATATTGTTAGGTATTCTAGTTGTGTTGTTTTTAATGGGTAAGAAATCTAGTTTGCTTGAACTTTCTATGAG
The DNA here is from genome assembly GCA_963669975.1 of Acanthoscelides obtectus. Classification (NCBI taxonomy): domain Eukaryota; kingdom Metazoa; phylum Arthropoda; class Insecta; order Coleoptera; family Chrysomelidae; genus Acanthoscelides; species Acanthoscelides obtectus. The sequence goes on along the minus strand of CAVLJG010000009.1, from coordinate 49,851,120 downwards.
CTTTGTCTTTTTGTTTAACAATTTTAATAATTTCGCTTGTATACCAAGAAGGATACTTGCGCTTAAAGTTTTTTAACAGCGGAACATGTGCATCCAGTACCTCATTAAGCTTATTATAAAAACAAGTGACCGCATCGTTAGCATCAGTAATATTTGTTAGAATGTTCCAATCTACATCCAACATACTATTATATAATAAGATAAAATTTGCACGCCTGAAATTGTAATGCTTTTGATGATTATTGATTGGAAAATGTGTATTACTTTTGTAGAACTTGTTTACCGATATTGATAAGGATGGATGATGCCTATCTTCATTAACTAAGGGATTATCATCATTAGATACAACACAATCAAAATTACTTACTACTAGGTCAAAAATTCTATTATTATAATTACGAATCTCATTACATTGTTTCATGATAACTTATGGAACAGTGACATGGTGAACAAAGACTACACAGTCGGGAGCGGTAAGGCTATTAAGTTGCGTACAGAGGCTAGCTTGCTTGAGCGCCACAGGGGCCGCCACGCTTACCGCACCCAGTGCGGCATTGGGGCTCTTTCTTCACCTACTACCATTGCACATATTTATTTAGGGTAATGCTCTTTCCGTCGCTCACAGGTTAACTCAAGGCCAATCACCGATCAGTCTGCAGCACGGAAAATAGCATCAAAAACTGCACACGCAGTTCAAAGCACATCCTATATTGGTAATGCCCACGGACACAACTGTCCCAGTGGGCAATTTCGACAAAAACTATCACACAGTAGTCCCAGAAAGGAAGGCGTAGGAGAAAGGACCTCCTATACCTGGCAAAAGCCACTAATACACAGACGGCTCGAAAACTGAAGATGAAGCTGGAGCTGGAATATATATAAGTATAATATTGCAACAATATTTTAAGCTGGAGTAACGGACATACATGTCTGCGCAAAAGAGCTAATAAGGAATGAGACTGCAAATCAGTGGATCGCAATCTGCTCAGACAGCCATGAGTGCCTTAATTTTATCGTAAATATCATCTAAGCTAGTATGGGATTGCATGAACACTGATAAAGAGCTAGGAAACCGAAACAAAGTAACATTGCTCTGGGTACCAGGACATGGAGGGCACAAAGCAGATGAGAAGGCGGATGAGCTAGCCCGACAGGGTGCGGCTAGTCGCCTTATAGATCCTGAGCGTGACGAGAACACGCACTAAATAGTCCATAAGAAATATGGACCAAGAAAAAGTCCCTAGAATGGTGGAATGGCCAATTGGAGCAAATGCAGGCAAAAGAGTTCATCAAAGAATGAGGGTCCGCATTTATTGAGGAACTACTTGGATTTAATAGGAAGGCCATATTGGATTTCCTGACAGGATACTGTCGTCTAAATCGACATATGCGGCTCTTGGGTCTATCAGAAGGGGGCCTCCAGTTTCTGCAGAGAGTATGAGGAAACTCCAGTGCATCGCCTGTGTCACTATGGAGGCCTGGCATGGCTACGGTTTCACATAGTAGGAACGACTAGTCTTAAAACGGAAAGCTACATGCAAGGCCCTGTGTCAAGGCTGTGGAGTCTGACGAAAGGATCAAGGCTGGACTCCGTGCTTTATAAAGTATATGTGGGAGTCATAATAGACCCATTTGGGTCGCAGTGACTTAAGGCTAGCAAGCCAACCCGTTTCTTCTGAAGTATGTAGATTTTTCTGGAGAGTGCAAGTGACACTTTGTAAACTAAATTCTTCAAAACTTAAAACTATGTCGCCTTAGAATACATCTATATTTTTTGGTACTGTTACTAATTATTTGATTCTGAGTATCATGAAACTTCTCCAATGGAAAGTACAGAGTCAACCTATTTGATGCAATCTCTTTTCGGTTGTGAGTTGTAATCATATTCTACTACCCTGCAAGATGGCTGGAAGCAGTCGAAAATTCGACGTTTAAATGTTTGCATACTTATTCTACTTTGCTCTGTGCGTAATTAGGGTTCTACGATATGAAATCTTACCGCCAAAAAATCGACAACAAACGAACTTAACCTCAAAATCAAAGTGAATTGACTTCTGTGATCTAAAAATTCTTTATTTAAAAAACTGGGGTGAAATTCGTTGGTGTAATGGATAAAAAGAAATTCAGTTCACCTACGCAACACACACTCAAGCGAATAAAGTAAGATTTCAATCTATTTTACCTTCCATATAATCTGCGTTTGTCCTTTTTATAGATGCGAAGACTTCTATCGACCCACTCCTCCCCCTTCAGACCCTCAATCCGAAAGTTTCATATTTCAAGAGATAGAAATAGACAGCTATATTGGCAATGTGTTCCCTGGCATGCCAGGTCCTCAAAAAGGAATGGTTCCGATCTTGAGAATGTATGGCATTACTAAAGAGGGGAATAGTGTATGCTGCCATGTTCATGGGTTTTCACCATATTTTTATGTCAATTTGCCTGCATCCTTCACATCAGCAGATTTACCTGCATTCAAGGTAATTTTGTTTTTCATTATTATACCCAGCAACAGGTAGGCCGAGATGTATTCAATAATGATTTCAACATTGAATAAAATCAGTTGTTCTAGTACAGACACAGCAGACATCTCATTGAATTTTTGAGTAAAGATGCCAAATAATAATAACAATGTTTATTGGTCTAACTACAAGTGTCCAATAAACATAATACACCTAAAAAAGTGTTTTTTAACCGAACTTAAATTATATTAATATAACAAATTTCCTTTAAGTATACCAGTCAAACATATAAATTTGTGTCATTTTATTTTTTATTTTTAATTCAGTTTTTACATTTTATATGTTTAAAGTCAGTTATTAAACGTTTTTTACATTTTATATGTTCAAACTTTGCAGGAATAACATTATAAAAGTTTGAGCATAGAAAGTAGAATCATCTTTGGCTGATAGTTTTATTTAGTCTAACAATTAGTGCAAATGTTTCCTGGAATCACATTTGATGGTTGTGGCTGACAGATTGTAAAACTTTTGGATTTTTTGTTAAATATATTATTATATAATAAAAATAAATTTGCCTGCAGTCAACATAACCTTCGAAATCCATTTCTGGGTAATTTCAATCTTTTTATAATAATATTTCATGACTCCCCTCCATATTAAGATTCCATAAGATAGTAATGATAGAACAAGGCAGGATATGTCATGTGTAGATATTTTTCACTTAAGAAAGAGTTGGAATGTTTGATTTTCAGAATAAGGTACATATCTTGACAATATTATTAAATTTTCAACATGTATATTCGATCTTAGATGGTTATCTATGAATACCCCTAGGGAATTATCAACCGATTGTAAGTTTTCGCAGCTATTCACGTTTTGATATGGAGTTGATAAAAATTTGGAGAAGAGCTGTTGTCACAAGAAAATATAATGAAGTATGTTTTGTTGAAATTGACTTAAAATCCTTTCTGTGAAAAAATATGTAACCTTTTGAAAATGTAATACAATTTTGCCATTTAAAGAAGACCAATCTTTGAGTAAATAATTGCTGAAACCAATAATTTCTCCATGGTTTTTTAACTTAAAAAGGTCATTGATAAACAAACTAAACAACAATGGTCCTAATACTATATTTTGACTTAGTTTGTAGTTAATGTTCACACATTGTTTTCTGTCTTCCACATAACTTTTCATGAGTTGACCTAATTGAACATTTTTACTTTTGTGATCAATTGACCAACCACCAGAATTATGTGAGCTAATATAAGTGAATCACTCAATCAAAGTCAATTCACATATATTTTTAGGAAAAATTAGATAATGCAGTTATGGCTGATGTGAGAGGAGGAAAGAAAGCTGAGTTTCCAGAAGCAGTATTGGCTGTGGAGATTGTCAAAGGAAAATCCCTTGTTGAGTATACTGGAGATGAGGAAATAAATTTTGCAAAAATTACAGTAACTGCCCCAAAATTTCTTCCTCCAGCAAGAAGACTACTTACAACTACAGTTGTATATGAACCTCTCAAAAATCATAGTTTTTCTGTTTATGAAGGAAATGTAGATGTTGAAACTAGGTAGGTTTTGCTAAGATAGTAAACCACATATTATTTATGTTAGCTTCTAAATGTTGTTATCTTTACAATAGAAACATTAAAATTGTTATTACATCATAATAACTCTCAAATAGAATGATTTTTGAAGTTTATACTTTCAATGTTTTTCTGTAGAAACTAGGACATTGACAACTTTTTGGTGATTATCAAAATCATCAACTAATTCAAAAAGCAACTGTATAAACTACCTATTCATTGGGTCTTGACTTTTTAACATGTAGACCTTATCATCTTTCAGATTCATAGTTGATTGCAACATACTAGGTTGCTGCTGGATTGAATTACCAGCCAAAAAATGGTCACGTAGGATCGCAATGTCGGATCACCGACCAATGTCTAGATGTCAAATAGAAGTTGATGTCTCATGGACGGATTTTATTGTACACGCTCCTGAAGGGGACTGGGCACATGTTGCAAAGTTTAGAATACTCAGTTTTGATATTGAGTGTGCTGGGAGGAAAGGCAAGAAAAATTAAAAATTGGCACTATGTGTAGTTCCCAGTCATTTGCTGAAACAAAAAGAACTAGGTCTAGATAACATGCATTATACAATTGAAAGAGTATACAGCAAGCTACTTATAAACCCAATAAAATTTAGAAATACAAACTTATGTGACAATGGTATTTTAGGTATCTTTCCTGAGCCTCAAGTGGATCCAATCATACAGATTGCCAATGTGGTACAACTGCATGGAGAGAAAGATGTCTTGTATAGGAACATATTCACCCTTAAATCATGTGCGCCTATTGGACATGCCGATGTATGATATAAAACTATTTCAAAATATTCTGTAAATTGCATAATTTCCATAAATGATTTGTCAATAGGTGGCAGCACCAAACTAGCATTACCTTATGCTTCATCTCATCCTTAAGTTGCATAGTTTATAACTGATAAATTGTTGTTTTAGGTATACTGTTTTGAAAAAGAGGAAGATATGCTCTCTGAATGGGCAAATTTCATAAGAGCCTTAGATCCAGATATAATAACAGGCTATAATATAAATAACTTTGATCTACCTTATCTCATTGACAGGGCAAAACATATGAAGCTGAATAGATTTTGTTATCTAGCTAGATTGACAGATGTACAGTATGTATCAAGTGTCCCATATAACTCATTTTAATTTGGGCATAAGGTTTTTTGGTTGTTTGCAAATCAGAAAATTCGAAACAAAACATTATTTACTACTACTTCCTTGTTATTTTTTAGGTCAGTGGTTAAAGAAAACGTGACACAAACGAAAATTGGCAGAAGAACATTCAAATCCGTCAATCTTGATGGTAGAGTTGCTTATGATATGTTGATGGTAATGAAACGAGATTTTAAATTTAGATCATACTCTTTGAACAGTGTAAGTCAAGAAATTCTTGGAGAACAAAAGGAAGATGTCCATTACAGTATTATTACGGATTTACAAAATGGAGATGACCAAAGTAGAAGAAGGTATAATTAAAATCCGAAATATTAATTTGCTGTTCTTATAATATATGATAGTACAGGGTGGCCAATATATAACTGACTCATTAAAATTTCGCGCCATTTTTTATACATGTATTTCAGTAGCTGGCACCATAGTGGTTGTTTAAAGCACATGTGGTCAATTCATCATGGCGTCCGTATTGTCAAAACATTTTACTTAAATAATGAGTCGATTGTTGCAACGATTCGGAAGCTACGACAAGATTTCGCTCGAGATAATGTACATAGTGTCAACACCATTCGTCAATTGGTGCGGAAATTTGAACAAACAGGTGAAGTTAAAAGATTTGCCAAGGTCGGGCCGTGTTCGAACTGTTCATACTCCGGAAAATATCGAGAGAGTTCGTGAAAGTGAAGTGGAGCGCCCTGAGACGTCTACCGGACATTGTTCTCAAGAACTGGGTATTCGTCACACGTCATTATGCACAATTTTAAAAAAAGACTTGCATTTGCGGCCATACAAAATTCAGTTAACCCAAGAACTACAGCCTAGTGAACATGAAAGTCTCCGACATGCAATGTTACAGCTTAATACCCAAATAACGATTTTTACCGGCAACTGATAATGAGTGATGAAACCCACTTTGATATGAACGGATTTGTTAATAAGCAGAATTGTCGTATCTGGGCATTAGGGAATCCTTGTGTTATCCATCAACGACCACTACATCCTCGTCGAGTCACAGTTTGGTGCGGTGTTTGGTATGGAGGTGCCATTGGACTTTACTTCTTTGGAGACGCTGTAGGTAATAGTCTTATGATATGGTGCAAAACTTTCTGGCTCCTCGAAGCAACTTGTCACACAACTAGGGAAACAATTAATCTTTTGGAACAATATTTCCGGGTCGTTTAATTTCTCGATTTAGTGATGTCAACTGGCCACCAAGGTAACCGGATTTAACGGCTTCTGACTTTTTTTATGGGGATTTTTGAAAAATAAAATGCCAACAAACCAACTATTGTAGAGCAACTGAAGAACAATATTACGGAAGCGATTGAAAATATTCCTCCAGAAACCTACCAAAAAGTGATGGAAAATGTAAACAAGAGGGCTCAGGTTTGCGCGGCTTCTAGAGGCGGACATTTGTCTGATATTATTTTTCATACATAATGTCTAAGCTTCAATAAAAGATTGAGATGAAAAAAAATGGACATGCTTCATTTCATTTCACAAATATTCAAGATACAAACCAGTCAGTTACATATCGGTATATTTTTATAAATTCAAACTATCTGAATTTCCAATAGGTTAGCTCTGTACTGCTTGAAAGATGCTGAACTCCCCTTAAGACTGTTAAACACTGTTTTGAGCTTTACAAATGACATAGAAATGGCTAGAGTAACAGGTGTTCCTATAACAAGTCTTTTGACAAAAGGCGAGCAAGTTAAAGTTGTGGCTCAGCTCCTGCGACACGTAAGATCTATTGATTTAATTATGTTTAACAATCTATAAAGAAATAGTTTTTGTTGGATTTTGCAGTACTTTATGCATACTAATGTATACGTTTGAGTGTTCCTAAAGAATGATACTATAGGGGTTTGAAGATGTAATGCATTTAATTTCAGGCTCGTCCAGCTGGTTACTTTATGCCTACACATCAAGGTGCTCCAGGAAATGACCAGTATGAGGGAGCTACTGTCATTGAACCCATAAGAGGCTATTATACTGAACCTATTGCAACACTTGATTTCAGTTCACTGTATCCCAGCATTATGATTGCACATAATTTATGCTATACTACATTGATTAGAGGTCCTATCAAAGAAAAACTTGGGTAAGAATCTTCACAATATATACTATTATTTTTAATAGCAGAACATCTCAAATAATTTTGAGTTTATTGCAATTTTGGCATATTTTTCACGGAGTTTGTGGCCTAATAGATAGGCTGTATCTAGAGCAGAAACAAGCATTTAGGTGCATGTTATAAATTGCTTTTGAGGAACATGCAGAGGACAATTCAAAAGTAATGAAATTTTAACTCTAGCTGCAAGATATATTCAGATCTTAATTTTTACATGTAAAAATAACGATCATATTATTATAATACAAAAAAAACAAAATAGAATCCAGACTAATTGGTAATGAATCTAAAACGGCTTAAAGAATATCTTGAAATGCCAAAATTTGTATATTTATTTATCTATAAAAGGCTGTTTTGTTCATGGACTAAATAGTTTTTTGTTTGTCTCAATGGCGGTGCACGATGTATATGAGGGCGATCGGAGAAGTTCGTCAGCGCCCGATGGCGCCACTATAACAAGAGAAATTGACTATCGCATGGTACATTCTCGTAGACGGCTACAGTGGAAAAGAGGAAAAAGAGCAATATTCGTGTCTTATTTTTGGAAAGGAAATCGCACAGCGAAATCAAAGAGTGCGAACTGCTGCCCGATCCACCGTATTCTCCAGATTTGGCCCCGTGCGACGCCTTTTTGTTTCCAAACTTGAAAAAGTCACTCACCGGGCAGAAATTTGAGTCGAATGAGGAGCTTATCTCCGCCGTTGGGGCCTACTTTGCAGATCTCCAGAAAACGTATGTTTCCGACGGGTTAAAGAAGTTGGAGCATCACTAGGTCAAGCGTATCGAGCTAAAAGGAGACTATGTTGAGAAATAAATCGCTGCTTTTCCGAAAAAAATGTTTTTCGTTTGTAGGCTAAGTACTTATCGGAATGCCCTCGTATTTCACCTAATGTAACGATGCACTGCTTTTTGAAATAAATATTTATATTATTATTATTCTTGTTTTTACTTCCCACGCCTACTAGCAAAGAAGTATTGTAATAGCGAATAATTTTGGAAACGCAATATTATATTTTTTTGATGTTTTTTGGCAAAACAACTTGTACTTGGATTACTTGAATATAGTGTAGATTTTTTATGGCTTCTTGCATTCTGAGCCTGTGTTTATTGTTTTTCAATACTTCTAATAACATTACCCTTATTTTGGAGAATTCTTAACATTTCAGATTGACCGATGACCTAGTGACCTCAACCCCCGCAAACTGCATGTTTGTGAAATCATCCGTAAGACCAGGTCTTCTACCACACATTCTACAACATTTACTGTCAGCCAGAAAGAAAACTAAAGCTTTATTGAAAGATGAGAAGGATCCTGTATTGAGAACGGTGTTGAATGGTAGACAACTGGCCTATAAAATATCTGCAAATTCTGTTTATGGTTTTACTGGTGCGCAAGTGGGAAAGTTGCCATGTCTGGAAATATCCGGAGTAAGAAATGATTAACAATGAATTAGAAAAATGGAAATGACATCTATTTGTTTCTGTATGTACTTAAAGCAATACTGAACTCTGTTGGCTTGGGAAGTTGAACATCTCAAATCCCTTATGATTTCCGGACTATCTTTTTAAAGATTTTTCGTGAATTTCAACTTGTAGAACAAATTAACGTATCTATGTGCCTAAAGTTCTTGGACAGCTAGTTTACTACACACGGGGATCTGTATTTCTAACTCGATCATTTAGTATATTCTTCATCCCATTTGCGAATTTGAGTTTTAAGTTCTGTGTCAGAAATGTTGATAAAACTTTTTGTAAACCGCGGATCGTTGCCGTTTATAAAAGTATAGTATTGTTTTAGTCACATAAACGACTATGCATAAAATACTGTTATGAACTTTATCATTCTATGATATTCAGAATTTTTTTTATCACGTAATTTTTATTTTTGGTTTTAATGGTTTGTAGAGTGTGACAGCATATGGCAGAAGCATGATAGAACAGACAAAACAAGAGGTGGAGCAACATTATCGGATAGAAAATGGATATGAGGCTGATGCTAAAGTTATATATGGCGACACAGATTCTGTGATGGTGAACTTCAAAGCTGGCACCCTAGAAAAAAGCATGGAGCTTGGAAAAGAAGCGGCTGATTTGATCAGTGCCAAATTTATCAAGCCGATAAAACTGGAATTTGAGAAGGTACAATGTTAAGTCAGTGCTTATATTTAAAGGCTTTGCTATTGAGGAACGTGAAGATAATTTTGTCTTTCGTATTCTAGGTCTATTTTCCATATTTGTTAATTAATAAAAAAAGATATGCTGGATTGTACTGGACCAACACTGAAAATTATGATAAAATGGACTGCAAAGGTATTGAGACTGTTCGTCGAGACAATTGTACCCTAGTGGTTGATGTTATTAACGTATGTCTTCAAAAGTTATTGATTAAAAAGTGAGTGTTTTATAACATTTTATTTATGTTTATACGCTTACACAGCGGCTAAGTGAGGCACCTGCATATTATTTCTACTTCTGGTTTATATTTGCGGCCCATTAGATCAGCGTTCATTAATGCCATTCAGTCATGTGATGATTTCCTGTCTTAAGACTGAAAGGAAATTGAATTTGCCGTCGCACACTCAATATTATATACTAAATGACAGAAAATGCAACACTCACTAGGATGCTGTAATGTTGGGCATACTTTCACAAGTTTTAGATCTACTGATAAATAGAAAGAGATTAAAATTTTAATTCAAAATTTCGCAAAATAGCTGAGATATCCCACCTTAATGTTGATAATTTGTTGAAGCTCCTCTGTTCGCAACACATTCGAAAAGTCGTCGCGGCATTGATTGGATTGGGCATCCAAAGTAATGGACCCCAGTATAGTCTGCCTGTAGTAGCTCAGAGCCTCATAGCGACACAGAACATGCTGAGGTATCTTCCTCTATCCACTTTTTCTACCCCGCTGCGCTCACACAAGAGTCCTCAGCCACCCCCATCACATGCAGATGGCACCTCAGCATGTTGTGGCCAGATAACGGGTCCTCCAGCAACCTTAGGTTGGCTCTATCCAAAGATAAGCAAAAGTATCCAGCCTTAGCACTGGGCCTTACGATGAGCTCCTTGCCTGACGGAGATGTCTAGAGATGCTTCTCCATTTCGGAGACTGCTGTCTTGCAATCCACTTCTCGTTGCGCGGCTACCCCTAAGGCTGGCTCAGGAACAACCAGTTTGCTCGTTGATCCTGCTTTCGCAAGAGCATCCGCCACATCATTGCCCTATATCCCACCGTGCCCCCTGTACCCACACTCCCATTGCAATACAACGCTCGAAGTAATCGTGCAGGCACTTAGTGCCTTCATTGCAGCTTGGCTGTCGGAGAAGATTGTTGATGATACGAACAGCTTAAAAGAGACAGAAAAATCTGCACAGGAAAATGTAAAATATGTCCTTCAGCTTACTTGTAAATCAGTCGAGTGCTATTGGAAAAAATCCAATCTTTCGAAAGTTTGATCATCATTACAAATATAAACTACAAAAAAAAGGGGGAAAAAAACGTGAGGATCCTGTATCAGATACAAGTTTAAGGGAATTTATAGATGAATGTAAGAAGACAAATATTGAAACGTGTCAGTTTTTAAAACAAACTGAAGATTGTGTACAAAATAGAACAGTGCATAACTTGATCTATACTTTCAGAGATTGAAATTGTAAAAACTTTTTAACATAAATCAAAGATTTATTGAATGATGAAAAATTAAGGTATGCAGAAATGCATACTAGAAATCAATACAAAAGTGATCCATGGATTCAGCTTCGTTATGGGAGAATAACTCTGGTTGCAGTGATTTTTGGACCGAAAACTGTACAGAAACCGGCAATAAAATGTAGTCAAACATTAGAAGACAAAGTGTGAAATTTACAAAATGTGGCAATTTCATTTCTGATAAGTATCCCATGGTTGTTGGGTTACCAGGTGGTATCAACAGAAAGATTTCTTTTTGAAATTAAATGCCCATCTACAGAAAAAAATTCGAAAATTATATAATAGATGGTAGTAACATAAAAATGCTTAGCTTAAGTGCAAATTCATATGTTATGTGCAAAAGTAAATCCTACATATTTTTATGCCACCAGCAGTGATTTTGAACATGGTAAAAAAGTGGCAATGTTACCTATTACTTACCAATCTTTTCCATATACATATTATATGAAAGTGCGACAGTGTAATAATTTAAAATACAATGCATTATGTATAGGTCATGATATTTTATTTAATAAGTGAATCTTGTAGATTTATTAGAGCACAGGCAGTAATTACACAGGAATTTAGTACATGTAAGAAATTTAAACTTACTACTGAATGTGGTTGTAGGATTTTGAACTCTTGAATTCTTGTGATAACTCTTTCCACATGAATTCGGAGTCTAGCTATTTCTTCAGTTTGTTTTGATGCATTAGCAATAATTGGCAGCCTTAACAAAGTAAAACCTCTTTGTTTCAAATACATTTCAGTATGTTTAAAACCTCTATAAGCTAAAATATAAGAATTTGGTTGCAAACTATCAAAGAATTTACTGTGTTCAAGTAAGTTGATGTCACTGATTCTTCCTCCATATCCACGAGACACGAAGCTAACTAAACCATCTGGTGTGCATGATATAAGGTATTTATACGTATTTGCTTTTTTATATTTGGACCAAGTCAATGCCTGATGAATAGCATTTTTTGGTTTCTGAATTACAATTTCTAGACAATAGATGATACAATTTATTTTGTGATATTTATAGTGAAATTTTATTGGCAGATTGTTTTTAATTGTACAAATGGTGAAAGTTTTCATAAAAGGCAAAAGTACACTAAAAAATGAACTTATTTTATTGCAAAATATTTCTCTCGCTTGAGACAGTGAAATATCGAAATCATTAGCTAACTGAGAAAATGTTCTATTTGATTTTATTTTCATTAAACACAGTAAAATATATTTCTCTGATAGCTTGGTGTGTTTTGAAATGAGATCAACTATAAAATAGAGCTTTGCCGGTATTCCAATGTACAGTTTGGGATTTTTTATTATCTTAGATAGGGTACACTGTAAATTTGATTTGTGATCTTTTATATACTTTTCCTGTGAACTGTCTACAGTAGTCTGACTTGATGGTTGTGATGGGGATGAATCAGTGTCTGACCCTTCTTGAGATAATGTATATGATGCATCACTGTCACATTGTTCCTCAGTAAATAATGATTGGCCAGATATAGTTAGTTTGTTGTCCCTTTCTTCACATGGTTTATTGAGAGATGCTGCAATTGATTGGTAAGCAATTGGTTGAATCGGTAAAGATACATTATCTTCAATATCCAAACTGTACTGGGCATCTGTACTTCTATAATGTTTTGAAACACATCCTTGAACCACTTTGTGAGTATAGCATGATACATGTTCATGTGATCGTTGAACTTGTTCTGCTGGATCCCAGAACTGAGTATTATACTGTACTACTTGCATTGCTTTGTCATGGAACTTCTCAAGAGAGGAGGAACATGAGGGCATGAGATCCTCCTTATTAAGTAACTCTGGAAGAAATGAATACAGTTGATTAAATTATTAAACAATTTTCATAATCCACTTGTAAGGAGCTAGTCTGTTTATTGTGTAGTATATATATATATATATATATATATATATATATATATATATATATATATATATAAATATAAATAGGAAAATAATGGACAAAATCCGCAAAAAGTGGATTCGAGCAGAAAATATCATAGGTAACCCGAGCGATACGTATTTCTGCTGGTTGGCTTCATCAGGCCCGAAATGAATGCACATATGCAACTACAAAAGTAGAGACAACATGCCCATACATCCGGATACGGGTGTAACCTGAGGAAACAAAGTTGGAGAGGAAAAAAAGACACACGAAGTCCACAACAAGACCCAACCTACACATTGTAGTATAAAATGGCTAGAAGACCTCGAATTTTCAAGGCGACAAATAACCACAACCACGCGGCCGGTTATAGCCACTTGCTGTGGTACTTCAAGCCCAAAGGATCTTTTTTTCCTCTCCAACTTTGTTTCCTCAGGTTACACCCGTATCCGGATGTATGGGCATGTGTCTCTACTTTTGTAGTTGCATATGAGCATTCATTTCGGGCCTGATGAAGCCAACCAGCAGAAATACGTATCGCTCGGGTTACCTATCCTATTTTCTGCTCGAATCCACTTTTTGCGGATTTTGTCCATTATTTTCCTATTTTTGTTATATACCTTTCTTCGCATGATAATTTTCTCTTTGTATATAAATATATATCTGTGTAATATATATAAATATATATATGATAACACAATACATTTTATATAGAATGAATTCTAAAACTTCTCAATCAATAATGTTTGTCCCAGTCCGTTTGTATTTTATCAATAAAACATAGCCATGTTTTGTATCGTTTTCCAAAAAGGATCTGTGTAAATCAAATCCAGTTATTTATCGCCTTGCCATGTGTTCTTGTTTACATCTTACAAATCTCATTGACAGAGTAAGTAAAAAGATTTTCAATCCATTGAGCATGGTTGCTATTTACTATTTTTAATTTTTTTTTTTAGCTCCTAATGATGCCAGCCTAGTCTGTCGAAAGCTTGAGTATTTGTAAGTCAAAAGGATACACTTAGCATAATTTGTTGATATCCCCAAAGACAAGTCTTACACTTATCTAGTTATTTTCGACAATAAGTATGAATCGTATTATATCATACACCTATATTTACATTACCTTGTTGAAATTGTGATATTGATGTTTCATTGGGACAAACTTGTTTATTATCTTCTAATATAGGCATTAGTAATGTTTTCTTGTTGACATGCTGTAGCTGATCTGGAGTTGGGCTAAGGTTGCGTTTCTTGTTACACTGGCTGCCAAACCTGGATGGTATACAACCTGGTTTCATTCGAATCCTTTTAACTGAGCCCATTATTTTGTATTTCATATAATTTTCCATGTCATTTTCTAACTAAAAGATATAAACATAAGAATGTTAATATGTTTCTCCTTGACTTGAAATACAATTTTTTTCAAGTTATTCAATAACCTAAAACAAAGCAAACTATAATGTTTCTGTAGAAACTGAATAAGTTACTAAGTACTTACATCAAAGTGATCTTCGCAAAAATAAATTTGAGTTACAGTCGATAAAGATTCAGGATCCCTTTGAGCAAGCCTTAGCCAGGTGTTGCGCATCGTTATTTCCGTGGGCACTCTAATCCACAGACTTCCTGGTGTCTTTATCGATGTGTTTTTACATTCTCGAACGATACAATAACGATAATTACTATATTTCTTATGTAACCTAGTAGAAGTCATGTTTATACATTTACAAGTTTTAGAGGTTATCTTGCTGTCAGCTGTTGTTTACAACTGGCATGACGTCAGAGGTGCTTACCAGTGCCTCGTTTGGGTTACTTGTCACCTGTCAATACCGTTCCAGTGCTCTAGAGTGTCATGCACCTGAGCTACTAATTTTTGAAATCCCCTGCCCCCTCGTGCACCAGCATTTTATTCTGTGTTGTATGCACCGAAATAGTGGGGATAACGAAAATGATAATGTGTCAAGATTGTTAGGTTATGTTTTTTCATTGTTTTTATTTTTTTCATTAAAGTCACATTAAACCGATACCAGATAATGGAGGATCGTAAAAAACTGATAAAGTTATGGACCCAGAGTAACTACCTACATGTGAGATGTTCCTGAACCTGAATAATAAAGACCACAAGAGAGTGCAAAAATGCAGGTTCATAGTGGATTGTAGTTGGCTTCATCTATAACTAGACACATTGAAAATAATTTTGAGATCTAGAAGCTTTACAATAAAAATGCAGACCGCCGACATGTTGCGCCATCATTCTAAAAGCATCAGGCATCAATTGGATAGTCTGACATTGCTTCTGAAAATACATAAAGGTAAAATGTGTTTACATTTTCATTGTTTGGCAGTGTGATACAAATTGTCAACATCAACAAACGTGCGCATTTGCTAGAGTAGGTCGGGAGCGTCAAACTCCGGGTGCATACAACTCTCAATTCAAAATCACTGGAAAGCACCTCAGATTACGTTTATATATGGCGGGTACCGTAAAGTTTGAAACCTACTTTAAAAAGACTGATGAATGAAATGTGCCCTTGAGCTGTATCTATATATGTATATATCATTCTCATTATCTATGATCGGGATATTGGGAAACTTTCTAAGAAGCAATTTGTGTAACTAAACGTTTACTTTGAGAGGTTATCTCTTTCAAGGTTTGCTTAATACCTATTTCCAATACAACAGGAAGACTAGAAATGTCATACATGATTCGAGAATTGATTTGTGCGTACCCTCTCTGGAAGGTTGCGAAATCGCTCAGAAATGGCAAACAGGAACAACTACCGCATATCCACGGTCCTGGGGGCATGGTCTTCAGGACTGAGGAAAAAGCATCTGAGATTCCACTTTGTACACCAGCGGAGCCCCTTGGTCACATTTTAGATAAGGGTGTGGATGTGATAATTTTAGGAGATTTTAATCTACCATTTTATGTAACACAAGGTTGTGAAAATAGCAAGTTGTTGAATAATTTTACGAGTTTATACAATTTGAATCAGATTAATACTGTGCTTAATGTAAAACAAAGGCAACTGATCTTATACTGTCAAATATGTCTATAGTTAACATAGAAAAATGTGAAGACCCACTTCTAAATGAGGATCCGTACCATCCTGCCCTGAATATGTTTATACCTGTATTATTTAAAGATAATACTAGTAATGTTTACAGTCAGCCTGGATATATCTATGATTACTCGAAAGAAGATTTTTATCTTATAAAATCTGTTAGAAGATGTTGACTGGTCAGATCTTCAGAAAGCTGAAGATGTGAATACATGTACTGATATATTCTGTGGAAAGCTTTATTGATGTTTAGACCAAGCAATACCCAAAAAAGCAGTGAATAGAGCCACATATAATGGTGGCAATTATCCAATTTACTTTTCATTGGCACTGAAGAAAAACATTAAATTAAAAAATCGTCTTCACAGACAAATTAAGAAAGGTAAAGCTAGCTTAGAGGTTAAAAAAAATTACAGTAGCTTAAGAACCACAATCAAGCACCAAACTGCAAAAGAATGTCAGGTGTATTATGAGACAATTGTCAACACTGACCCCAGCAGCTTTTGGGACTTCGTAAGGTCTAAGCGTGCAAAGCCTGGTATTCCTTCAGAGGTTATGTATGAGGGTTGTGCCATTAGTGATTCACAAGAGATATCCGATACATTTGCATTGTATATTGGATCAGTATTTCATTAGTCTGAGAAACCAAATTTGATATGTGTAATAGTGACTACACATTCTCCCAGGTCACCGAGGCGCAAGTTATAGCAAGTATCAGAAGGTTAAAACCGAAAAAAGCATCTGGTAATGATAACATCCCTTCATATTTTTACAAAGGGTGTTCAGATATTTTGAGTGCCCCATTAATGACAATTTTCAATCTGCATCTGTAACTCCAATATTCAAGTCAGGAGATGCCAGTTTAGTTAACAATTACAGGCCTATCACTGTTCTTAATGCTCCTACAAAGATTTTTAAAAACATATTGTATCAAGATATCCTGAACTCGTGTATAAACAACAGCATGGTTTCTTGCCAGGTGTCTCAACTGTTACCAATGTAAGCATATTTACAGAAGCAGAGGCTATAAATAATAAACAACAGTTGGATGTTGTGTTTACAGATTCTGCCAAAGCTTTCAATAGGGTTGGTCATGGCCTGTTGGTAACTAAACTGCGTGGATCTGGTTTTTCTTAAATTGCATTTAAATTTATGGCATCTTATCTTACCATGAGACCACAACAGGTAAAGGTTGGCAGACCAGTATCAAACCAATACATAGCTTCATCTGGGGTGCCTCAAGGTAGTAACCTTGGTCCTTTGCTATTCTGTATTTTCATTAGCGACTTACCAAACTGCATAAACAATTCAGAATGCCTCCTCCATGCGATGACTTTAAAATATTTAAGCCCATAACATCATCTAAGGATTGTCATGAACTACAGAAGGATTTAGATTTGGTATCCAGTTGGTTTCACGAAAATAAGATGCCGTTAAATATCGACAAATGCCATGATAAAACCTTTACAGGTAAAAAACAATACATAAATTTTACATTCACGATTGAAAATGTACAGCTAGGTAGAGAAAGCATATGCAAGGATCTTGGCGCCTACTTGTGAATAAATCTTATAAACTCCTTGAATTCATAATTAGGCATACAAGACATTTCAAGGGTATAAATACAATAATAATTTTGTACAACACTCTAGTGAGACCTAACTTAGAATATCCATCAACTATTTGGTCACCACAAACAATGAACCATATCGAAATGATTGAGAGAGTGCAAAAGAGATTTCTCAGATATTTGTATTCTAAAAAACATAATATATATCCTTTTATGATCTCATATAAGAATATGTTGAATGCATTTGAAATGGTCAAATTAAGCGATAGGCGACGTTTGAGTGATGTTTTATTCGTCAACAATGTCACTAACAACCTAAAGTATGAGAAATGTGATTTATATAAATATAGATTATTTGTAGTTCCTAAAGTTAAACTAAGAATAAGAAAAAACAAAAAGTTGCAGTGTCAGAAGATAGTAGTAGCTCTTCTATAAATAGGATGATGTACGAATGTAACATTCTTATGTAACAGTGTGTTTTAGACCTTTTTTGAACATCAGAAGGACAAATCAAGGATGTGTTTCTAAACAACACATTGCCTTGATGCCATCAGTATTATATGCTATTTTATATATTATATATATTTTATCTCTGTTTTACATTTTAAAATGTTGTTTTGTCTTTGTAATTTATTTTTTAATAAGGGCTCTTACATTTAAATACATTTTTATGTGTTTGTAGGAGAGTAAATAAATAAATAAATAAAGACCTCAAGTTGCGTAAAGCACCTGGAGAGGATCAAATTACTAACAAGGCGCTGAAGCTGCTCTCTCCAAAAGCTTTGACGTATTTCGTGACTGTAATCAATGCAAGGCTTAAGGCCCAATATTTCCCTAAGGTGTCGAAGGAGGCCGAGGTTATAATAAATGGCCTTTATTCGTCACACGATTACAAAATAATTGGTTTAAAAGGAACAGTGACGAAAAGGTGGAGTGTCAGCTTATGCTGTTTTTCAACCCGACCGGGAAAACATTGACACAAACTATAGAGAGAGAGAGAAAAAAAAACTTAGAATATAACACTTATCAGAGAAAGGAAACAATCAATTACCTGTGGATATGCATAAAGTAAAATTTTAGCCATCCGACTGCTTTAAACTCATCTTTAACCTTTTTTTAAAATTGCTTAGGCTATATTCTTTATACTCACTTGATAAGCAGTTATATAGTTTGGGTGCCCAGTACGAGAAACTGCGTGTGAACAATGCTGTCGAATGCCGCGGGATAAGTAAGATGAGTTTATTCCTAGAGGATCTTTGATCGTACTGGCAGAGGAGGCTTAGTTTTGTATAAAGATAATATGGCGCTTTAAGGATAAGGGTCTTATGTACCAGAGATAGGCAATGCAGTTTCCTCAATTTGTTCATCTTAAACCATCCCGATTGGTCAAAAGCGCTACTAATATGATCAAATTTACGGATTCCACAAGAAAATCTGATGCATGAGTTTTGTATTATCTGAATCCGCTCGGCATCACGTTGTAAAAGAGCAGGTCCATAAACAGAGTCACCGTAAGATAATTTTGACAGGATAAGGGACTCGCAGAGTTTAAGCTTGAGCTGTGTCGACAGGACACTTCGACTCGGATATAACTGACGAAGCACATTATAGGACGCATTGCATAGTTGGTTAACATGTTTAGTGAAGCGTAGCTTGCAGTCAAACCAGATACCAAGGTTTTTGCATTCGTTTACGAAGGATATCATGATCACAAAGAAGGCTGGTTCGATATTTCCCCAGAATTATTGTCCTATTAGTTTACAGTAAGCTCGCTGAAAAGGTGATTCTCCGTCATCTTCAGAATTTCTCGTCGGATCCTAATATGATTCCCGACGTTCAATTCGGGTTTCGGTCGGAGCATAGCACGGAGCTGCAGGCAGTTTGACTGGCCGAGCTTATAACTAGCAGATTCACCAATGACAAAAGTACTGGCAGCATGTTTCTGGATGTCGCGAAGACTTTTGACAAGGTGTGCCATGATAGCCTCCTCTATAAATTAATCCAAAGGGGTTTTCCTTTATGGCTTCTAAAACTCCTTAAGTCCTTTCTCGAAGGAAGGAAATTACGAATCAAAATTAACAACGTACTGTCAACAACACGGCCTATTGGAGCCGGTGTTCCTCATGGTTCAGTCCTTGGACCAATCCATTATTCTTTGTTTATTCATGACAACCCAAACCCCAGCAACTATGAAGTCTATCTCTACGCTGATGACACTGCATTAGTGGCAGGATCCTGTTCTGGTAACCTGGTCCATGACTGGCTACAATGTGCAGTGGAAGAAGTGTTAGAGTGGGCAGATCGGTGACTGATCAAAACGCAGGCCATCTGTTGGACCAAAAAGCGTCGCGGCGCCCCGTCAGCGATCTCTGATACCGTGGGAAAATTCCGTGAGATATCTTGGAGTTACACTTGACAAGGGTATGATTTGGCGAAAACACAGAAACGCTTAAAACTAAATTTCAAATTACTTTCCGGCAACTTTATCCCTTGTTAATGAATATTAATATAATATAATAAAATCTTCAAAATTGAGCTTGGTTAACAAAATTCGAATTTACAAAATGATCATCAGACCCACCATTACATACGCATGTGCAGCTTGGTGCTTTCTAGCGAAGACGCACATGCGAGCTTTGCAGGTCCTGCAAAACAGGACCCTACGAACCATCACCAATGCCCCATGGTATGTCTCAAACAAAACCCTACACAGAGATCTCGACATCAATTATTTAGAGAATTTCATTAAACATCAGACGCAGCGACGTTATGAACAAGCTGAATTGCATTACAACCCTTTGTTGCGCGAGTCAAAAGACTACACAGTGGAGCAAGTTGGCAAACATTCCAGACCGCGGCTCGCACTGTAAACAAAATAGAATCGCGCAATATAAAATAATATTTTAACAAAAAACCAACCAAATTCTTTTTCGGCAACCAAAATTATTACAGTAATTTTCAACAATGCTCAGACGTCTTTCTAACAGTTTTATTTTTTTCTCTTTGCTCTCCCTCTTTTTTCAATATTTTTTTTGTTTGCTTTCTATTAATCATGTCTGGTTTCTGGGTGACCAGGCCGACAGAATAACAAACTGACTGACGTCTTTTGACACAAATGCAAAGGTCCTACGGACCGCCTTGACAGACAATGACGAATAGAGGCCGTTCGTATCGGATAATCTTTCGTAATGCGAATGCTGTGTGAACATTTCACATTCATCTGCTATTCAAGAACGCTCGTGTATGGACTACAATTTTATTATTCATCGAAGTCTCTTACTAAGAGATTTGATGATATACCAGCACCATATATTTCTTTGTTCTTCGTGGAAGTATTCATACTCATGTCTAAAGCCCAACTTTTCCATTTGTTTACAACCGTTTCTTACCTGGTTTCAGAGATCCTGATGGTGCCGTCAATTATGTCAAGCAAGTTATTGCAGACCTATTGCAGAACAACATAGACATATCTCAGCTAGTCATAACCAAGGAGCTGACAAAAAACGATGAGGATTATGCGGCTAAGCAGGCTCACGTTGAACTGGCCAAAAAAATTGCTAAGAGAGATCCAGGAAATGCTCCTAAATTGGGCGATCGTATTCCTTATGTTATCATTGCTGGTATTAAAAATGCTAAAGCATATGAAAAGGCAGAAGTAAGTTATTGCAACTTATCGCAGAATAATATTTCTGTTTCGGATATTAATTTCTGATTAGGTACAATGTAGATCTTGGGTTCATTTTTCACGTAAGCAAGAAACTGAATGGTTTGTGACATGTTTTTCACTTTTTACAGGATCCCATTTACGTATTAGAGAACAATATCCCAATTGATGCAAACTATTATCTTGAAAACCAGTTGTCGAAACCTCTAATTCGGATATTTGAACCAGTATTAGGTGATAACGCAGAATCAATACTTCTACGTAAGTATTATTAAATATGTTGCATGTAAGTTGCTTTAACATAAGTTTTCTGTCCGAATATATCGTATAGCTTACGGCTTATTGATAACAAGATGAGGCGTGGATAGATTTGATTAAAATGTTCCACAATACTATTTCCACAAAGACGGACTTGGTGTTTTTCTTGATGTATCGTGAGACACAGCATTCAAGCGGTCTTTGATTTCGGTGCGAGATTTCCCATCCAAAAATAGAAACGAATCTCCGACCGATATTGCCCTTTTTTCATTTTTCTTAAATCCGCGGACACCTCCGCTTCCACGCACGGTCAAAACAAAACGACGAGTCCGATTCGGCTGAAATTTTGACAGTAGCCGCCTACGAGAATGTACGGCACGATAGTAAATTTCTCGTTCAATAGTGCCGCCATTGGGCGGTAAGGCTAAGTACTTATTGGACCGCCCTGGTATCTTTACGCAAAATTATTATGTATTTTTTGATGACGCCATCAATTTATTTGTTTATAGTTACACAATTTTGCGAAACGACGAATTTTTTTTTCGAGAATTACT
This sequence comes from Acanthoscelides obtectus, assembly GCA_963669975.1. Taxonomy (NCBI): domain Eukaryota; kingdom Metazoa; phylum Arthropoda; class Insecta; order Coleoptera; family Chrysomelidae; genus Acanthoscelides; species Acanthoscelides obtectus. The sequence continues at coordinate 49,829,047 of CAVLJG010000009.1, read as the reverse complement.
ATTTAGTCAATCGAATTTTGCAAACGTTTCCACTCAAATTGATTAAACACGGCTCAGAGACATTTTAGCTACACAGAAATTCTAAGTGTTGTTTCGACATGCTACCATAAAAGGCATGCCTGGTATCATCAACCTGTATTTCTACGATGGCCCGAAAAATCGGAAAGTAGAAAAACGTCAAATAACAAAATTTGGCATCTTTTAAGTGTTGACCCTCATGAAGTTTTGTATGTCAAAAAATAATAGTCACAGATTTTCTTTTTTTTTCTTGTTCGTGTGCCTTTATTGGCAAAAGCAATTAAGGTATTCTCTCATTGACTCAACGGTACCTTTGTGTCCAAATTGTATTGAGTCTGAGCAGTAACTTCTGAAGTATAGAAATAGAGGACCTCGTAGCTGCTTTTCTGAAGTTATTTATAAGGCACTTATTCAAACTCGAAACAGTCATCTACATACAGAAAGAACCTGTTTGATTCATAATATAATCAGGTTACTCGAACGATGAACAATGCCCAGGTCAATGCAGCTAACAGCGCTGAAAACAAAGTCCGACTCTGAACCGCTGTGTCTGTCGCTGGCTTAGGCTGAAACGAGCGCGTCGACAGCTCCGCTTACATTGGCGCTCTCTGTGCCAGAACCTGTACTGCTATGCGTGCGCGTATGAGAAGTGTCAGTCAGAGTGATTGTACTGGCCGTACACTGTGATGAAACGCTCAAATAAGTGTTTTCAATTCCTTTCACTGGCAGTTTAAAAGTAAAACGGTTCGATTACATTTTTCAATCGTAATAGTATGCAAACATTGCAGGTGGTGAACATACGAGAAAACGAACAGTAGTCACATCAAAAGTCGGCGCTTTATCAGCTTTCACCAAGAAAAAGGAAGTGTGCATAGGTTGCAAGTCGGTATTGACAAAAGAGTATCAAGATGAAGCCGTTTGCGCTTATTGTAAGCCCAAAGAGGGCGTTATCTATCAACAAGAGTTATGTCATCACAGAATGCTTGAAGACAGATTCGCTGCCCTGTTCACGGAGTGTCAGCGATGTCAAGGATCGCTGTTTGAGGAGATTTTGTGCACTAGTCGTGATTGTCCAATATTTTACATCAGGAAGAAAGTACAGATGGAGTTGGAAGGGACCAAAGCTAAAATTTCCAGATTTGGGGAACCCGTAATTGAGGAAGATGATTAAAATACCTTTTTATGATGCTCTTTTAAGATAATTAATTAATAGTTTTTAATTCGTTATGCTCTCATAGAGCTAGCTGTTTTTTTACTGTATTCGTTTACCAGATCGGTGTTGAAATCATTAAATTAGATCTATACGAGTCTACACCTAATCTCTGAAACTTATATCTTTACTTCCTCGAGAACATATATTAACAGGAAAATATAAGACCTAACTACCTGAATCCTAAGTGACTGTGTGGTGCCTTTGGTCTTTTAGAGCATATGGTGACCATGCTTAACAGGATTAACCAATAAAGGGGCAGGTACTCAGGAAGTGGTCACGTGTTTTTTTTATGTATACTTAGACTTTCGTAGAAATGTTAGTGGGAAAAAACAGGTAATTCCGCTCTACATTTATCACTGCAAGTGTTGTTATACACTTAGTGAGTGCATGTATTTGCAAAGATCGAGGAAGTCTACTGGCGCATAGGTAAGTACTTCCAAAATATTGAAATTCCATAGTAGGATCAAAGATTTTTTTGAATAATGGGATGCTTCTTGTTATTAGATTTCTATTAATAACGACTGAATTAAAAACGTTTGATGAGTCACAACCGAACTCCCTCAATGACATGAAACCATTGACAAAAATTAAGGGCGCAAGCTGAACAATCATTTGACACATATGGCGCTTTTCTTTTGGAGTCAATTGTTAGTGAATAATGAACATTATTTACCCGTGGAAAGATTTGCTAGATGGTGACTGTTGCCATTATGTTAATTATACTGAATTGCGTGGAAGACAAAACGCTCCAAGTAAACGCTGCAGTTTTCGGACGTTACTATATCAATCTTTCAAAAAATAAAAGTTAAAAAGTTGTAAAAATGTCACTTCTAGCTCTACTCTGAGAAGATTTATTTCCATATTGACAGCATTATCTATAGAGAAAATCCATTTTTCCACCTTCCCATTTAAATTTCCTTATATTCCTTTGCGCCATAAAAATCGGAAACATAAATGAATAAATAATGTAGCTATAATTCAGCGTCTTTGATTATAGCAAACTACATATTTGAAATCGTAAGGTCAGTTCTGTTATCAATTACGCATCTGCTGGATTTTACATGCATAATTCACTTTAAGGATAAAGAAATCTGATTTAATAAATAGGTACTAGTCTGTAACAAAAATAAGTAAGAAAATTAAAATAAATTAATTCATCCCAAAGTAGCTCAGAAGTACAGGTATTAGTTTTAGTCAAATTAGGAGTACGTTTTGGATTGATGACTTGATGTAATGAAGTTATGACTGCCCATTTAACTAATCCTAATCAACAAAAAACATTTAATACATTTTAAACAATAAATTTAATTAACATATGTAAGTTGGATGGAATACTTTGCTGAAGTTTTGCGGCTTTCGCTGCGAGTTCCTTTGAAATACAAAATCACAAAATGTGAAATAAAATTTGGAATTGCAAACTAGCTTGGTAGTGAGATTTATAGTCTAAGACGAAAATACCCCTGGTTTGCGTCATAATTGTAAAATCTGGTTTTATTGATGCAAGTTGTTGAAGGGGGTATTAAAAACATGGACGCATAAAATGGGTACTCCAGTTTTTGTGGGAAAACTTTTTATTCGGCAACAAAGAATGATTAAAACCCGTTTTTGGGGATTTAATTGATAAAGTGTTGACAGGAACGGGAAAACTCTTCAAATAAGATTTTCAGGTATTTATGAGACCTATAGAATGCGACCATACGTAAAAATATACCACTAACAGTAAAAAGGTTATGGCCGAAAACCGCGGCAAGATGCAGGTTTTGGCACTTGCTGCTAATGCGACGATAATTTCACGCAGCCACTTGAAATGCTTCAAATCCTTAGGCTTCATACTTCTAAATAACCACAACAAAATTGGAGTCGATTGGTCAAGTAGTTTTTGAGAATTTCTAATTATTTATCCCAAAACACCTGTCTTCCGGCCATAACTACTAGTTTACTTAACAATATACAGGGTTCATTCAAAGGGCATTGTCTAGTGAAATACAAGAATTTACCTTACCGACATGAATCACAAACCATTCCGAAAGATAATTGTTATTTTTATGCGGAAAACGAAGGGCTACGTTTTTTTCTTCTAAACAAATTCAAACATTTCGTATATATGAGCAACTGAGCAGATTCGTTTTTCGTATAAAAATAACTCTTGCGGAATGGCTTGTGATTTATGTCGGCAAGGTAAACTCGTGTATTTTACTAAAACAAATAAACTAGTAGTAATGGCCAGAAGACAGGTGTTTTGGGATAAACAATTACATATTCTCAAAAACTACTTGGCAAATCGACTCCAATTTTGTTGTGGTTATTTAGAAGTAAGAAGCCTTCGGATTTGAAGAATCTCAAATAGCTGCATAAATACCTAAAAATTTTATTTGAAGAGTTTTTTCGTTCCTGCCAACACTTTCGATTTAATCCCCAAAAAAAACATTTTCTCATTCTTTGTTGTCGAATAAAAAGGTTTCTCACAAAAATTGGTGTACCCGTTTTATGCGTCCATGTTTTATATATCCTCTTGAACAAAATGATTCAATTAAACCAGACTACAATTATTTCGGGGAAATTAGCTAATATAATTGAACTATTATTTAACGTAATTTATCCGTTTTCTGTGGTATGATTTACTGGGCAGGTTAAGGGAGATGGATTAAGTAAGTTTGTAAGAGATTTAAAAATACTATGTCCAGTATAGATATACAAATTTTACAAACCCATTCTTCATCAAAAGGTATTAGAAGTGTATGAGAGAAAAAGAATCGACATTATTGGATAAGTTTTTAATAAGTTGCCTGCAAATTCTCAGCGACACTGTGGATCCAATCATAATAGCTAGAAACTCTGGAATATACATTTGGATAGCGTTTATTTGATGTGCCACAGAGATTTGTGATGAATGATGCTATTCCAACTTGAACGCCATCTACAATAAGAGCTGTGCCAGAGTCTCCCTGAAACAAATATACAGAGTTTCAGTCCATGTTCAAGCGAAGTTTTCTCCTTCATTATATCTCATTTATTTATTGGCACTAAATATAGTTACTTACATTACATGCGCCGCCCAAAGGGGGAGCTCCAAGACAAATGTGATGTTCATTACTAAATTTTTTCCCGCATGTTTCGTCGTCGTATACTTCTACTTCTATCTTTTGCAGCATTCTAGAAATCGGACCACCATGCTGTCGGGTCCAAATTGAATACATTATTTTAATAAAATTATAGAAGATGGTGACTTTAACAAAAATGAGATTTGATTGAGGAAGAAGAACTTACAAATATTCGGCCCCAACCAATAATAGTTCCTTTTTGTCCTTCAGATGGTGTAAATTCTTTGGCAATCTTTACTGGCTTCCATTTACCTTCTGGTATTGGAGACTCTAACTATAAATTGAATATACAGATATTACGTTTGTAAGATCTTGACCCACTTGTTCACACTAATATATCAAATCAAAATCAAATTCTTTATGTCAATCTGTAACTATAAATTGTGAAATATTGAACATTTATTAGAAAAATATTACATTGATTTTGATGTCTAGTACCATCCGACAAAAAAAAAACTCACTTCCAAAACAGCAGAATCGTATACCAACTTTTCTGCATCAAAGTCGTGGCAATTAATTTCCGCAACTTGAACAGTGTTGACGTCGTCCTCAGTGATTTTCAACATGTCATACTGTATTGTATAATTTTGTGGATCTCTTGGCCTTAAAAATAATGGTATGGATCGAATCACCAATGGAAAAAAGGTACATGACGAATCCAGAAAATATTCATATTAAGTGTATACATACTCGTCATTTCTACAAACACAGTGCGCTGCTGTCAAAATGTATTTTTCGCTGAGTATTGTACCTCCACAAGTGTGTTTAGAATTATATCTCAACGAAACCTAAAAATCCATATTGTATGAAACTACATTCATCGTAGAAAAAATAATCAGAGGCTTGTCAATTTCTAATTTGTATTCAATATTATATTTTCATTTTACAATAATACTAATTCAGAGGAATAGTATACTCACAGCATATGGAAATTCACCATCGTCCGCATCTGTACCATCAACAATTCTATTAATATTAACTTCATCTGAAGAAAATCGTGCTGAAGAAAGAAATGAAAATAGTTACGTAGTACACTTATTCCTCAGGATTCATATTCATTTAATTGAAGCATCGTTGACAACCACAAACAGATTACGCCTAGACGCTACTGCGACCCATGTGGATCTATTGTGGTACTCCATATACAGGGTGGTCCAACGAAAATGTCGCACCCCCTTTGTGAAAAACGTTCGGACACGACAATTTTGATTTCTAGGGGGACGTCTTTTCATCTATAGCCGTACAATACAGGGTGATCCAAAAATAAGATATTGCGTTATACTTTTGATCTTTAGATGGAAACCCCCATTTTTTTAATTTTTAGAATCTGCATGGTTTTTAGTAACTTTTGTATAATAAAGTTTATACCTATCTTTAATCGTTGTGAAGCCATTTGAATTAGTGATAAAATTCGACTACCGACACAAAATAATAATCATGGATACCAGCAAGAATATTTAGCATCAGTCCACCAGTCAGTGTCATCGTATGCCATAGAAAAACTTTCTTTCATTTCAAAATTTTAAGTTACCTACCTAGTTGTGATAAATATTGAACAATGACTTATAAAATGCATGAAAGGGTAGAAATAACCAAAATGTATTATCAAAATGGAAGCAAAACTTGTCAATGAGCTTAATGAAGACGATTTCGATAGAAGGTTGGAGTTTTGCGAATTAATGTCCCAACGTTTAATCAACAATGAAAATCTTTTATTTAATATTTGTTTCACGAATGAGTGTACGTTCTATTTACTTGGTGCTGTAAATAGACATAATTGTCGATATTGGAGTGACTCGAATCCACATTTGTTTCGAGAGGTACACTTGCAGTATCCTGAAAAAATCAATGTGTGCCGGCATTTTCGGAAATCATATTGTAGGACCTTTCTTTATTGCTGGAAACTTGACGGGCGAAACGTACTTGCACATGTTAGAAAACAGAGCCACGAATTACCGAACTAATAGAAAATGACGTTAATTATAATGGAAATTATATTAATTCCCAACAAGATGGTGCACCGCACTATGTGGTTTCACTAACACAGTTTTTGGACACCCATTTCCCGAATCAGTGGAACCACCTAACCAACAATATACTAATTTGTTAAAACATCTATACTTTTTTTTAAAAGATACTAAAGACAAAGGAAACACTAATGAACTTTATCAATAAAACAAACATAATAGATGGGTCAAACATTTATATTGTAAAAATACGTAATAAAATCGGTAACATTTTTCTATGATTCTGTGAACTTGTTGTTGTCCCTTTTCAAGTAATTTTTTTTTATTTCTTTTTTAAATTTTCATAACGAAGCTACTTTTTTATTTCATCAGGCAGCAAGTTATACAAGTGACTGGCGAGATACGTATAGCATATTTGTCCTATTTTTTTAGTAGACAAAGGAGTCCTGCTTGTTTTATTAATTTTGTTCCTAGTAACTTAATCTTTACTTTAACTTTAATGTGCGTGTAAACTCTGAGTTTCTAGAATTTCATTATAAACTCAAATAAATTCACAACGATTGAAGATAGGTATAAAGTTTATTATATAAAAGTTACTAAAAACTTCTTGGAATATCTAAAAATTAAAAAAATGAGGGTTTCAATTTAAAGTGTAAGGCAATATCTTATTTTTGGATCACCCTGTATTGTACGGTTATAGATGAAAAGACGTCCACCTAGAAATGAAAATTGACGTGTCCAAGCGTTTTTCCCAAAATACACCAAGAGAGTCACAAATAAGCGTGCAACCTTTTCGTTGGGCCACCGTGGATACCGTCTAAAGCACCGTGTCGCGGCGTGATCTTTTAATCAGATTGACAGTCATAAGGTATTTATTATAGTGATCTAAACATAAATGAAGTTAGTATCTGTACTTACCAAAGACTTCAGAGAAAAGAAGTAACCAAGACAGGAAGAATTCTAGTACACTCATTATTTTACACTAATCAATACCTCGCTAAAGAAATTACTATAAAATTGTGAAGTGAATACTTTCCCCTTTTAAGGGAGCTTATCGGAAATATCTAAAACTATACTATTTCAGCATATCGTATCATGGTATAACTTAACATAATTTACACCACCATATCGTCTTGTACATAGATATATTAGAATTTAACACGGATTATACATTTTAATCGAATTAAAATGTAATAGATACCAGTTGTTGCTCTATTTAAAATACTGTTGTTTTTTGTAACCTACATAGCGGAACGCATTTCTTAAGTATTTCACCAGACCATACATACATAACGTTTATTTTTTCGCAATACCGTGTCACCATTGCCAATGTCAAAATCATTATTTCACCTAACAGTACTTGCAAAAAAATACGTATAGATGTTCAAAAAGTTTATTAACAATATATGTTTAGCATCTAATCTGCTCCAGTAACCGTCTTCAGAAATGTGGTATACGATATCATTGCTTTAACAGTCTGAAAAAATACGTTAAAGATAAATATCGAGGTAAACAAAATTTTAGTATATTGACTATTTAAAGGGGATATCTACAACTTTTCTTTGGAACGTAGTACCAGAATTGAATATATTTACGTCTTACTTTTTTTTTAATTTCTACATGACCGCATTAATTTGTTGTTTCTAAGTTATTCTTACTGAAAGCGCTGATTTCTTAGAAGTTTTGTAAAACTTCATAAACGAGATACTTTAAACGTAACCATAACAACCCTTTTTGATACCTTAATAGACTTACATTCAATCCTGTGGCAAAATTGATATCCGTCATTCCTCCAGCTGCTATACGAACACCTTTTTGGCTCATTGCTATCATCAACAGAATTTCGTTACTAAAATATTGGGCGCTTTCCCAATTACTGAGGTAAATGTGATCGCCAAGTTGATATGCCTATAAAAAATGAAAATTATTTTTTTCTACATAATGTTCTTGTTTTCGATGCAACATTTATGTAAAAAATTATACTTTAAGGTATCTGCCAGTTTTACCGTATCATACTAGGATCGTATCTAAAACGACAGGTAGTACTATTATACCAGCTATGTAACGCGTGTTCCGTTTCAGCACATCCGTTGTCAAATATCAAAATAAACCATATAATATCTAGATCTAGATATTTCAAGTATTTCCGAAAATAAATTGTCATTTTCTTCTGACGTACGTATGGTTCTGGTAATAAAAAAATACAATCCTCAATGACTCGCTACAGATTACACTTACAATCTAAAACGACATTTGAAATAGAAATTTCCACAATTCACCAAGCTACTTGTAAAATAATATGTCAATTCGAATTCTTTTTGTTTCTATACAATGGAATAAATTAAATAGGTAAAGTCGATTTCACCGGCAAATTGCGAAATTTTGTCGAAAACTGATGGGTATACAGACAGTTCTAAGCCAAAAAAATAGTAGCATACTAATACCACATAGAAAACTGGCTTGTCTATCTTCCTGTTTGTTCTGCAGGATTATTGATCTTGCAAAATATGCAGACTAAGATTAACTGGAACCTTGGGTGGGGCCCTATCTGTCTGTATTTGTAGCAAGGGAAAAGCAGAAGATGTACTATTTTACCTTGATTTTACCTGATCTATCAGTTTCTGTACTGGAAAGCAGAAGCAAAACGTGAATTCATACATTACAGATGAAATATACATCACAGATTGGAAAACTGTTTTGGTGTCTGCTCTTAAACAAACATAAATAAATATTAGAATTTGTCCGTAGGTATCAATAGGATACTCACGATGAACTGGACTTGTACATTTCTATGCATGTACTGACTAGTATGAGCCCAAAGTACATCATTAGCATATTGGAGTATGTTTGTGTTATTTGCTTTATGTAGCTAAAACATATGAAGGTTTTGATTAAAGTGTTACTAATTTTCAAGGATTGCCTTGTGAGATCTTGAAGTGATGTCGCCAACGAAAGTTGGGTGACTAATGTTATTAGGCAAGATACCAGTATTTTATGTTAGTAAATTTCCGATTTGCTAAAAATAGTGAACAAAGTATGGTCTCATACTTTAAAACTACCACAATTAATCTATGCCTTTTTAATTATATGTATGTACATTATACTCCTAGTCATTATAATTATATCATCTACCTCAAAAGAAATCCATGATGCCTGATACATCTACTCAACTCTTTTCGGGCTTCAAAGTCAAGTTCACCACTTTTCTGAAAAAGTTGTGATATTTGGCTGCCTAACAGTCGAAACTGTATCTCAGTGAGCGTGATAGAGCATAAAAACAACATATCAGTAGGCAAAATTGTGAACAAAGTATTCAACACTCCACACATGTTGTTTAAAAGTAGTTGGTAGTAATATGGTATGAATTGAGGCCTATATAACTCAAATGATAGAGCTTGTCCTTCACTGACAAGAGGAATCTGAAATAAATTCTTATACATAGTCGGTTCAAGCACATACAATTATTTCAATATTATATTTCTCTTTTTTTCGCAGCTCTCTGATGAATATATTCTCTTACCAAAAAAAATGATATAAGTGTCATGAGATACAGACATACGTATAACTTGCACTTTTTCATCAGCTCTCTATGTTTCTTGTTGTATATATGTTTTTGTTGAGCCGTTAGAAGTTGACTTTCATCCCAAAATTGTATCTCCATAGTGTGTAACAGTGCGAATATTTCCTTCTTTGCAACAAACACCGGTACAGATTTGAAACAGCTCTTAAAAATGAAAAGATCATGTTATGTTATCAAGTAAAGCTAGACGTGAGCCCATAGTTTTTTCTCAATTACCAAACATCAAAATCCTGAACATTCATCATCCAAGTTGAGTGCAAACTTCATGCGGGGATGAATAAGTACAAAAAAGGAATTGTAGAAAATGTTGTCTACACATATTTCCAGTCACTATTGCCAGTTGTCAATAATTTCTGGTGTGTATTTTGCAAATTGAGTCCTTCCAATATGAATGCAAATTGACAATTGTCGATGTTTTTCGTTTTTGTCATTTAATCCTAAGTATACATGAAAAGATGGCATGTGAACTTACGTGAGTCATGAGCAAAACACAAGAGATTATATCGGACATTTCTAGCAGTGTTCGATGATCTGGTTCAGTACAGTATCGCAAGGCAGCCAGAAAATTCAAATAGAACGCACTCAACATCGGCAAGGAAAACAACAGTACTTGAAACTTCGTAAATCCTGTCTTAGGATTGTTCCCTACGAATGAAAACAGCCGCAGGCACAGCTGGATCGTAGAAGACGAGTACATCTTATCGGATGCATAAATTTATGGTATATGTCGCAAACGGACCAGCTCGCGATTTATAAGACGCGCATCAAATTGCGCGTACACAAAGGTTCCACATTCGTGAAAATATAGTCAAGTAGGGTGACTTTGAACATTCCTTGCAGATGTTAGTTTAAAGGTAAAAGTTTTGACTGCATGCGGTCGTGAATTGTTGCGCATCTTGTTTTTTTTTCTCCATTAAGCCGATAGTAGAGAATGTGTTATCAAGAGCGTTTCCGTCACATCTACGATTATAATAAAATGTCCAGAAACTTATATTGTTGTTGTCCTTCTTTCTGTAAGTACGTCAGTCACTTCGAAATTAGACGTCGCGCTGAATGTCGCTAACTCGAAAGAATTATGGAAAACAGGGTACTGTACCTTGACGGACAAAAAACGTCCTAGCGCTCATATAAAAGCTGGGCTATTTGTTTAGTGCTAAGAACTACTTTTCTCCACGTGACCTCCTCACTCTATAAGACCTAGCCTCGAGTATTGCTCACATGTTTGTGGTTCTGCCGCCCCGGGCTCTTTCGCACCGGGCGGGCCGCCGGCGATCCAGCTCTCTTCTATCGCTACACCAATGGGCTTTGCTCCTCATAGCCTGACTCCCATCCTAACCGTGTCGGACTTCGTACATCCAGAACTGGCCGATCCGACCGCTCCTTTGTCCCTAGGGTGTCCAGATTTTGGAACAATCTACAAAAGGAAGCTTTTCCTGGTCAGATATGAGCATAGTTACAAAATGACTCTGTGAGGTGCTATATCTCGCCCCATGCAATCCATCTTTTCGACAATAAAATCTAGGGTCCCTCCTACTTTGAAAACCAACTACGATTTGTTGCGTTATGTATCAAATTACGACTTGAAAACAATGCTTGATCTTATTATTATGTCACATTAGAGTAACTTGGCATTGAAAAAATTAACATAATGTATGGGCCCTTTTCTATTTTCTTCCATTATAAATATTTTTAGTTAGATGTTTTTAACCGTTTTCCATTAGATTCCGATCACTACGCTACATGCCCGAATAGTGTCTTCAGTAATTCTGATTCGAACAATCGTAAATGAATAGTACCAGAGGTTATTTATTTATTTGAACAAGGTGCTTGTATGAGGCCTCTTTGCTCTTTATACTTATCCTCAATCAACGATTACTTGACGTTTGGTAGACAATAACTGCTCATACATAAAGTTGGTTTATTAGGAAATAAACCACAAAACGCTTTCTTGTAATATTTTCCCAATTAATCAGGTATTCATTACAGACAAAATATAAATGTTTAATTCGTATGCACGTCATAAAATTTGGCTTTCATTTAAAATATATTATCTATAAATATACAGTTGCATTTATTTCTTGGAGTAGTATGACCAAACAGCTACCCATGTCAGTGTCGCAGTTTTTGATAAATAAACTGACCTATGATTTTACTTAAATATTTCAAAAATTAGTTAAAAATACCATCATTAGTTTATGCCTTTAAACTTGAGTTTCTATATGCAAAAAATTTCAATTTTGTACCTGTAGTAACAAGCTAACGAAACAGGGTACATACATTCGTAATTTGGAACGCTGATTCATAATATATCATAAAAAATGCTTAAGTGTCGCTAAGTCTTATTTAGGGTAGGAAAATAGGTTGCCTTCTGCCGGTTCTCGTCGAGATTGCAAAAACACTGGAATTCTTGCATTTTTTTCTCCAATTGCCTTCCAATTTTGAAGTTTCTCGATAAAAAGTTTCCTTTTTAGTAACCAGTAAGTACAAGCGAACAAAAATCTGATGACGGGTAATTTGGGATGTAGTTTGAAGGCTATATTTGAAAATATATAGCCTTTCTAAAAAGGGCTTCACAAGTCTTGTGAAGCTCTCTTTAGAGTAGGAAAATGGGATTTTTAGAACTTCTCGTGAATATCAGTGAGAAATGACATCATATTCGTGATGTACGCGCCCAATTTACTAATGCATGTTTTGGTAGATATTCCAAATATGTTGCAATTTTCGTAATTTGTTATTACACACAAACGAAACTCAGTACACTGAAGTAACTTGAGGCGCTGCGGATTTTGAATAAGGCTATCAAAAAATGCTAAATTATTGCAAAACCTTCGTTAGAAAATGGGACTTTGGGGTCTCTCAAGGCTTTCGACAAAAAACAGTTACCATATTCGTGATCTATGTACCCGATTTATTCAAGAAACAGGTTTTGGTCGAAACTGTTGAATAATTTTGTCCTCAATAGTTCTCATTCCCATCTAAGAACTGCATTCTATGGGATATCTTGAAAACAGTAAATAATATTTAATTTAAAATCAAATTTTATGCATGAGTTTGGAATTTGAATTTATCTAAAGAAAGTACTAAGTCGATCTACTTGACATGCTTTTTTGTACTCTTTATACGTAATTGCGTATATTGGGATTGAAAGTAATGCGCTAATCAAGATCTCAGTTCAGCTGCATATTTTTTATCTGAAAATAAAAAATCAAACTTGATAAATAACGTTTATTCTGAATTTATCCATAAAAACGGATAATAACAAATAATAATTGTGAGTTACAAATATGGACATTTTCACTTACAACTTAAAAAATACATAAAATGCTTCCCTATGATAATCAAAGTCTTTGTATTTCACTTGTCATTTTACAAATACTGTCAACTACTCGCTCTGGTGCAGTGCTATCTATCCCGCCTGTTCAGTATGTCAAACAGTATTTCGGTCTCACTACGTGCGTCATCATCGTCACTGATTGGCTCGCACTCGAGCCTGCCATTGATCAGCTGGTCCCTCATGTCATCCGGCTCCAGGTCCAGGTCGTAGTCTGAGTGCCTCTGCGAAACTGCTTTCACCGTAGACGCCGGCTTCAGGGCCTCCCCACGTATCTTGTGCACCACGTGGCAGGTGATTCCGCCTAGACAGACGCACAGGCCTACCACATTTAGGGGCGACAACTGGTCACCTGCGTACTCTACGGACAGCACCAGTTGGAATATCTCCTAAAAGCAAAAAAAATTAATTTGGAAGTGAAGCAGTGGGTGGCTGCTGCAAGCAACTTTTGTCACGATAGTGCGGAGGTTGAGGGATCGACACTCACTTTTTTGTCACCGGGATAATACTTGGCATGTAGTGATACCTTTCATTTAACAACTGGTAGTGGAGCATGGTTCGATGTACGCAGGTATAAATTCGTGATTTTCTATGTTTTGATATACAGGGTGGCGCATCGAAAACGAAACAGACGCATTTACTGGCAGCTCAGTTTTTTTCTTTGGAAAAACGCTCGGACCCGTCGATTTTGTTTTCGAGTGGGACACAAGTATGGCAAAAAAAATCACGTTAGCACGTGCAGCCCTCTAAGCGGGGGTGACACCACCCCCAAAATCTTAAATGGAAAGGGGGGTCGAGTGATACCTTATTTTAAAGGTCTTTCAATTCGCTTTATAATGATATAAAATTAATGTACTTCAGTTCAGTAGTTTTGAAGATTTGTTGATTTAAAGCTTAAATAAAACTAATACATCATCATTAGTGGAGATCAATACATTCGGCAGCAAAGTAATTTAAAAATGAAGAATGAACTGACCCGTTGGGCAAGTAAATGTTGAAAATGGCCACCATGACTCTCCCTGCAATAATAAAGATTTTGCTCAAAACGATGCCGCTCATTTTGCAATATTTGAGGAGTAATTTGAAGGCACTCATTCACAATTCTTTGTCGCAGGTCTTCTAATGATGTTGGCTGAAGAGCATAGATTTTGCTTTTTAAATGACCCCACATAAAGAAATCCAAAGGTGATAAATCTGGCGATCTTGGGGGCCATTCAATGGCACCTCTTCTACCAATCCGTCGATCTGGAAACGTCTGATCTAAATATTGTCGAACACGTGATGCGTAATGTGGTGGGGCACCATCCTGTTGGAACATCAACATATTCTCAATGTACCGCCGATCATTCTGATTTTCAATTATGGCTGTAAGAAAAAAGGACCAACTAGATGATCGCCAAAAATACCAGCCCAAACATTTAATTTTTGTGGCTGCTGTGTATGAACCGCATGATAAATTCTGAGATTAGAATCGGACCAATATCAGTTATGACGATTTACTACGCCATTTAAGAAAAAGGAACATTCGTCGGAAAAGCAAGTGTTGAATAGAAAATGTTCATCGTTTATAATTCGTTCACTCATATCTTCACAAAATTGTAATCGCCGATCAAAATCGTCTTCATTAAGTTCTTGTACCAGGTGAATTTTATGCGGACGAAAACTATGGAACTTTAGAATCCGTTGGACAGTACGTCGACTAACACCACACACAGTCTCCAATTTGCTGGTACTTAACGTAGGATCTACATAAACTTGCCCTAAAATCCCCACTTCTATTGCTTCGTTCCTTATGCGATTTTCAATGTTGCGTTTTTTATTGGCGACTGACCCAGTTTCCCGAAATTTAGCTACAAGTTCTAGAACATATTTTCGATGCACGTTACTGTTCTCATGTCGCTCATTAAATATTTCTGCTGTTCTTACTGAACTGAAGTACATTAATTTTATATCATTATAAAGGGAAATGAAAGGCCTTTAAAATAAGGTATCACTCGACCCCCTTTCCATTTAAGATTTTGGGGGTGGTGTCACCCCCGCTTAGGGGGCTGCACGTGATTTTTTGCCAAACTTGTGTCCCCCTCGAAAACAAAATCGACGGGTCTGAGCGTTTTTCAAAAAAAAAACTGAGCTGCCAGTAAATGCGTCTGTTTCGTTTTCGATGCGCCACCCTGTATACTGAGAATCAAATTTGTCTGACGGCTTGTGTCCAATGTGTACGAGATAGAAGTATGTATAGATACATATGTTAGAAAGAGATAGAAGCCGGCTAGATAGCGACGCTTCTCACCGTGTTGCCTAGCAACGCTGACACGGCAATCTGCCGCGTTGCCAGTATGTTACACCAATTCCTTGAATTAAGATGCATATTGAAAATATGCATTAGCTTATTCTCTATGTCCAAATCATGGTTTTATTTGATGGTAATTTTTTTTATTAATAAAGTTTTGTTAAAGCTTTGAATTTGGTTAAAAATCGCAAGAACTTTCCGAACAACCTGATACCAATGTCAGATAAATTTTATTTTCTTCACACCTTACGAAAACACAATCTTAGGGCATTGCAAACCTTATTACAGCTTTGATACAACATTTTACGTTTGAAATTTGGAGGGGTATTTTGTCATTTCTCGTTTATAGAAAAAGTAAAACGTCCAGAATTTACTTTTTAGAGGCAAAATAAAGATATTTAGAGTGACAGTGTTCCCACTTACCTTAAATATACCGGCAATGCCTAACGTTAAGCTAGAAGTGTAAGTTACCACAGTAACCTCACTAAACTCCATAAAAAATGCGATAAATGCACCTAGTAAAACTTTTAAACTCAGTCTTAAAAATGTTGAGGCATGTGAAAACCCCATCAATTGGCAATTTCTGATAGCATCTCCACCTAAAACCAATCAAGACAATTTTATCAAAGACATAAAACATATTACAGTTTGCCAATTTTGAGAGGATATTTTTAGATCTTTGACCCTGAATACCAATACTGGACATTTGTAGGAAGGAACTCTCTAACAACTGAAGTTTTTTTCTTTATTAAGGTACATGCCACACAAATGAAGACATGGATTGACTTGGTCATAATGGTAACCAAGTTACGTTTTGCAGAAAAAAAAGACGTGATGAAACAGCAAACAATTTGAAAATCTGAAATAAGACAGCGCGAAGCGCCATCTATCTCTAAATTCGACCACTGCGAAACAGTGAATTGCAGCCAACCCAACCGGTTGTATAGCATACCTGTATATGGTAGATATAGAAATGTAAAAGAAGCAGAGCGTATTTAATTAATAGTGTTATATTCGGTTTGCGCTTTTCTTTTTCATCCAATGTTCAATATACACTGTGTCCCATTTTAGTCTCCCCTTATAAATATTTCGAAATTCTAGAAACAAGTTTCAAACGGAAGTCGGGCGGTTTCAAAGGGGCAAAATGATGGCGGCCATGTTCAGGTTTGAAGGCATCGAAAACAAATTGCTCTAGCAAAAATTTTTGGCAGCACAGTTGTGAGGATTACTCAAAGGTGACTTTGAACATGACCTTCAAGTTCATGTCCAAAATTCTCAAAAAAAAACCCTCATTTTTATCCTGGAATTGGAAAAGCAGGAAATGTCGTATCGAGCTTAAATGTTTTGAGGTCAAGGTCAGATTCAGTCGTGTGCTTCTTCCATTTCCAGCAAAGAATGATAGGTTTTCTTTTTGCTTGACCTTGAAGGTCATGGTCAAGGTCACCTTTGAAACCTCACAACAATGCAGTGGAACATTTTTGCTAGAGCAAATTTTTTTAGTGTCTTGATTTGGCATGGAAGCAATGGTCAAGGTCATGACTAAGGTGATGTTCGGACGTAAAAAATACTTATTTTCAATTCCAATATGAAAAAGAAGGGATGCTATTTGAAATAGCTCACTTGACCTTGAAAAGACCTTTAAGGCCATAGTCAAGATCACCATCGTGTAGATTTGCAGTCGGAGAAAATAAAAAATATTCACCTTCTATCCACATCGCGAAAGGTAAAACAGATATAATCATCCATGGTTGCATGTAATACATCATATCTAGCGGATTCTTCATCCCTATTTTGGACTTCTGCAGCAATAGCTGGATACATGTCCATCTGATACCACTTGATATTGATGCTAACAGTAATAAAACGAATCCAAGAAAATTGAATTGCGTCGATTTATACGTAAATAAAATTAGTCCTATGGTTATCATCACAACAATCACAATTAAGTTCCATGACTGAAAAAAAAAATAAGAATTTAATTTCGAATATACTAAAAAAGAAGAATTATGTTTGGAGGAAATGTTTCTAACCATGATGCTCTGGTTGGATGCAATCGTTTATAATGTTATTCTGTTGGATTAAAAATGTCGTATTTAGTTTTACCCACTTAACGGCTGTACAAAAATCTGAATACCAGTGGTTGTGGCATTGTAGAAAAATTATTGTACTTCCTCCTCCCAAACTTTATAGTTTACTGTAGCAAGGTGATTAAAATCTGATAAAATTTTCTCTTGCTCTTAATTATAAGCACAAAATATAACAGCTTACCTTTTTTTCTAACTTGAATAACAAAGAAAACAATAGTATGAATACGATGGTTGTTGACTTAGTCATTGTGTATCTGCAAACAAAAAAATTAAATTGATACAAGCTTCAATTGATAAAAGTTCAAATTTAATCCCTGTTTGTAGAAGATTAGTATTGGTAACAGCTACTGCATTGTGATTCTGAGTATAGATGTGATTCTATAGGGCTGGGTTTCTACATCTGATTACCTAACAGGAACAACATTTTTCGAGGCTGTGAACTAAAAAGAAGGCTAAAATTATGCAAAAAAATTTCCTTGCACTATCTGTTAAAATTGCATAAGAACCTTTGCTCCTATTTTTTTTTGCTGGAGAACCTAAAAACTGGGTTCTTAAAGCTTCAAAATGCTTGTTTTAAAGTCTAGATACGAATGGAATACAACCTGTACAAAATCAATGAAAAAAATTTGTTTTTTTTGCTCCCTTAATTTTTTTGAGTAGTGTATCTGAGATAAAATGAGTTGCTGTAGTATGAAAATTTTTCACAGCTGTTTCTCTATTCACCTTTACAAAATCCAACCCGTACGTCCTCGAGTTCGTTCTGCGGGCCGGCCGTGGGCGCTGAACCGTGCCGGCTTTTCGGTGAGTCTCCTCGACCAGTTTTGAGGAGACCCGCCGTAAAGCTGGTAACCCGGCTGATTAGATGATTCTTTGTGAAGTGTGAAGCGAGTATCCAGCCTTGCGTCCGTGCAGGGACACCGCGGACGTCGGCCACCATTTCCCCATTACTCACGGGAACAATTATGAAGCCTAACGAAAACAATAAAAATCCCGAGTTCCTCCCGACGGGGGACCCCGAACAGCCGGGTGGTCCCTCACCACGAGACCCCGAACATCCAGGTGGCCCCTCACCAGGGTACCACAAACATCCGGGCGGCCCCTCACCAGGGAACCCCGATCGTACTCTGAAAGAAGAATCTGTCAGAAACTTAGTTGGAGACCTCGCTGGAAGGGTGGGCTCTCTAAAAATCAAGTTCCGAACAAAAAAAGCTCCAGGAAGCGCGGGTTGCGGGGGGCACGGAAGGTCGAGGCAACACTTTTGGGGCTCCAGCTGTTCGGGTCTAACCGCCTTCTGGGCAGGACGGTGCGCAATCCGGTGTATCAGTGGAGGCTTCATCGCGGCCTGACGACGAGAAGTGGCAGAGCTCTGCCTGTGGGACAGGACGACGCAACTTCGCGGACGAGGTTCCGTTCTGTGACTCGTGCGTGCCAAGCAGGTCTCAGGGTGGCTCTACACGACGATAGTACGTCCATCTCTCTTGTACGGCTTCCTGGATTGGTGGCCTTGCATTGGAACTGAGACAACTAAGGCCAAACTCAATAAAATTCAGCGTTTGGCCTGTATTAGCATTGCAAGCGCAATACGAACAACGCTATTGAGTGCAATGGAATCTCCCACCGTCGGATGTAGTGATCCGCGCTGAAGCGAGAGTAGTCGCACATCGACTGTGGAGTCAGTGCAGCTGGGCCTTCTTGAATCCTGTCAAGGGTCATACTACCATCTTAGTCGAACTGCATCTAATTAACCCTAAATATCGCTTCAACCGAAAGTTTAATGTGGAGTATCCAATGAGGGAGGAGTGGGTCGCCGGTAGCCGGAGGCTCTCCAGAGAGAGTGGGCAGGTCTGGTACACGGACAGCTCGGTTACCGAAAAGGGCTCTGGCGCTGGGGTCTCTGGGCCTAGAACTAGGCTATCTCTGCCCCACTATTTTCCAGGCGGAAATCTGGCTTGTGTGTCCCTCATTTTGGAGGGGGGGAGGGCCTAGGAGAACAATAACAATCTTCTTAGACAGCTAGGCTGCAATGAGGGCACTAAGTGAATGTAAGATTACTTCGAACCTTGTATTGCAATACAGGAAGGCTCTGGATTGTCTAATAGCGAGCATCCGGTATCGTTAGTGTGGGTACCGGGGCTCGCTGGGATAAAGGGCAATGATACGACGGACACTCTCACATGACATGATCAGCCAGCAAGGAGTGCCCGTACAGAGTTAAGAGGAAAATGGAGAAATGGATTACAAGACAACACTTTCAGTAATGGAGAAGCATTTCCAGACATCTCTGTCAGGCACAGGAACTCATTGTAGGGTCTAGCGCTAAGGATGGTCGTTTTTGCTTATCTTTGGATAGAGTCAACCTATGGTTGCTGGTGGGACTGTTGTCTGGCCATAACATAACAAGGCGCCACCTGCACGAGATGGAGGTGGCCTATGCCTATGGTAGCCAGTATGCCTCTATTTAGTTTGAAAATTCATTCATTCTCTATTTACTATATACTGATTTTGCTAAATCTCATATTAAGCAAGATTTTGTGAACAATTTTTGGAATCTTTAAGATTTGCATCCCTGAGAAAATCTGCTAGCCCTGCTATTTAAAACATTTTTGGGGCATGTATACTTTCACAAAAAGTTATCTTAGACTGATGATTAGTTTCCCCTGAGAAACATCCCTGCCCATGCTAATGCTGAGCTTCATTAACAACTCATATTTCAGTTCTCTTGTAAATAATACCATATCGAAAATATACATCTCCAGTTGGATACTTTAGTAAAGTACTCCTTTAAAAATGAAACACTTCTCTTTATGTTGTTAACCTTGATAAGATCTAATATAAATATGAATAATATTTGAAATACAAGTTGTGTGCTAAAATAAACTGGGTAATGAAAAATAATTATCTACTCTCTTATTTTCAATGTTATTATGAATATAAATTACATAGTATTGATTATATCAGCTAATACATTTAAATATCTCAATCAAGATATAAAATTATTATTCCATTTGTACTTAAGGAAAAAGAAAAATAACTCACAAAGAAACAGAGATCAGCTCCAACCCCCAGTTTGAAAACCCAATATCAATACCACTGAATATTCCAGTGGGGGATACAGATAAAACATATTCTTTCCAGCTCAGTTGAATTCTTGGTTTGCCTTGTTTCTTTGATATTATTTTGCGAAGTATCATTGCTAACACATATTTCACAATCATATGTATTAGAACTGTTATTAATGGAAACCTGAAGGACTAAAAACAACAAAGAGATAAGCAAAGCGGCGAATCTATTCATAAAATATAAATATACCTGGAACAACCATCTTTGATAAAATGTTAGTCCTATGGAAGGGATGTAATAAATGCCTATCAGGATCCCTGTAAACAGAGATGACCAGAGGCATGACGATGAGAAAAACTCTCGTTTCACTGGTTGAAAATCTACATTTTCGTTGCCATCTGGATTATTTACCGGAGTATATTTCAGTCGACTGCTTGTCGGCATCATGTAAATATATATCTAAACTATTAATACTGCTCATTGACGTTGCTTTATGAGCAACAACCATAATTTGGACACGGTCATTTATATACAAAAGTTAAATGCACACTGTATTTGAAGACTTGTTTGAAAGATACGCAGATGTAAGTAAACAGTAAACCAAAGTAAAAGTAAACATTTGTCCACGAGTGTGACAGTGACACTGCAGCTGACAGAACACAGCTGACGACAACCTTCTAATTAAACCGGTTCCACACGATGTGGCGAATGCCTTACAGCGCTGGACACATGACCATTCGCCACATCGTGTGGGAGAGCGCTGACGGATTACATATGTTCAACGTTGGAAGCATGGTTCGTTACGCTCCTACACAAGAGGTCGGGTTTTTGATGGCTTAGGCTAGAACCAGTAGCGGCGAAAAACATTGTTTACCTGTTTGCCTTGATTGTGGTGAGTAGTGGTATGGGGGAAGTATTTTGATTTGAATACCTATCTATTCATAATAATGTATGTTCCCGAACTAACTTTTGAGGATAATGAATTAAATTAGTATACATACAAAGCATAGGCTGCCATAACAACACTTTTTTTATATTGTTAATATTTTGTACGTTTCGCAGGTGAGTTATGGCTGGCCTAAGGATGTGAATTTTAGTCAATTATAAATTATCAACTGCTTACAGTTGTTTCATTATAATGTCCTGTTGCAATGCAAGACTAGTTGAGAAATATATTGACTTGCATTTCATAACTAACGAAAATGAATAATATAAATGATAACTCTGATAGCACTATCAGGATTTGGATGAAATTTTGACTCTAGGTTACTACTGTGAAAATGACGAAAAAGCTCTGCAGTTTTTGGAAAACGGTACAGTGGCGGCGGACCTATCGTCAAAAAACGGTCAAACTTCATTTTTAGACATTTCAGAGTCTTCTGACAGACTTGAGTTTTGGTCGCTGAAGACAGATCTGAAATTATTTTTCAGCGCTCGAAAAAATTGTTGTATCGTTCATTTTGTATAATTTTTCCTTCAGTTATAAAGGTTCAAGCACGATAATAGACGTTGGCATCACCATGCGTCTAACGTCCGAGACTAAAAAGTTCATCCCATCGTGTAGGTTGTAGGAGAAACACTTGCCAATTGTGGGGTGTTGAACGTTGTAAGCAGCGTTATATACAACATTGGATGCATCGTGTGGGACCCGCATTAGAGATAATTTGAAACTTCATGCGAGTTAGATTAGAAAATGTAGAGGCGTGGTAAACGCGGCACGTGACTAGCTATTTAGTTGTTCATTCGTCTTTTGGCAAGCATTTGTCAAAAAGAGCTTCGTCGACCAATCTTGGTAATACCACCCAAACATCCCTTTTCTCACAGCATTTTGACAAAACATATTTTGTCAAACAAATCAACCTAAAAATTCAAAACAGCAAATCATCTTGGGTTTCTAATATTAAGCTGAAAATACGAGATTAAAAAATGAGTTCTATTGGCACAGGAGTAAGTTAAATGCTTAGAAATATCCAGCACTTTATTTATTGTGTTCTTTGATATTGTAGTATGATTTATCCGCATCACAATTCTCCCCCGATGGAAGAGTATTCCAAGTGGAATATGCTATGAAAGCCGTAGAGAATAGTGGAACAGTTATAGGTCTCAAGGGCACTGATGGAATTGTACTTGCCGCAGAAAAACTCATCCTTTCCAAATTGCATGAACCTAATACCAACAGAAGAATTTACAATGTCGATAGAAACATTGGCATGGTAAGTTGCCAGAGAATAGGAGATATATTATTCGGAAATACCCAAAAAATCCTTGAAAAGGTTCAATTCAAAATGAATATACTTCCCAAGATTCAGTAATAGTGGATTAAATGCTTGATTCATACAAGCCAAAAGTTGAAATATAAGGCAGAATCAACCAATGTATGACAAACATAGACCTTATTGATCCTGTCCCATAACAATAGTACTGGTGAAGTTGTGAAGGCGACTAGGCTACTTTTGACCCTTTTTGCCATCCCATTGGCACCAGTTGTGTCATGGATTTAATTCAAAGTTTGTATGAATTTAGCATAAACTGTCAGTTGAGAATAGTATTGTTTAGGGTTTATTAACACTGTTATTACTTCTAATGCCATGGGGCAAGGAATTTGCTCCTGATCTTGATCCCTTATGAACTGATGATGGTGTTATGTAAGAAATGGAGTGCCACCCTACTTGATACCATTTTTTCTAATTGACATCAAAAAGCAGTGGGTTTCCAATAAAAAGTCTCAAATATATTTAATACTGATTTTTGCTTGATCAATTATTAATTAATAACTTTTTTCATTGTTCATTATTATGTTACATTTCCTATTCCTCTTAAATGGAGATTTTTTTACAGGCATTTTCTGGTCTGATAGCAGATGCTCGTCAGATTGTGGAAATAGCTAGAAAGGAAGCAGCAAACTACAGAGCACAGTATGGCGTTAGCATACCCTTGAAGTACTTAAATGACCGTGTAAGTATGTATATGCATGCTTACACCTTATATAGTGCAGTCAGGCCTTATGGATGCAGTGTTATCTTAGCTAGCTATGAAGACAAAGAACCTAACATGTATCTGATTGATCCATCTGGAGTCAGCTATGTAAGTTGTGTGTTTATAATTATACATAATTATAATTCAAAATAATAAATAAGAGCATTTACAGAAATAGAGATGTCAAAAGAAAAGAAATTAATGATGACATCTGTAACTGAATATTTACTTCAACTTTCAGGGCTATTATGGATGTGCTACTGGAAAAGCTAAGCAGTCTGCTAAGACTGAAATTGAGAAACTTAAGCTTGGCCAGATGACTTGCAGAGAACTTGCAAAAGAAGCTGCAAAAATGTAGGTATATCTGATGGAATATTTTGCCTCCAAAAATCAAATTTTTCTAACACAAGTAGTGGCACAATGATAAGCTACATCATTTTTTAAACAGGAATTTAAGCAACTATTTCAGATACTGAAAAGATAATGGTCTAGATGGATAATGTCCCATTACATAATGATATATAGCTCAAATAAGTTACTGATAATGATCAATTCTTATTTGCAGCATCTATACAGTACATGATGAGCTAAAAGATAAGAACTTTGAATTGGAGCTATCTTGGGTATGTCAGGAGAGTGATGGATATCATGTCAGAGTACCAGATTCAGTGTATGCTGATGCAGAAAAAGCTGCAAAACAAGCCATGGAAGCTGATTCTGAATCAGACACTGAAGATATGTAAGGTTTATTGTTTTAGGTCACACTCTGAATTGTATTGCATAATTAAACATTTTCTACTTAGATTAGTTTCTGTATTCCCTCATGTCCTTATGAAGACAGTAATTTTTAAAGGTATATACTTAAAAACTTTATTAGGGTATGGGATAGGTACATGCTTTCTATAAAATATTATTTTACCTTGCCGGTTGTTATGACTTAATCATTTTTATTTATATTAACACAAATTTTATTTTGTAGAACATTTCAAGTCTTAAAATTTTTTGCATTCCTGAATTTTCCATATCCATAAGTTATGGAATGAATAAATGGAACATAATACTGTAAAAATAATTATTACATATTATATTACTTTATAAACTACATGTTCCTAAAATACTCATGTAAGGTACACTTATCTTTAAAGTTGCCATTAAGAAGAATCATAAAAACATCACTAACATAATGGCTTATACATATAAAGAAAAGTTTGTCCTATATCAAAAATCTAGATTACCTGATAAAATATACTAGTTTTGTCTGAAATAAACGTTTTGAAAGATTAACTGAAACTTTATAAGCCCTACATTTTTTTTTTAATGAACTCTAGATTACAAACTTTCATGTAAAATAGTATACAAACAGGCTAGGTTATTACTAGTATTTTCCATATAGGTTATTTATGCAGTTAAAGAACAATTCTAAAATGAAAAAGTAAATATTTAAAAGATATCTAATGACCTATGTGGAATACGTCTAGTAAAAATTATCACAGTTCCACTGATTGGTCATTCTTTGGATTAATCTGTCTTCACTAGAGGTTTGGATCTGTCTGCTTCAAAGTACGCCCTATAAATGTACATTCCTACAGCTATATGTAACACTACTACTGCAAAAACAGCAGACCAAACATTGCTTGTTAATGGGGAGGCTCCAAGAATACCTGAAAGTGTTGTGTGAGTGAATATTTAAGTAATTTTGATGGACTCTCTGCATTTACCTTCAAAGATGAAAATCTTAGACACAAAAAATGTAGTGATGGGAGACGCCAGTATAAATATACTGTAGACCAAAATTGTCTTGAACGCTGATAAAAGTGGTGCATCCATTTTATTATAAAAGTTTAGAAAGAAGGAAATTATAAAATGACAAGCAGCAACTTTTACATGGAGTGGTCTTAAATGTAAATATAACCTAAAAAAGATACGAAATAAGACAGAACCATGACAGGTGGTATTTCACTGAAAAGTACTCATCACAAAACACATAGGACTAAAGAAGTGAAAGCTGAACGTTAAACGATGGCAACATCGTTGACGTTTGTCAGATGGTTGCGCCGTCTACTTGCCTGGAGATACATGGATGAACTATCGAAAGAACGTCGAATGTGCCGGATATTTCGTTTGTTCATAATTTGAAATCTGCTGAAAATTATATTTCCGATATTGAAGGATTATTATTTCAAGAACGTATATGCATAAAATATCCCCAATAAGGTTAATATATGTTTCAGCAGTTTTGCTGAGAACAAGGCTCAGAGAAATGAAATCCAAAAATTTATGTTGTGTTGTAAAACACAGGAGGTTCACTTCATTGAATTGCTTCTTGATGAATTCTGAAACAATACAGAAAACACTAATGTAATTCATAATTCTTTGTAAATAAACTTGTCATTTTTAATCAGTTTGCTCAGTTATTTGCCTTTCTTAGCCTAGATGAACAGTTTTTTTTATTTATAAAGCTTCAGGCTTTTATGACTGTACTCTACCGATATTACCATTTCTTATTCAATACAAAAAAACTTTCATACTTTATATAAAGAGGCTGAATCCAGACATGCAAGATTAAATAATCTACCAACTACATCACGCACATATGTTAAGTACGGCCTACCTGTAGCACTCTATGACTTAATTTCCTGAACTTCAGCATCTACCACAATAGTCACAATACATCTCGTATACCATCACAGTTACTGATAGTGTTGTTTTATATTTTATACTCATTTTTAACGAAATATCTCCGACAGCATCAAGGTTGATAACCTGGATATTAACCAAAACAAACGCCATATTTGATATTTTTACATTTAGATAAAGATAGTGCCACTTCGCCCTTAAGAAGTTTCACCCCCCTGACTCACAAAACACTTAGTCTAATTAATAATAAAGTCTATGTCAAAGTTGCCAACGATAGATAAATAATTGACAAGTCAGTATTATCAACCATTAATTGATTAAAATTGTGGCCCAGTATTGTTACCATTGGGTGAGAACTACAAATTTGTCAGTGTTGCCAATGGTAATTTAATAGATAGTAAAGTGTAAATTGCGAGGATTCAAAACATCGCTTCTAAAAAGCTCTCAAAGTGATTGTATATTAAGTGCAGCGATGTATTGCATCTAATCCCAGGTAAATATTAAAATACACAGTGATGCTATTTTTTGAAATAAATGCTATTTTGCTATATGACACAAAATTAAAAATTTATTTGAAAACTCACAAGTAATTGTGCACACAGGGCCCTCTAAGATTAGTGCACGGCTCTAAGATTATACATAAAACCGCCCACCTCGAAGCTATCAGTTTCAACACAGTTGCACATGCAAACTTGTTCACGGCACGGGTATTATCTCAAAAATGTCAAAAAACACCGACGAAATTTCATCTTGCAGACTATTTAGTTTTGTGTGCAAATAGTTCATTCCACGTTTGCTCGCTATGATTGGTGTTCGCTGACGTTTAAGCAACACTTACAGCTACAAAACGAGTATACAAGTGTACTACAGCTTGTGCCAAGTTAACATCTTGTAGAAAAAACTACGTTATGTCTCAAAAAAACGACAAAATGTCACTTTTCAATATACGTAATACGTAGATAAGTAGCGGACATAGCATGTTCACCGCACGTTTAAAATATCCTTTATTCGACTTCACCGTCGCTATCCGCACAGGTATTATGTAAAAAACCTATGAAACGTCAAAAAAACTTATAAGATGTCACCTTGCAGACCAGGTAGTTTTTAGGGCGCAATCTGTCATTCCACGTTTGCTCACTAGGATCGTTGTGATCTTCCATCTATGGAGGAATCACTCTACTAAACTATGCGCATTGTTGGTTGCATATATGTTGTGTGAGGCAGAGTGGTCTGTGTCTGTAGTTTTTATCTCCGAGAAGAAAGTTGGTTGTATAGCAAGATAGCATCTGGATGATTATGTGTATCGGTCTGCATGTGTATAACATCAGTGATATTTGCTGTGTGAGAAAATCATTACTGAATATGCTGCCAATGAAGTATATCTATTAGCTGTGCCCGATGGGTTATTTATATGTTGTCCTTTCTGAAGACAGGTTATGTTCAAAGTTATAAATTACGAAAATCTTTGACGAGAATTACGGGAAATCATCACCGCGCCCGCGTTGTGTGTAATTACTGTTAGCATGTACAGGGTCCGTCAGAAAAAACGCATGTTCTTTAAATAGGTTGTACTGTCGAAACAGGATGGAAAAAATATTTTATGATACCAAAATGCTCAGAAATACATGCCATTTTTTTGAGTAGAACAAAATTTACGTTCTAAAAACTATGTCGGTCATATGGCTCCCTTGAGTCGAAATGCAGGAATCAAGCCTCTCCCGAAATGAGTCCATTGCGTCGGTCAGCATCCGTGCAGAAATTTGGGTCACTTCTCTTCTTATTTCCTCCTTCAAATCGACGAGGATCCGAGGCTTGCTTTGGTAAACTTTTGATTTCAGGTAGCGCCATAAAAAAACGCAAGTTGACAGGTCCGGGGAGCGAGGGGGCCATGGAATATCGCCATGACGTGAAATGAGACGTACTGGGAATTTTTGCCAAAGAAGTTACATCGAAGTGCGAGCTGTGTGAGATGTCGCCCCGTCTTGTTGGAACCACACTGTTCTGAGACGGACATGTCGTCGTCGAGCTGTGCAAAATTAACACGTTGTGCATAATCCCCTGGCAACAGTTGTTGACAAACTTGGATTTTGTAAGGATGGAACACTAAATCCTTCTTCAAGATGTGACGTACAGATGACGCGTGGATCACTAGGGAACTGGCACGCAAACGGACGGAACGATTCGGGCTTTGCAGCGTGTCAACTCTCACTCTGTCTACGTTTTCGGGGGTTCTAACAGTACGGTTTCGCCCTGGCGGTTTGTTCTTCATCACATTACCTGTTGTGATGAATGCTTCCACCCATCTCAACATGGTATTACGGTCAGGTACTGTCCCACGACGTGACACGAAAGTGAACGCGAAACTCACGTTGCGTTCGAACGACAGACTCGCCACTTTGAAAGTACCGACGTACAGTGAACACACGATGCTCAACGTTCCAAAACATCTTGCCAACTGAAACGGCACTTCTCCCACTATCGAGCACGCCCTTCCCCACCAAGACGGGACCAGCCCACTCGATGTAGTACCCATTCGAAAAGTGGATGCGCAACTAATTTCTAGCTTTGAATATCAATTAATTTGAGACAAGAATTAAATGGAATTATCACCAACACATACAACTTACAGCTTAGATCTTCAGTAATGCCATCTCTGAAATAGATTTTACATCACATCAGAGCCAAATATTGATAACTGAAGCCTCATGACGTTTGGGCAACACGTTAACATCTTGTAGAAAAACCTACATAATGTCAAAAAACCAGTATAATGTCAAAAAAGATCGATATAACGTCAGTTTTCAACATACAGAGTATCCGTGCCGCGAACTTCACCATCACAACCTGTATGAACTATGGACCTTTATTACCCGCCCAAGTTATCACTGAACAGGAGGATAGCTGTCTTCCTTCAGGAGTACCCAAGCATTAACCTTGAGTAATTTATCGTCACCCTTCCGCCACTTACCTCGAACTTGTTGAACGAGATATTATTCGATTCATCGAGTATTGAACAATTCTGTTTGTTTAGGGAAGCGAATGTAGTGTTTGGACAATTAGAAAGTCACTAGGGTCAAAGGGTTTAAAATCGAAAGAGAATAAAATTTCTGAGTTTGCGGTAAACCAGTATTGTTAATGAGAGCCTCTAATGTATCATAAAAGCAATCCACGGATGATACCCTAATCTGAGATAGCTTAATATTGGTTCTATGATGAACTACCTGCATTGACATTAACAGCAGATGCTTCGGCAGGTGCTTCAAAGTAACTTTCGCTTATACAGGGTTATCCAAATTAAGTGTCCACCATTAGTAACTTTGTTATTAGTGAAAATACAAAGTTGTTTGAATTAGCAAACTAGTAGCATTTTTAACGCTGGTAAAAATGAGAAATAAAAAAAAACAATTGAGAGTCGTTATTTTGATTTTTTTCAGTAAAATAACATTTTTTTAAATGGAAACCCCTGTATATTATATTTTTTTCTGTTAAAGCATCAAATTTTAAACAAAAAAGCTTACAATAACTTTTCTCCTAGGTTACAAATTGTTTAAGTTATGGCCTCCAATCTGAAACAATTAAATTGTATCGACAAACTTTATTTTCAACATCAACTTATAATCTTACAAAATACAATAACAATTTTTTTTAAAGAAGATGCTCGAAAACACCACCTTGTTCTTCAATACATTTTTGGGCACGTTTTTCAACTGCTCGAACTGTCTTAAGTATGGTCCTACCATCTATCTGGGTCATCTTTTCCCTAACTGCAGTCTTTAACGCGTCAAGGTTATCGTACCTTCGCTTGTAAATTTGGTTCTTTAAGTAACCCCACAAGAAGTAATCAAGTGGGTTTAGATCTGGTGATCTGGGAGGCCACTGTATTGGGCCATTTGTTCCTATCCACTGATCATTAAAAGTAGTACTTAGAAAATGATAAGTACCTCTGGAGTTGTGGGCAGGTGCGCCATCTTGCTGAAAATGCAGATGATGGCTACTTATAAGATTCAATTCGTCTAAGAAATTAGTCAGAATTTCTGACATAAATTCCACATATCTTTCACCAGCCATGTTGTTTTCATAGCCGTCTTAATATTATAATACTGCAAATAATTAAAAATATTTATCGTTATTTTGACTTTATTTTTGACTTTAGCGGAAAAGTCATTATGAACTTTTTTGTTTAAAATTTGATGCTTTAACAGAAAAAAATATAATATACAGGGGTTTCCATTTAAAAAAATGTTATTTTACTGAAAAAAATCAAAATAACGACTCTCAATTTTTTTTTTATTTCTCATTTTTACCAGCGTTAAAAATGCTACTAGTTTGCTAATTCAAACAACTTTGTATTTTCACTAATAACAAAGTTACTAATGGTGGACACTTAATTTGGATAACCCTGTATACTAAATGACATAGAAAATGCAACACCGATTAGGAGTGCTGTAATTTTAAGCATACTTTTACAAGTTTTAGGTCTACTGATAAAAAAAAGTGATTAAGATTTTAACTCGAAATTTCGCAAAATATCCGAGATATCCCACCTTAATGTTAATATTGTGTTGAAGCTCCTCTGTTCGCTACACATTCGATAGGTCGTTGCGGCATTGATTGGATTAGGTGATTGATGTCTTCTTGGTGTATTGTATCCCAGGCTATCTGAATTTGGTTTCGTAGAGCCTCCAATGTTTGTGGAGGGTGCGGTGAATTCCGAAACCTTTTTTCCATCATAACACATAAATGTTCAATACGAGAAAGGTCTGGAGATCGAAGAGGTCACTGAAGCAGGTTTACTCCGGACGCTTCTGAAAAATCTAAACTAACAAGTGCATTGGTCGTGCATTGTCCTGCAGAAAACGTGGATCTTGCAATGTTTCCAAAAAGCGAAGCAGATTTGGTGTCATGCTACCTCGAATGAACACAAATCGTGACCAGCTGCCGTAAGTAATGGCACCCCATAGCATAACACCCACAGTGCAACGAATATGCCGTTCGATGGAATATTGGACATTCCGTCTTTCAGCACGTCCCCTCTTACTCTTGCACGGCCATCATGTGTGCCCAAACAGAATCTGGACTCATCGCTGAACACGACTGAGTTCCATTCCATATTCCATTCAATTGTCTCTCTACTCCATACCAATCGTTGCCGACGATGCTGTGGGTCAGAGGTAGTACAAGATCTGTCTTTGACGTCCAGTACCTCTAACTCGTCGATTTCGGCCTTCTTGGAACCACGCTGGACTACATCTCATTACAGTAACTCTAGGCATAGTAATGCAATAAATTAACAATAAAACAAAAGAAAAATCACTGAATATTAAGTAAACATGTTCACATATTGTTCGGATCCTGTTATGACAAAAAAAAAGTACGGCTCAAGTTTTCATCAACATTCAATGAATAATTCTGAGGGTAAGTAAGTATGTAGTCCTTTATTTAGAAAAAAATCCTAATTTCAACAACAACAACAACAACTGTGGTAGCATTACAGCACTTCACAAGTACATACATATACAGGGTGACTTCGAAGTTGAGTCATTTATTTTAATACTAAGTAGATCTGATCAAAAGAAATGTTTTTTCCTTTACCATTTTTCTGGTAAAATTAAAGTAACAAAGTTATAGCCCTTTGGAAGTTTGAGTACCGCCCTGTCTCAATAATAATATCATGTGCTCGTGTTTGGCGACAACGCCTTATCGGTTCATCGCATCGGAAACAAAAAAGCGAAAGAATTTGGAACGATGTTTTTACAATTATTTTATTCATTTGTATACAGTCAGTGTCAGTGAATAGTAGTGTCTGTTGCGTGGCTCAAACGAAATAAAAAATGGCACATGTTTATGCGGATCGGTTTCCCAATCGAGTGCAACCAACCCCTCGTGCCTTTGTTAATGTAGTACAACGGGCTCGTGAATCAGGTGACTTAAGACCTCACAGGGGACCTCACGATCAAATACAGGTCCGCACTGAAATACTTGTCGGGAGGATACTTTATAAAACAAGGTAACATTTTTTTTTATTTTTTTTTTATTTTTACACACATATTTTGGTTTATCTTCCTTCTACAATCATTATCTGAAAATTAATGACTCAACTTCAAAGTCACCCTGTATATTCAAATATAATAAATTTAACAAATTCTGTCAGATCTTATGTGTTTGATAAGTGCTGAAATACCCGACTGAGTTGGCACTTTTTATTTGCTGGGGCAACTTATTGTATTCACATAGACCATAGACCTTTGTACATTATTGTTTTGATTGTACTCTTCATATTTGTTTTATTTACATGGAAATGAGTACACGTCCTAGTGTTATATGAATGGATCTCATGATTTGGGCGTAGATGAGCACCTAAATAATTAGATAATGTTCCCTTCACAATTTTATAAATAAATAGCATTGTTGTTAAATAAAGATGTTGATTCACCGATAACCACTGTAGAGTATCCAGAATATATTCAATTCTTGTGTACCTAGAGCACTGTAAAATTATCCGCATTCCCCTATCTTGAAGTTTTTGTAAGGAGCCTATTTTGTTCTTGCTAAAGAAATATAATAAAGATGAACAGTACTGAAAATGAGATTTTATTATTGTATTGTAAACCGTAATTCTTGCAAACATTGATAGCTGTTTAGAAACTCTTAAAAAAAACAAAGCTTCTTTGAAATTTTCTTAATAATATGGTCACTATGGCTGTTAAAGTTTAGATTTTTAGCCAACATAAATCCAAGGTATTTCATTGTATCAACTATATCAAGAACTGTCTTTTCAATTTTAATTTGGATATTAGCTTTTATTATATTCTTGTTTTTACTTCTGCTTAATATTACCATTGCTTTTGATTTTTGAGTGTTCAACTTCAATTTGTTCATTTTTAAATATGTATCAATGTTTGCCAGGTCACGGTTCACAATATCGATAGCCTCATTCAGGTTTTTGCAGGCTGAGTACACAAGTGTGTCATCGGCAAATAGATTTATGGAGCTACTTCTCTGAACAAGTTCCATATCATTCAAATATATTATAAAAAATAATGGCCCCAAAACACTACCCTGAGGAACTCCAAAACGTACAGCAATGGTTTCGGAGATAGAAGAACCAATCTTAGTCCTTTGACCTATGTCACTCAAGTAACTAATTATCCATCTCAGGACAGTGCCTCCAATCCCACATTGTTTTAATTTATCTATCAATATTCGTCTATCTATTGTTTCAAATGCTCTTTTGAAATCAGGGAAGACTGCAGTTACATAGTTATTGTCATCAATAAGTTTCATCCAATCAGTTACTGTAATTCGAAGAGCAGTTTCACAAGAGTGATCTTTTCTAAAGCCCGATTGCTTAGCCATGAGAAGATTGTTGGTTTCAAAATATTCAACAATTTCTTTATGGGCACATGTTTCCAAAAGTTTTTCAAAAGGTGGCAAAGTATTTATAGGTCTGAAATCAGATGCTTCTATGGAATTTCTTACTTTAGGGATGGGCGTAACTGTGCTTACTTTTAATGCATCCGGGAGAACTCCATAAGCTAGTGAAGTGTTGATAAAATTCAAGATTACATGACCAATCGAGTGCAAAGTATTTTTAAGAAGTTTAGTATTCAAAATATCTTCATCGTATATTTTATTTTCAAATGAAAGTATAATTTCTTTCAATTCTTCGAATGATATGGATCTGAACATTTTGTATTTCTCCCACTGATTATGTTTGTCGATTGGGTGGCCACTTTTCCTATATTGTTTGTAGGCAAGATCTTGCTCCCTAGCTTTATTTTTGACTTCAATATCGTAGTAGGGAACCTGGTCACCTCTCACTGACAATAAGAGCTTAGATGAATTTGTATTGACTGCCTTAGTTATATTCGCCCGTAAATTCTCATAAATTTCATTGACATTAATACTATTTGTTGACCAGTCACAAAACAACAAGTCTATGTTTATTTTTAGTAATTCCTCGTCTTTTAAATTTCTTATTTCAACCGTTTTGACTGTTTTGCTACCAATATTTGAACAGACACTAACAGATACAATAGAATGATCTGACAACTTTGGTTGATCAGGCACCTTAGCCTCAATGTTCCCATGATTAGAAACAACATAATCTATCAAAAACATGCTCATATCAGTTACCCTTGCATAGTCAGTGACCAACTGATTAACCCCATAAACATCAAAGAAACGTTGAATTTTGTTGGTATAGAAATTTTTTTCGTCTTTAAAATCTATATTTACATCCCCTACTACAGAGAAGTAATCATCTAAAACGGCTTCCAACTTATCAATAAAATCAGCATCACTGGTACTAGGAGAGTGATAAACACCACCAATTGCCCACTTTTAACCTCTCACTATCGCATCAATAAAACAAAACCAATAATTCTGAGAACTAATGGTTTCCTTTTGACTTTATATTCAATTCCATCTCTAATATAAAAGACAGTTCCTCCTGTGTGCCTGCTGCTACTATCACAACGTACTAGTTGATAACCTCTGATAGTTAGCTCTGAATCCTCAATATCTCTCAATATCTATAACAGATAACTTCTGCTTTTATTATGTCAATTTTTCGTAATAAGCTTTCAATGTTGAGGTATATGATATCTTGATTATGTAAAACATGCTTTGAAACATTAAAGAGCTGTGTGGGCAGTTTTCTTATGTGTGAAAATCCTTTGGCGCATCATGAGAAGCGTCTTCATCCAAAAAGCGCTGACCTTTCAAAAAATTAAACCTTTCAAAAGTAACTCCCTGGAGCCAGAAGTTGGGTTCATACACTTTCTTCTTGAGCAATTGATCAACACCAACTAGAAAACATTTGTTATTCGAGCTGCGGTGATATGTAGCAACCTCTTTAACTTGTATTTTTGTTTCATCTGAACTTGTCTTTGTTGCAATAAATCTCTTAACGTTTTCAGTATTAGTAGAGTCACTAACACGCTTAATGAACATCCATATTTTCTTATCTTTGTTTAGTGCTGATTCAATGAATCCAAAGTCTTGTCGATCTGGATTATTCCCTATTTTAGTTTGGCTACTTGGAAGCCGTCATCATTTTTGCCCACTTCTTCATACCTATTACCTCTGATCTGGTTTCCTCTAGCAAAATTTTCTTGTGGTTTTTTTTGTACTATCTGAGTTTATATAAATTAAATTTTCCATAGTGCTTCTTTGTTTTTCTTCAAGCACTGCTATATTTTCAACGCTTTGTTGATTGTTTGGACTTGGTGATCTTTTTGAAATCGGCTTATTGGCATTAAGTTTTTTTGAATATGTGCTTTTGGCAGCTGAGGTCGACGGCTTATAGATGTCAGAATTCTCCTTAGTAACATTATTTTGTGCATAGTTTAGTTTTTCAACTTTACGTTCAACTGCGCCCTCCAGTTGATAATATTTATCTACAATCGATTTTTGCATATTCATTATGAGCTACGCATTTTGTTTTTCAAAAGATGTTATCTTGCTTACGGTTTCATCCAATGTTGTTTTTAGGCAATCTCTAATATC
Source organism: Acanthoscelides obtectus (assembly GCA_963669975.1). Classification (NCBI taxonomy): domain Eukaryota; kingdom Metazoa; phylum Arthropoda; class Insecta; order Coleoptera; family Chrysomelidae; genus Acanthoscelides; species Acanthoscelides obtectus. The sequence continues at coordinate 49,793,277 of CAVLJG010000009.1, read as the reverse complement.
ATTCATGCCCGTATCTTCTACTTTTCTATGGTGTGCACCACTTTCTTGAGATTTAAGTTCACAACCAGGGCAAGCAAAGATCAATCTTCTTTGCCCTGCAAGCTCCATCACCCTTACCCTTACATTGCATTTTATGTGTCACTTAGTATATTAGCATTTGAGATAGTTGCCTTTGCTGTTTCGTGACTCGAACTCTGACCAAAAGTCCTCCTGAGTTTCAATCTCTCTCTGGGCACTGATATTTTTATGTCACTTTCAACGATCTCAAATTCTTCTAGAAAACCAAGAGCTTTTTCGTATCTGGGTTGAGTCTCAGTTGAATCTTCGATATTGGAATCCAGAAAAAATTCAAAACGAGTCAACCTTCCTTTAATGATTTCCGTTTCGCAATTAGTTCCTTCATTCAGGTAGAATTGATACGATTTGCTTTGATGATGAGACAGTTTCGGAATAAATAAGAAAGGAAGGGCCTGATCTTATCGGCTTCCTGTCTTGCTTGCGCTTCATTTGGGTTGGAGTACAGCTATGAAGTTTTTCTGGATGTTGATGAGCTTGAATTTTTGTACTTGAAGGCTTCATCCCGTGCCGGAGATGCTTCCGGTGGGCGTGAGACTTGTCTGACGTCCCGGGCTCGGAACTGCTCTCTACGACCCTGGATGTCTTTGTAATCCAGTCGGGGCCGGCTGCAAGCGGTAAGCAACCACAGGGCGCAAGATTCTCAATTAATGTGGGAGCAGGGCGCATACTTGATCCTTTGCCTCAGAATGCTCAATACTCTGAAGCTCGAAGATCCAAGTCATCCAAGTTTTAACAAAAGCAAAAAAAAAATATTCAGCACTTGAACTGTATGGAATAAAAAATACTAACCGATTGTTCATAGAAAGTTTTGAAATAATATACTTTATGGTAGTCATTATTGAAATGGGTAATAGGGGGGGGGGGTCAAAACAAGTCAAAAAGTTCATATGACCCATGGTCCAAAAGTCAATAGATTTTTGTCTAAATGACTTTATAGTTTACAACTTTAAGTGCTTTATATCGACCACAATCTTACTAATTTTTATAATCTAATCTAAATCTAGTTATTGTTCGCGACGAGTCGTATTTATTTACAATGTTCTCGAATCAATAGTTCGCCGACATGTTGTTAGTTTACGGTGAAGCTCGTCAGAATTCAAGTCTTGCAGCTCAAATTTATCGCGACAGATTTCGCCACCGGGTACACCCAGACAGAAGGACAATTGTGCAAGTGTACGAAAGACTTCGAGATACAGAAAGTGTTCAGCCCACTAATATTCGCACTCGTGAAAGACAGGTTACTGTAGAGCAGGAGGAACAAATTTTAAATATCATGAAAATCAATGCAGATATCAGCACTCGGGAATTAGGCCGCCGCGTAGGACTATCGCATACCATAGTCCATAGAATCCTACGGGGAAATTTGCTTTATCCCTACCATGTAAAAGGAGTGCAGGCCTTGTTACCAGAAGACTATCCTCGCAGACTAACATTCTGTCAGTGGTTTTTGCACAAAAACATTGAAAATCCGGATTTTTAGACAACCTGCCATTACAACGAAGACAGAATTTGTGGTATCTTCATGACGGGGCACCACCTCACATTTTTAGAGGCGTCATTCAGTATTCGAATGAACATTATCCAAATCGCTGGATCGGTCGAAATGCTCCTGATTAATGAAAATGGCCAGCAAGATCTCCTGACCACAATCCGATGTATTTCTGGTATTGGGGAGAACTTAAAGGGATGGTTTATGGAAGCACAACTTCGTGGAAAAAATTTTAATACGGCTGAAATAATGGACAACTTCGAGGACCTAGAGTGAGAAGAAACTGGGTTCGTCGTAATGAAGCTTGCGTGGACAGTGGAGGACGACATTTTGAACACCTTCTTTAAATACAAAAAAAAACGCAGTGTGGGTTTTAAAAAGAAAAACAATGTACGTATCAAAATTGTGTTCCCTATTTATAAGTGGATTTTTTTAATACGTTCAATAAACTTTCACAGACTAGGTGAAGCGCTGAGACAGTTAGTGGTAAGTCCGTTTTTTTTAATTGTTTGCATTCTACGAGTACATGATCACATAATGAAATAACACCTAAGAGCCAAAAATAACGAACTCCATCTTTATTTACACTGCGTTCCGTCGTAATTTGCGTCTGGCATTGCGGCGCTGTCAGATTTTATTTTAGTTTAAAGTCGCTATTTTCTAAAAAATGCCGTTTTAACCCCCGTGTTTTATGAAACTTTTTGCTTCTTTTAACCCCCTCTATCACCCATTTAAATAATGACTAGCATAACGTTTACATCCTGTATATAATAATACTTTTTACTTACATCTATATGAAAAAGCAAGAAAGTTATTTCTTGTATCTGGCCTCGCAAAGTGACTGCAGAGAGGACTGATTGAAATAACCTTTTTGTCAAAATACCATAAAACGCTAAGCCCATCTCAAGATTACTGAAGTAATTACATAAAACTCCAATATGTAAATGGTGTTAGAAATACACTGACTAAAATCATAGGGAGTGTATAAATAGGCCAGGAACGCTAACTTAGCGGCGACGCGACGCAGTAACTTAAAACGAGTCAGTCTTTTGGTCTGGTTCCCAAAAATCAGGCAAGGTAAAAAAAAATATATTTATAAATATGGAACAAACTTTGAAAAGGCTATTGGCCTTTTTCCCTAAAAAATGTTTTTCAAATAATATGGCAGATAAAAGAAAATAATTTTTTATAGTAATTACTTGCAATAACGATACCACAATCCCAAATTGTAGGCTTGTACTTGCCCTGCCTTCTTTTAAAATCGATTGTTGCAATGCATCTTCCTAGATTATGTTGAGCAGTGTAATTGTCTACAAATGTTTTTAGATAAGATACTCAAACGCAAACTTAGTATTACAGCTATTATATGGTATCGTGTGTCGTCTTTATTCCAATAATAAAGCAGTTCGCCTTCGAATACTTCCGTAATCGTCTGTTGCATCTCCTATGGCTTCGTCAGTAACGGTAAAACACTTCAACAGTTAAAAACATATAAACACAGTCGACTTTTCGAGCGTGGGCATGTTACGAGTATAGGCTGTATGAGCTATCTGTACAGTACCAATTTTCGTATTGAAATTTTTATGCAACGCTGCCAGATTATATAGAAAGTGGTGGTAGATTTCTTTTCGTGCGTTATATTGAATTGAATAACAATATGTCCTTGATAAGGATGATCATAGGAGCCATAACAATGGTGAGAACGTATGTGTCAGTTCTTTTGCGGTTCCCAACAAAGATGTTTAGTGTTAAATGTACGTCACCGAATCGTTTAGATAAAAAGACAGCTATAGTAACCGGATCGAATACGGGAATCGGGAAACACACAGCGAAGGATTTTTTCGAAAGAGGTAAGGTACCTACATAATTATTATGTTTCGCACGGATACTTCCTGATTCTGCTAGAAAAGATGAAAGTTCTATAAACGAAATAAGAAATTACTGCTATAATTGCTTTTACCTCAGAATTCAGAAAAGTGTATGAGTATAAAGTAGAGGATAGGCCTTTTTATATTTTGAAGCTCGTAAAAAAGTGTTGGCTACATCCGAGGAAAGTATAAAACAGGAAAGTCCGATTCATTGCGCTATACCTAACTGGTCTACAACCTACAACCGAAATCCCATATGCTTTTGGGCTGGCCTCAATACGGAGACTCAGGGAGGTCATAAGAGCTGCTGCACCGTAGAGAGAATTACTTCCACTCGGTCCTGTGGTGGCAAGCCAAGGGCAAAAAACGAATGAAACATAAATCGATCAAACCTGGTTTTTTGAAGTTTCGGAAGCTCCTGATCATTTTCAGAAAAAGAACTTGTAGGTGCTGAAAATAGGAGTTTATGGTTGTAGGGGGTGGGGGAAGGTATATCTATCTCATTTTGTTGGCGGCAGTATATTTATACACTTTCAAGCCCAGTAATATTTTGTACCTATCAGTATATATTACAAACATCAAAGATTTCCCCGTACAGCTGCCCTTATAACTTTAATATATTTATAGACGAGGCACGCGGTCGATCGGTACGATGCGATGCAATGGCGACTTGATACGCCGGACCCTGCCGTGCGTCTGACAGCATCGCCAGCAGGGATGTTATAGTATCGTGGCTGGTGCTTATGATGTGTTTGACTCGTGTGGTCCAGCAGCTTTGTCAGATAGTCGATACTTAGGACAGGGCAAAAACTATATCGTTGGCGTTATCAAATGGATAGCGACTATTGAGTATACACCAATTAATTGTATATGGGCCTGTTTGGCTTGAACCTGTTAATTTTCTTATTATACATGTAAAGGGACTAACTTGGGCCAAGATAATCTTTTATGAACTTACGACACCGTACCTGATGCAGTGCTTCATTGTGAAGAAGCATTTCTATACAGGCCTTCTCACGGTTTTTGGAGGGTCACAGTAAAACCACACGAACCAATTTTATACATTCTCCTCACACATACAGAGAACCGATTTCTCTATATCTCGGACGTTTATATGTATAAGCCCACAGGCATACGTTTCTTAGTTTTGTCTCCAAGATTTTCCAATATTTTCTCGTCAAAGTATTTTTGGTAAGTGAATGGAAACTACGTGATCACGCAAGTCATGTGTATATAAGAGCGAGTAGCAGATTCATTAAAGATTGCGCAGTGTGTAATCTCTCTTAGCGAAGTTAAGCTCCGCACATGGTATAGAGTTAGTCAATTTGTTTACTTATTTTGTACGGCATTGTCTCCTAACTTACAAAAAACCGTGAAAATGACATACAACTATATATACATTCTATTTATCTTCCCGAACGATAGAACTGGAAAATAATATATCGAAACCGCTTTGAAAAATGTTTATCTACTCCGTACAAGGGTAGCCTTGTACCCACAAATTGTTTGTTAGGTCCCGGGTATATTTGTATTATTTACACATCAAATAATAGTCATTTACTTGTAATTTTTAATGCGCATAATGCAGTAATTAGCATAAATTAATTGTGGTTAAAAGGCTGCTTTCGGTCGGACACTAGTGCTAACACATCACGAAGAGACCGTTTTTAATAAAAAGTAATATCATCTGTTACAGCATATATTTTTTTCCACATCCTCATCTTTCACGATATTTTCCGTAGCGACTTTCTTGACAAATCTGTAGAAAATGTATCGTCCATTTATGCAAGATCTTCTGATTTATCCACTACGAAAAGATATGCGAATTCATAATTTTATGAGATTTTTGTACTGATAGTAATTATTTCTTTTACCCAAATAACATCAAAGATTAGTTTTCAGACATGTCAAAAGCCACGCACTCACAATCCAAACGCCTCAAACATTTGTCACATTTGTCACCGTGCTGTTTGGATGATTTTGTATCCCCACTTATAAATTAAAAGTGAAAATTTATGAACGTTCCTTTAATGATATGGATACCCTCCATTGTCGCATCATTTCGATGCTCTTTATGAGTACTTTATAGTCCTAGAATATAAAATCAGTATCTTTCAAAATAGAGGTCTGGCCTGCTGTCAAAGTTTAGCGTTCTTGTACATTGAATCATCAAAACGCTGTAGTATGTTATATCAATCGTCTTTCCTTGGGAGGATCTATCCGATCATATAAGCGATTTAAAAAAATGCCAAAAACTGCCAATTGTTTTAAACGGAATGTCTCATACATTATTGCATATTAAGATAGCTTCTTCCCAAACAGGAAGATTGATATAGCATCGCTCAACTTTGACTTCCTGTCATTTTGACAGATAGTAAATTTATATTCTAGGTACTGGAAAGGATCTTCACAATGAGGTGTCACATGATCCTTCCATTCTGTATAAGTTCTAAAATGGCGCCCAGCAGTCATCTAGAAATTTTCAACTGACACTTTTACACTAAAACGGCATAATGTCATCACCCCATATTTCAACTTTCCAACTTCTCCAGGACAAAAAATAAGTTGGGGAGAAGGCAATGTATACAGGGTGGCCCAACGAAAAGGTCGCACCCCATTTGTGATTCTCCTGGTATATTTTGGGAGAAACGCTCGGACACGTCAATTTTGATTTCTAGGACGACATCTTTTCATCTATAGCCATACAATACAGGGTTCGGTGGAAACCCCCTTTTTTGTATAATAAAGTTTATACCTATCTTCAATCGTTGGATCTACCGAAAGACTGACCTAAAACAACTGTTTTGTAATTAACGACAGTATAGATTCTAGAATCAGCTTTTGGAGCCCTTTTCATTATGTGCTTGTTACATATGGATTTTTACAGGTGCACGGGTAATAATGGCGTGCAGAAATCCGCAACTGGCTGAAAAAGCTGCAGAAGACATCAAGGAATTATGTAAAGGGAAATCGAATTTAGGCGAACTCGTAGCAGTTAAACTAGATCTATCTAGCTTGAAGTCAGTCAGAGAGTGTGCCAAACAGATTCTTGCCAAAGAAAAGAGGATTGATTTACTTATCAACAATGCAGGTGTCATGATGTGTCCGTATTCAAAAACCGAAGATGGATTTGAGATGCAGATGGGTACCAACCATTTAGGACACTTTCTGTTTACCATGTTGTTGTTGCCTACAATCTGCAATAGTATTCCTGCCAGAATTGTGAATGTCTCTTCATTAGCACACGAAGGTACATGGTAAATATTTTACACTATGTTGCCACGAGTATTACACAGCAGGAGCATCATGGGATGTATAAATAGAAACTCTGCATAGATGTCACCCCCTGCGAATGTTATGTGACTTAGGCCCGTATCGTCAGTCGTCCCTATAATTGTAGGGCGCGTTTATGGCCTCCTTGATTGTCATACTGCTTTCTCTCCTTCAAAAATTTCTGGATTGCACCTGTCCCGTGTTAGCGTCAGCGCTCTCCTATTGTGAAGATATGTTTTCTTTTTAAATTGTAGGAAATTTCAGGCTGATAAAACATGATATAACTCAAAAGCAAGCACAATTTGATGCAAATGTTTGGGACATAACCTCAAAATAGACCGCTGACACGGAGAAGTAGAAAACTATGACAATCAAGGAGGCCATAAAGGTGCCCTACAATTGTAGGGACGACTGACGATACGGGCCTAACATCTCACAAATATCTATTTGCATCAAATTGTGCTTGCTTTTGAGTTTTATCATGTTTTATCAGCCTGAAATTTCCTACAATTTAAAATGAAAACATATCTTAACAATAGGAGAGCCCTGGCGCTGACACAGGACGAGTGTAATCTAGAAATTTTTGAAGGAGAGAAAAGAGTATGACAATCAAGGAGGCCATAAACGCGCCCTACAATTGTAGGGATGACTGACGATACGGGCCTTAGTAAAGTTCCCTACGGATCGAGTTTCGTTGCTAAGCGGTCAGCACCGGAACATTGTCATCATTTATACTCGCTTTATACTCTAGCTGTGTAATAATCGTGATAACATACTGTATGTAGTACACAACGGCGAAATGAAATTTATTTCATTCATTGGACTTATGTATGATAAATCCTGAAACACGTCAATTATTTCCTGTTCGCGCAAATTGCCATTATTCACACTCTCAACCTCAGTGTTAGAGTTGCAATTCTGAATTTTTCGAAATAGGGTGGTCTTCAACTCAACAGCGGTACCATTTTAAAAATCTGCTGCAGAAGTCAGGAGATGATGGTTATCAGATGGGCGAAACTTCAGCTAAATGTTCGATTGGCTTTGAGTAAACTTTTTCTTTCACCGCTCCCCAGTAAAAAAGATATTCTGTAACTGAACGGGATAGTGCGCCGGGCAGCCGTCTTGCTTGTACCACATGCCTCTGAAAATGCTTAGTGACACGTCTTTCAATAAATTTGGTAAATGATTTTTTAATGCCCTCTCCAGACTCACGCGCGAACTACCCGCGACCCATGAGTGTGGATCCCATTCGCGTATTCTTCGCGGCTTCACGTCGCGTTCGCGCGTTGTTCCCGTTTGTTGTCGGTTTTTTGTCCCGCAACAAAGGGTTCTCAAGGCGCGAACATGACTAGCGAGTGCCGGGAGTGGTTATGTTTTTCCACTTCTTTTCAATTGTTTTAGTTTTACTTATATATGCGTAATTATAAACTGGCAAAGTAGCAATGCAACAGCAGTAGCAATTTCACCATCCATACTCGTCAAGAGCGCGAAACGAAGCTGGCACGAACATCTGCGAGTGTGGAACTGTAGGTACAGTTTTCGAGATTCGCACCGCGATTTCACGCGGTGATCCGCGCGTGAGTCTGGAGAGGGTATAAAAAGTTTAAATAAATTTCGCCATTCAAGCACTCTGGCAGCTCAAAGGGTACAATGATTCTTCCTATTAGAAACCTAGTCCACATGTTTAAAACAAAATTGTGATCTACGTTGTCTTATCAAATGCGGATTTTCTAGACGCCACTCGTGGACTGGCAACTTCTTTAGGATTTACACGCTCAACAGTTCAAATAAATTTGGATAGAAGGATGGAGTGCACATCGGTTATTTAATATTTATCTCTCGAATGAGTCTTTGTTCTATGTACATGGTGGTGAAAATAGACATAATTGTCGATATTGGAGTGACTCGAATCCACATTTGTTTCGAGCGGTACACTCGCAGTATCCTGAAAAAAAAAAAAAATTGTGGGCCGGCATTTTCGGAAGCTTACCGGGCGAGACATACTTGGACATGTTATAAAATACAATAGAGCCACGAATTACCTAAATAACAAAAAATTTCGTTAATTATAATGAAAATTACATTCGATTCCAAGATGGTGCACCGCCGCATTATGTGGCTCCAGTACAACAGCTTTTAGACATTTCCCATTTCCCGAATCGCTGGATCGGCAGACGAGGCCCCATCGAGTGGCCGCCGAGATCTCCGGACCTAAGTCCTTTCAATTACTTTCTTTGGGAGCATTTGAAAAGTAATGTTTTTAGTACAAAGCCAGATTCCATTCAAGATCTTCCTCAGCGGATTACGGCCGAAATTGACGTGAGGAAAGGAAATTCTTCCTACACCATCTGCTTGATATGGGAATTGCCCTTCTGAGAGTAAACGGTGCACATTCACAAAAACTCGGTGATCGGGATGACGAGCAGCATTTGGATCTCACGTTAAAGCCTAGCTGCAGCACTAGCATTGCATTTGAATTCCCCATAAACGAGGTGCATGTTGGCATGTTCCTCAAGCTGAGCATATCAGAAAAAAATACTAACAACATTGAATAATTTACTAAAAGGAAAGAAGAACAAAATTCTTACATGATCAAAAATAAAATACACATTACCACTGATATACATAGTAAGTACACTTATAAACAGGACTGTATTTATCAATACTAAATGCAGCAGATCGGCGTTGCCAAATATCTATACATTTTTTATTCTCGGTAAGTTGTAGGATTTGTAATTAAGGCTGTTGTAAGTTTAGCGTCAAAATTCTCAAGGTACATTATTATTTTATACACGCATTGTATTATGTGAGGGGGAGAGGGGGCGCGGTGAAAATACTTATTGAAAATTGGGTCGCGAACGGTGAAAGGTTGAGAAACGCTGCTGTACGGTGTACACAGACCTAGTGGTACTACACAATCATGAATTAATAAAAGTGGCGTTACTATTTGACTTACTGTCACTGAAGTAGAATGACGCTGTCCGTCACTCCGTTTGAGAAAAAAATGAAATTTGTAGTAATGAAAACTAAAACTTCATAACACGGTGTGGATTTTTTCGATTTTACCGTTCTTTTTAAAGCCTACACACCAGCATTCTCAAAGTATATATAATAAATAGATTAACAACTGTGAAAAATTCTCATAGATGACGCTACGGTATCTCATTTCTTTTCGGATAATTGTACGCGGAAATGTAGCATCAGATGGGCTTCAGATAGAATATATTAATCAATGGAACATATCAGAATTCTATTATCATTGATCTGTGGCGATAGACGTTAAAGGTGCATGTTCTCACCAATGGTGTTTTCGAAAAAATATACACATATACTCTCAATATCAATATAATCCATCCATTGCGATATAGGCATATACTTGTGTGCTTTTCAAATCGAAGAATTTCATCATCACACGGCTTATTTTATTCCATTTCAACATTAATCCATACTTACACGAAAACTATTGAATATTTGTTGCAGTTTCTTCTCCAATAAATTTTTCTGACTTGAACTGGGAAAAAAGAAGATACAGTTCGATAGGAGCCTATGAACAAAGCAAATTAGCTAATATTATCTTCACTAAAGAACTGGCAAGGAGATTGAGAGGTACGCATGAATTTATTTTTTTAGGCCACTACACCGATGTATTTGCTTCTCATATTTGAAATTATATTGACCATTGCTGTTATTTACAGAAAACAATATAAGTGGAGTCAATACCTACACCCTTCACCCTGGCGTGATAAAAACCGAGCTTGGCAGGCATCTCAGTAAAACATTTATTCCGGGCTTATCAACAGTGTTCAATTTCGCCACTAGTCTGTTTTTCAAAACTGTAGAACAGGGTGCGCAGACAACTATATACTGTGCAGTTAGTGATGAATGTGCAAATGATTCCGGGCTCTATTATAAAGAGTGCGAGGTAGCAAAGCCTAGTAAATTGGCAGAGGACAGTGAAGTGGCTGAAAAATTGTGGAATGTCAGTTGGAAATTAGTAGGATTAGAAGAGAATTATAATCCTTTCAAAATATAGACTTAATTTATCCAGAGGATTTTATTTTATGCACATAACTTTTATTCAAATTGCTTTGCGGATATGAAACGTCAACAGGAAAATGTCAGATTTCTATAAGCAAAAGAATAATATACATGACGAAATAAGAATAAAATATATGACAAGTTATAAAATAAGTAGCAAAAACAGTATGCTTGTTTAGAAGTACAAATTGTTAAATAAAAGAAAAGAAAAAGTATGCAGCATTAATGTATAATAGGTAAAATAAAAAAATAGATGCATTTGTAATTAGTACAAATTATAAAACTTTTGCAGAGAGTAAAAACGCTTAGGGTACAAGTACGTTAGAAGTTGTTTTTAGAAGACGTTCAAGTCGTTGATGGCTTTCAACTCGGAGGGCAAATTACTGAAGATACATCCACATAGGTAGTCAGGGCTATTACGTTATGTGCTGAGGCTATATTTGTTCAACGTAATGTTGTAGATTGTATCTCTGGGACACTTTTAGGTAAGTGAATTTGGCAGGATATGATTTCACATGAAGGTACGCCTCTAGGATGGGCAATGATACTAAAGTTAGTTATTTTATAAGAGTCTGACTGTTGTTTTTTGACGGATAAAGATTCATTGGGCCTCAACAGATGACCCCAATATAGCACTAAATGATGGGAATAAAAAATAGAGTAGTAGACGTTCAAGAAGAGTTTTTTATTTATTACGTATTTTAAGTTTCTTAGAGCAAAAAATGCTGAATTAATTTTTTTGGCTACACACTCTATGTGGTCGTTTCAACTCAAATGTTCATCCACTATTAGACCTAAAAATTTTAAGTTTCGTACTCTGTCTGTTTGACATAAATTACAGAATCCATTGATCTACGGGATTTCTGAAACCATAGCCTTTAATTTTATTTACGAGCATGCTTTTAAGAAGTCAAAAAATATTGTAATTGTGTAATAATTTTCATCCAGGTTTTTATAGTCGAACGAAAGCATTGAAAATGCTGCCGGATTTGTTGAGTGCTAGTTCGAAAACCGTGTTGTTTAACAGATAAGATAACAGAATACTGTGCTCAATTGAATACGCATACATTCTATTAATGTTATGGGACAATAATTTTCTAAGAGTTCAGTGCTTCCTTTTTCGTGAACAGGCAACACCACAGCTACTTTCAATAAAGCCAGAAACGTACCAGTTGCGATTGATAAGTTAAATAAGTATGCGAGTGGATATATTAAATATTGAAAAATCAACTTCAGTAATTTTATTGGCAATCTCATATCTCATAAAATGCTGTCGAGTTAAGTACTGTTGTCCCTTTAGTATGGTTGGGTTCTTTAATATTTGTGTATTCTGTGGTAATTATCTTTTCAGCTGTGGTTGCAAAGTATTCACAAAAGCAATTTGCAATTTTGACTGGGTGAGCCCATGGCAAAGCGGCAAGCCGCGACCTCGTCAATCGGTGACACACGTGATGCTTCTCTCTTTCTAACATACATATTTATAGTTTAATCATATTAGCAAATTTTCCCGAAATAATTGTAAAGTCTGGTTTTATTGGTGCAAGTTGTTCAAGGGGGCATTTAAAACATGGACGCATAAAATTTCACGTGTTTGCGTGATTGTGGGTTATTTCAAGACAGAGCCACGTATTATACGACCAGGGAACCTTTGAAATTGCCACAGACATGTTTTCCTGATGACCATATAGGCCAGCGAATAGATAGTTGCGAAAACCAGCGATACTATGTAAAAGAGTAATAGAAACATTTTGTTCTGTGGAGAATAAAATTCTTTATCATTTCGCTTCTAGAAAAATTTGTTGTATATTCAACATATATTTTTTATACTCCAACTACCACGGAGGCCTAAGGCCTAAACACCCATTGGGTACCGTGGGGCTATAGGGGGATACAGGGGAACGCCACAGGGACTCTGGCGAGGGAACACGTGTACATGCAACATGCACACATTCTGGCCCTGCCTACGAGATCCGCCGGGTGGTACCTTCGCGTTCGACAGTCAGAGACCGTCTAGGGAAAAATTTCTCTTGGGACGGGACTCGAACCCGCGCAGCGCACGGCGACTGATTAGGAGACATAAGAGTCTACCACTGCGGCCACCGCAGCTGCCTCGAAATTAAAGGGTTAAGGTAGATGTAATGATATTTTCTCTTATAATGGATAAATAAAAACCTAATCGTGTAAAGACTGCTATATCCTTTTTTGAAGAGAATGACATTTCATACTAAAAAGGTAACGTTTTTTTCGACGCCTTGATGGTTCGTGAAGTATGAGGAGATAAAGTTAAAAATTCGCTTCAAAACAAAAGCGCGTGATATTCCGCACGTTATATACGTTGTCCACATGTCAGGATACAACATGTTTTCACGTCGGGATAACTCCCATAAGTCATCATCTATGATCAAGTATACCCTTTTAAAGAGAATCCATTTTTTGTCTGCCTCACGTAAGGAAAGTGCAATATTTTTGGATAATTTCTGATGCCTTTACCATGAAAATGCAAACGACTCACCTTCATCAGTCTATTAGAAATTTTTGCCGCTGCGTAGCCTCAGCTGCAACGGCTACTAAAATTACGCAGTGAGAAAATTGCCAATGAAATTGAGTGACTTAAACTTCATAATGAAATCATCACACATTATTAAAAAATACATTTTCCATATTTGCACGTAGTCGTAAAAAATGATTTACTTTAAAATTTTACTCTTGATCAAAGATGATGATATGAAGTGAAATAATGTATGCGGATAACGTGACAGCGTACGTAGCGTGCGGATTTTCCCTCCTTATACTTCAAGAACCACCCTGGTGTCGTAAAAATGTAAAAGGCCTTTTATATAGCAAATTTTATTCTCTGGGATTACACACGTATCAAATCTATTCAAACAATCCTCAAATGATTAGTTATCTGAAAAAAAAAACATTTCTCAAGTTACTGACAAAATTGAAGGAAAGTCAAATTAAAAAAAAAAACTATTTATTGACTAAACATACACACGTATAAAAAATAAAAAGTATGACAAAACACCTAATATGTAAATTCAGATCCAGATAGAAAAAATATAGTGGAACACTGATAGAACATAGATATATATCCTGATTTTGGATGGTTAAGTAACCGATCGCCGATTCGTGAACCATATAGTTTTTTTCACGAGTACCCATTACGGTAGAATGACTGCTGATTATCTAGTAATATTTCAATATTCTCCATATCGACAAAGGACGGATCCGTCAATGCCAGGTGCCCAGGTAGACAAAGCCACATCTTTTTTGTACGCTACAGAGTGCCCATCCCCTTACAGCCCTTACATAGCATGTCCGAAATTGACGGAGCACCTAGGCGGTCAACAGTTCGAAACGGACGAGGAGTTGCAAGGAGCAGTTACCAAGTTTCTAAATGGTCTGGCGGTGGACTATCTTGAGGCGGGAGCGAAAAACTGGCTTTCACGTCTAAAAAAAGTCGTAGAAAAAAATGGCGACTGGAGAAAAATAGCTTAAAGGTCAAAGTTTCCAATGGTAAATTCGTTTATTTTTTTCAAATAAAAAATAAATTGTCTGAAAAAAAATGTGGGAAACAACCCTCGTGCTTCCTAACAGCGCGTTTATTAAGAACAGTTTCTTCGCGCACCAGAAACGCTACAAACGCTACTAATGATCGTGATTATATTTCACGTCTGGCAGGAATGAAACAAGATAAATGTGTTTTGCCTCTGTTTGACATATACTGTTCTGAATACAGTTTTGAGTTTTACCCCATTCGTTATCGCCAACACTAAACACTAATACAAAAATGTTGATGATCAGCTGTTCACCTCAGTAGACGTCAAAACGTAATGGACACACGTGAAAAAGACCCTATTGTTCTGTGGTTGAAATATGAAATTTTCAACCAAACAAGTTATGTACAAACTAACTATACTTGAATATATTTTTACAGAACATGGAGTATATTATCCTGCAATAACGATACTGTATTTTAAAAATATGTATTTTTATTTAGAATGTGCATCAAAACACAATTTTCTAGAGCAATTGTTTCAGCCAGCAATACAGAAAAATAATAATTAGGTATTTCATTTTTTGCAAGATATGTCAGATATAGTCAGTCAACTCCAGCGTATAATTTCAGGTAGTGACGACTTACAGTAAAAGAAGTCCTCACGTTGTGATACCGCAACCTACAATGCTGACAATAAACCTTTTACCTGGTCCATTTCAATGTGTGCGAAATAGATAGACTCTACCAGAATATTTGATAAAATATGAAAGAGATAAACCCTATTTCGCGAGTATCCATCACGTTTTGACGTCTACTCAGCTGATAAGCAAGAGATATCTTCCTATTAGTCTGTAGCGTTGGCAATAATGAATCGGGTGTAAAATCTAGTAAAACTTGTTTGTAGCGTTCTTTTTTTGTATGCAAATGGACTTTTCTAAATAAAAGAGTTGTTAGGGGAATTTTAAAATATTACTAGATACTCAGCTCTCCTTGTACCGCAATGGAAAGTCGTGAAAAAGACAATAGAGAGAGAGAGATAGAAACGTGCAACACATACGTGACGTAGAGAGAGTACGTCAAACAAGTGTAGTCATCATGTTGTCTGGCGACGACAGTCTTGACTGCGGTTCTAACGGTTGCACGCTCTCTCTCGCACACACATTGGAACCAGCAGGGAACAGGTCAGCGTTGTATATATACCATGTTATAAAGCGAACAATATTTGCCCCATTCTTATCCTATCTACAATTTTTTTACCACATTTTATGTAATGCCTCAAATAGAAGCGGGACAAATATAGTGGCACTATTCTAACCAAAGTCTAATAAAAGTATGAAGGATGAAACACAACCTCCCCATCAAAATTTTAAACATCAGAAAGCATCCTGTTACCCGGAAGACATTTAAGAGGAGTCGCCAGTCTACTTCCTTTAGGAGTACAAGAGCTATAAACTCTCTTCGGAGTCCTAACAACAGGCAATGCTCTTTTGAACTGTGGCAGTTTCGAAACGGCATCCTCATCGCTTTCGTCAGATGCCCTATTACTAGAACCGTGAGGTGTGATGTTGACAGTATTAACTTTGCTTCTATGAATTGATACTTTTTCAATTTCAATATTTTCTTCGTCACTAATATTGAAACTTCCTTCTTCGAACCTACGCTTCAATCTGTTCACGCATCTGCCTCTTGTATTCTGATGAAGATTACTGTATCTTTTCACAATCCCTACCCTGGATCTGATGACCTTGCTTCTTGGTGAAATTGTATTTTCCAAACGGCCAAACGATTTTATGACGTTTGCACAGTTTTTGTTCCTAAAGCCTGGAGAGAGGCTATCATAAGACTGTTCAAATGAACTACCAGCAAGGCTTGGAGATGGGACAGTAATATGTGGTTCGACATCTGAAATAAAGGTGCGTTTTAAGACTTACACACAAGGCACATACAGACACTTTGGAATATTATCTTACTCGTATGTAAAGTATTTTATTATGAGTCTCCCCCCATACTTATTTTTTGAATGGGTCAGGTTAGCAAGCTGAGATTCTAACTCGCCAACCAATCATCAGAATTTTATACTATTTTATATATATATACATATCTTCTCTTGGAGAGGTCTAGCAGAATATTTAATTAAATATGATAAACGTTAGATTTTAATAAAAGTCAAAATCTGCCATTTTTTTTAAAGCTCACATTTTGCAATTCCCAAAGCACCAGTTTAATATAACTTATTAAAAGCTTTAATAACTAGACATCGAGTTCTAAATGATTCAATATACAAAACGTTCAACACTGACAACCTCCCAGTCAGCCATTTTTTTCAAAGTCAGTGATTTTATATTCTAGGGTTATAATATAAAGATATTCAAAATAAAGTTATCACACGACCCCGACCCCAGCCCAGCTGCTATCTTGAATCTTTCAATTGTTATTTTTACTTCGAAACTTGCGGCACACGTTTATGAAGGTACAGTGTTCTGTAGCCGCGATGCGCATTTCCCAATGTTTTATTTCACGTCTTTATAAGATTACGAAGTTAGAGTATCTATTTTTCTTGAACACCCTATAGTTATTGACATATCTCTTTCACTTGTATTTATGAGAAGTAAAGCACCCTCAGACAATTTGCACTTCTGTTTGTTGTATTATTAATAGTAATATTATATAAATATAGTAGTAATACTCACCAATTTTGGAATTAGTTACAATTCTATTTGTTACTGGAGAATTAGTAGATAATGTTCTGGCTAAAAGAGGAGTTTTCCTTGATGATTCACTACATGGTGCCGTTGCCGCTTTCCACAAATTGCTGCGTGGTAAGGATATACTTCGTGTCAAAGGTGTCTGAATCTATAAAGTACATCAAAAATTGCGTCAAGTAGTTTGATGATGATGATACAAGTTAATCCCTCTGAAAAAAGTTAACTACACACATGTATAACAAAAGAATTTAAATGGAGTAAGTCTGTCAGGCCTATCTAATTAGTTACTAATACCCACCCATTTCACAGCATTGTGAGATGCTAAAAAGTCGCGTGAAACTCATATATTGCCTTCTTGAACAATAAAATTGTCGAAACAAGGATTCCAATTTGCTTAAGCGTTCAACATTGTCGTGCGACAAACTTCGAATGCGAGATTCGAGAATACCCCCGCCCTGAACATAAATCCTGCCATCACCACTGCGCCCCCTACCCATGAATAGCTTTCGAAATCTGCCACTTTGACTAAGTGAACCTCTCATTCACTCAAAGGCTGGATCTACCGTGATTAGCCAGATTTTTTTTCTGAATACGTCAGCGATAATATCCAAAGAACATCTTTCATTTTCGAAATTTTTCGCGATTACAATACTTCCCTACTAGTGCCTTCGAAATAAAACATCCTGTTAAGAATGACAATAAAAATGATGCCAGTTTAAAATTATGAAAATTTGAAGTATAGACACAATATATTAAACACACTAACATAATAGAGCAGCTGAATTTCCTCAAAATAAGTGAAGAATTTTTGGGCAAATTCCTAAAATCGTACGGCGTGGCTCTCGCTATGTAGCTATCCTCAGGATACACGTTTTAAATAAAATTCTTGACAGAAGAAGTGAAAGTGAGCTACCAAGTTGGCCAGCATGATAAGAAGAATCAGCGTAAGTCGCATGCTCAATGCACTGTCAGTAGCGGGCTGTATGCCATGCGCGAACCCATCATATGCCCTCTTTTACTGAAGTGAATATTTCTCAAGAGTTAAAATAGTTAAGACACAACAAAACCTGCCAACAATTTACAATTCAAAAATGTGTACGCTCAAAATGAAACCATTATTTGAGCGCAGATAATCAACTAACGCATATTTTCAATATGCATGTTAATTCAAGGAACTGGTGTAACATATTGGCAACGCGGCAGAATGCCGCGCCAGCGTTGCTAGACAACGCGGTTTTGAACTTCGCTAACCAGACGGCTTCTATCTCTTTTTAAAATATGTGTCTATACACACGGCCGTCAGACAAATTTGGTTTTCAGTGTATACGGTGACTCCAAACTTGCATGGATGAAAGATTACTCTGAGAAACAACACTTTGCAAGAACAATTAATTCAGGAGTGCAAAAGTTGCATTTTAAAACGGAATATCCAAATTTCGTCACATAAAGAACATTTCAGAAATAGTGGGATTTAGAAATGCGAAAATACACAGAGTCTTATTTGAATGTTTTAAGGTACAATGAATAATGCTTTTTAGAGGACTTTGCATACTTAATTGAGTTGAACAATTGTCACTATTTGATTATTTCAGTTTTGTGCTTTGCCTTAAAATATCACACTCAGAGGCAATTATTTATTAATGACTCTAAAATAATGCGTCGTCATTCCAGCTGTACAATGTTTACAGGGACAT
The DNA here is from genome assembly GCA_963669975.1 of Acanthoscelides obtectus. Classification (NCBI taxonomy): domain Eukaryota; kingdom Metazoa; phylum Arthropoda; class Insecta; order Coleoptera; family Chrysomelidae; genus Acanthoscelides; species Acanthoscelides obtectus. Next base: position 49,774,630 of record CAVLJG010000009.1, on the reverse strand, counting down.
AATATGATAACAGTGTAAGACCAGGTGTCGATACACAGTACACATTATATCTTAAACACCTGCAATTTTTATCAGTATCTAGTAGCAGTAAGATATATAAAAAACTATTATGTTGCGTCAGTATACTTTGAAACAATTGAATTGTAGCAAATTTCTGGCTGATAGAACAGATGATATATAGTAGCGGACAAAGGGTTAGAAACAAATATTAACATCATTATGAACTATTTCATATACCTAAATTAAAATTGTGAAGGAACAGATAATATAAATATTAAAGTCTACCTTTCGCACCCGTACTAATACAAGGTTTATTTTATCAATATTAAAATTCTCTGAGAACAAAAACAAGCATTTTTTTTAAATACCACAGTCTTTGTAACGAATAAAGTATCGAAACATTTCAGTTTTGCCGTGAGACGTCCAATACGAAAAAGATTCAACAAGTATCGGTTGCCAACAGTTAAGCACGATGGAGGCAACATCATAATTTGAGGCTAGAACGGGTCCAATTGTTAAAATTGTTGGGAAAATGGATCAAAACTTTACAAAGATATTCTTAGTGAACACATGCCCCCCTTTGATGAAAAAGAAATGTCGTTACGATGGACATTCCAGCAAGATAATGACCCCAAGCATACCTCAAAATTCGTAAAGGACTGGTTAAGCTATAAAATGTTAATGTTCTTACAAGGCCTTCGCAATTCTCGGACCTAAACCCTATAGAACATCTCTGGGAGCATGTTAAAAGACAACTAACAAGAAAAACTTTTGAAAATAGGAACGATTTATTTGATTATGTATAAAATATTTGGTAAAATATCTCAACAGACGTCTGTAAAAAATTGATGCCAGGCAGTGTTGCATGCTAAAGGCTATGCTACCAAATATTAGCTAAACAGTATTTTTTAAATCTTTTTGTAGAGTGATTGTATTTAATTTTGTAATAAAAAATATGTTTCCATACTTTTGTCGTCTCATTTTTGGTCATAAAATAATATGAAGGTATTTTAAAGATAGTCTGTATTACCGCAGCAAACACAAATTGTCATTTTTATCCTCAAGACTGTAAGCAAAGTATATGAGAAAAAAAATGGTCCTAAATAATAGAGAATAAAGAATTAGCGCACTTTTTAGAAATTGCTAAGAATGTTTCCAAACTTTTGTCCGCTACTGTAAATCAAAAGCATGAACAATTTGATGCAAGCCCTGTTTGTACAGCTGTCGCCAATCTGTCAGTGATCGTGTCCAAGATCCCGCCACATAAATTCCGTTCATTCTGTTATGCTATATAGACAGCATTTAGAAGGCCGGATCACAGACAAGTCACTGGCCACTGTACGAACAAACTGGCAAATAGATATTTGTGACATAATCTCAAAATAGAGCGCTGACGTGGAACAGTACAAAACTATGAAAATCATTGACGCCATAAAGGCATCCTACAATATTTATATCCTATTTCACGAGGTCAACAGCTGATCAGCAATTGACATTTTCTGTTAGTCTGCGACGTTGGCAATAATGAATGGGGTGTAAATCTAGTAATACTTGTTTGTAGCGTTTTGCTTTTTTGTAAGCAAATGGACTAAATAAAATAGCTGTTAGCAAGTAAAAAATGAATCTGTAGCGTACAAAAAAACATAACAAAACACTGCTCTGACTACCTGACGCTGACGGATCCGTCAGAATTATGTCCTGTGCCGATATGGGGAATTTTGAGATATTACTAGATAATCAGGTGTCATTCTACCGCGATAGATACTCGTGAAATAGGGTATAGGAACGACTGACGATACGGCCCTTAGAAATGAAACGCTATCGAATTGATACAGAAAAACAAGATGCCATTGATTTATCCAATGAATTTTAATATTGACACTTACTTTGTAACTTCCATCTTTTGGCGATGAAATACTCCTAGGCAAATGTGAGGTCAACGGCGATGCTCTTTTCAATGACTGACTCCTTTTCGCAGATTTCGAAGGATCGCTGTTCAAGAGTGAATTACTCGAGCCATATGAACTTGCACTAGGTTTTTCAAATTCCTTTGATCTCCGTCTAATGTTTCCGATTTTCCTTGCGCTTGGTGAACGAATAGTCTTTTGATCAGAGGTGCGGATTCGAAGTTCCTTGCTCAGCCTAAAAAGAAGAATTTTAGGGAGAAAGTTCATCTACACTGGTTAGGTTATATCATATTTTCAAGTTCAATGCAACGTGTGGACTGTTTCAAAGCAACTGAAATCTGTATAAATCAGTAAACATGCTTAAGAATTTGAAACAATATTTAATGCGATGGTTGGAAATAACACAATGATGTGTAAGTTGTGCCACGATTTCAATGGGATGGTTTTACCTCCTAGCCAGCTGATCAGTTCCTGGGCTTAGGTCCTGCACAACATTCAACGTCTTTTCATATGCAGACTGTATATCATTAATAATATTCACTTTGTTATGAATTATTGTACTTTTGGAAACAGTATCTAGCTCCTTCGACAGTCTTTTTTCAATTTCCGACACCCTGCAACATTAATTATATGGATCTGCTAATGACATAAAACATTCATAAAACACATTGAGTTGATTACATTACATGAATTACAAGGGGTAAAGATTCAGTAGTTCAATTATATGCCTAATGTTACATAAGAATGTATAAACCTGTTCGGTCTTATGCTGAATAACAAAAATTAATTGGATTATGAACATGGAAAACCTGAGTAAACAAAGAGCAAATAAAAATAACCTAGCACTGAACTGCCTTAATAGATAAATATGCTTTATTGTCTGAAGAATGCAATCATTCTTAATGACAAAGCTAACTCAGAACTAAACTATAACATAATTAATAATTTATCATATCATTGAATATATTGTATAAAACAAGATATTGACAAAAATTCAAGCAAGATTCAGAAAAGAATATTCTTCTGAAACACCACTTTAAACAGTAGTAGAAGAATGGAGGCGAAATATGGATGAAAAAATGTTTACAGTTACATTTTTCTTGGATTTCAAGAGGGAACTTGAGACTATTGACAGGGAGAAAATGTTAACGAAATTGCATTACTATGGATTTAAAAACCGTATTCAATATACGAGGCTTGTCCGTAAAATAAGTTCCACGGGCTGCCGCTGGCGCTAGGATCGTTTCTATGCACAGCCAGGCAACAGAGGCAGATTGTTTGGTTCCCCCACTCCAATCCCTCACCAAGCCAGCGTCGCTGCGACGTTTAGTCTTGGCTCAGCAGCCGTCAGCGATGGAGCTTTCTCTTGCGTCTCCCGCCAGCTGCGAGTTGCGGTCTGTTATTCGTTTCCTGGCCGCTAAGAAGAAATCGGCGAAGGAAATTCACGAAGAACTTTGGCAAGTGTATGGAGAAGACTATATGAGCTGCGGGATGGTGCGCAGATGGGTCAAGAACTTTAAAAATGGCCGAGCAGACGTCCACGACGAAGCCCGTGCAGGGCGGCCATCGGTTTCCGACGAAACAATTGCCAAAGTCGAAGCGGCAATGCTTGAAGATCGACGGATTACAGTTCGGGAGCTGTGAACAAAAATTCCAGAGGTCAGCAAAACCACAATTGACAAGATTTTGACTGAACATTTAGGCTATTCAAAGGTCTGCGCAAGATGGCTACCAAGAATGCTCACTGACCACCGGCGGCAGCGGGTTGAAGCGGCCCAAGAATTTCTCGCTTTTCACGGAACAACCGAAGAGGAATTTCTAGACTCTATTGTTACTGGTGACGAGACCTGGGTACACTACACCACACCGGAAACAAAGGAGCAATCGAAGCAGTGGAAGCACTCTTCTTCACCAAGAGCAAAGAAGTTCAAACAAATCCTAACTGCCGGGAAAATCATGGCTAGCGTTTTTTGGGATCGAAAGGGCGTATTGTTGTGCGAGTTTATGCCTCGCGGGACAACAATCAATGCTGACCGGTACTTTGAGACCTTGAAAAAACTTAGACGTGCCATTCAGAACAAGAGAATAGGAATGCTGACGAAAGGAGTGCGTTTTCACCATGACAATGCCCGACCGCACACCGCCAATCGAACCACAGCCCTCATCGAAAGATTTGGATGGAAAATGGTGTCTCACCCACCCTACAGCCCAGACTTAGCACCAAGTGACTTCCATCTCTTCCCTGAGTTGAAGAAAAACCTTGGCGGAACCCAATTCCAGACAGATGAAAAGCTGCAAAACGCGGTTGTTAGTTTTCTACACGGACAGGCGGCAGAGTTCTATGACTCTGGTTTGAAGAAGTGGGTGCCTCCAAAGCAGAGATGCATAGAACGCAACGGCGATTATGTAGAAAAATAAAAGAAAGACTGAGCTTTCCAAAAATGTATTTTCTTTGCAATTAAACCAATTTTTTGATATGAAAAAAATTTGTGGAACTTATTTTGCGGACACGCCTCGTATAAGAAAATTATTTAATCAATAGAAGTCAAAGAACTAAAATTGGCAATACATTAACAAGCATTAAAAACATTTTGATAGGTGTGCCACAAGGTAGCAAATTAGGTCCATTACTATTTATTTTATATATTAAGAATATTCCTGATGTTGTACGACACTGCAAAATTCAAATATTTGCTGATGATACATTAATATATAATAAAGACATTGAAACTGCAAATAATTTATATGAAAAACTTTATAATTGGTTAAATGTGAATAAACTCAAATTAAACACAAACAAAACAAAATATATGCTTATAGGAAAATCTTTACATAAAAATACGAAAAATCTTACGATTAATCATGAAAAAAATAAGTCAATCGAATCATTCAATTATTTGGGCATATATGCTAGTAAATTGAAATTTGAAGGGAACTATAAATATATCATTTCGAAAATATCCAGAAAGACAAATTACTTTTATAGAATTTCGCATAGCCCAAGCGTTTCTAAAAAAATTGTGTACAACACTATCATTCTTCCTGATTTGATATATTGTTCGTCTATTTTGTTCACTGCAAACGAAACTATATTTTCAAAATTACAAATATTACAAAATAAAGCTATGAGAATGATCTTAAATAAAGTAAATATACTAGAATAAATTTTACGCTGAAAGAACTACAACGTAATATCAAAAATTTCATAACTTACTTGGTTTTCATTTTCATATTCAAGTTAAAGATCTACCAAAAGATTTAAAATTTTATTGTATTGAACAATGAGTACTATAGTTATTCTAATAGAGGGAGTATAGACTTTCATTTACAAAATTGTAGTAGTAATATAACGAACAAGTCAGTATTTCAGGGATTGTACAAATTTAATAAATTAAGTGATGATATCAAGATGTGTGCCAGTTTGAAAATGTTCAAGGAAAAATTGAAAAAATATTTCATGCAAAACCAAAATTCATAGTAGTGAAAGTTTGTACAAAAATGTGTAGTCTTGAAGACATAATATATTAAGTGTTATACTGTGTAACCTGGATATAATAGCATTAATGCTAAATAAATCTAAGATAAACAAACAATTACATATGTGGATCTTAAGTAGGTGCACTGTAGAACTCAGACATTGTATAATATGGTTTACGTATTACACAGTTTTTAAGTTCACTGTAGAATATCTTTAAATTGATAATTATTTTGACAGCACCAGGAAGACACATGTAAAATTTCAGACCATTATAAATGATTAAGTCTTTTACAAGTGTTAATTTACGTAATACTAATTTAAGATTGTGTTTTAACCTAATATTGTAACTTATATTTAATATTTCAAATGTAGATTTATTTTTAAAAATACGAGAATAAAATGAACAATGTAACGATTATTTTAAGATTTACAAATAAAGGCCTGCATGTAGCTCTAGGATTGCTTTTAGTTATATATCTAATAGTTCGTTTTTGTAAAATAAGCCCTTTTTAAAACAATTTTTGGAACAGATACCCCAATGGAATGCTATATCTCAATTTACCCTCAATCAAGGCAAAGTAACTGCTTAGGGTTGTGCTTTTCAATACGTTGTACCTAATTGTTCTTATAATAAAGGACATCATTGCTAGTTGAATAAGCAATTTGTCTATATGATTAGTAAAATCTACTTTATGATCATTAATTCATTGTTTGAATTTTATAAAATCCAGGGAACATTTGAATTTTATAAAATCAAGGGAACATTTAGAAGTTATAAACTGTCTTATTAACATTAAAAGTCAAGTAATTGGTGTCGCACCTTTTTTCGTTAATTGTATATCATTATCAATTTTTGTATTTATTTCATTTATATCTGTGTCCTGCCAAAGTATTGTGGTGTCATCAGCAAAAACTACGAATTTACCAGTTATGTTCAAGTTTATTAAATCATTGATATAGTCTATGAATAGGATTGGACCTAATATAGAGTCTTCTTTTAAAGTGCCATACCTATTTTTAATTTCCTCATACTCTGTTTTAGGAACTTTTACATAGTCTGGAGTTGTATTAACTATTTTATTTGTTACAGGCGATTTTGCAGGGGGATTCTGGATAGAAACTTTGTTTATGTCATGATCAATCAGCTTGACATATTCCCCTTCTGTGCTCGAGTTTATGTTGGCGAATGAATTAGATGTGCTGGAACAACCTAAATTTGAATCACTTTTAAGGTGGTAGATTAAGGAATCTCGTTTTTTACGCCTCAAACTGTTGGTGGCAGTTGTTATTGCAGACCATCTTCTTTCTGTAAAAATGCATCAATATCTATATAAAAATTGATGTTGATTAAAGTTTGTGATTTTAATAGTATAATAATATTTCAATTACAAACCCTGCAATTGTGATGCACCATAAGAAATATTAAGTCCAAAAAATTACCTAAAACAGTTTTTTTTACTGGTGCCGTCCTTTCGTCATCCCGAGTTCTCAAGTTTTCTCTGTAATTATAACATGATACTTTGTGTAATATTTCTGGTATAGGAATTAGCGCTGCACCGAGCACTACTTTTCAAAAAGCCGAGTAGTATTTTCAGAATTAATTTACTTTTCCAAGAAATAAACGTACGACATCAGCTGTGTAGTTCAAACAATTGTTGTGGGTGAAGCATCCTAGGTTAGTATATTTGTGGTATTTTCAAAGTTTTTTTCCAATATCCAAGACAACAACTAGGTATATACACTAAACGACATAGAAAATGCAACACCGCTAGGAGTGCTGTAATTTTGAGCATTCTTTTACAGGTTTTAGGTCAACTAAAAGTGATTAAAATATTAACTCGAAATTTCGCGAAATAGCCAAGATATCTCACTTTAAAGTGCGGTGAATTTTGCAACCTTCTTCCCATCATGTCCGATGGGGGAAAGGTCTGGAGCTCCAGGAGGCCACTGAAGCAGATTTACTCCGGACGCTTCTAAAAAGTCTAAACTAACACGTGCGACATGAGCTCGGGCATTGTCCTGCTGAAAAACTGGATCTTTCAATGTTTCCAAAAAGGGAGGCAGCTGTGGTTGTAAAACTTCGTGGATACAGCACTGGGCAGTGATGCTACCACGAATGAACACTAATCGTGATCTGCTGCAGTAAGCAATGGTACCCCATACACCCACAGTACGATTAATAATGCCGTTCGATGGAATATTGGACGTTCCATATTTCACCAAGTCTCCTCCTTACTCTTGCACAGCCATCACGTGTACCCAAACAGAATCTTTACTGATCGCTGATCACGACTGTGTTCCATTCCATTTTGTTCTCTCCCTACTCCATACCAATTGTTGTAGATGATGATGTGGGGTCAGAGGTGTACAAGATGGGGACGGTATGAAAACAGTCCAAAATACCTTATTCGGCGATAAACTGTCCTCATTGTTATTGCCCTTCCGACATCCTCAAACTACTGTTTCACAACTGTCGTTGTTGTGGAAAATCGATTTTTCGGATCCTGATATGACAAACAAGCCTTTACAAAAAAAGTACGGCTCGGAATGCCTTCAACATTTTATCGGCGTATACTTTCATGATAGCAAATATGTTTACAAGTTTTTATCAAAATTCAATAAATAACTCTGGGTGTTGCATTTTATATGTCACTGAGTATATTTTCCACTGTCGACTTCAGCAGCTACAATATCGAGTTAAACCATATTCTGGAATCACATTTTCGGAAGGCTGCCATGAATGAGTAGCGGTTTTACCGTTATTCACATTACTTCCCGAAATTTTTGCAGCATCTTGTTTACTTTGTTTTTCCTGTGTTGTTTTTTGGGCGCTCATATAAAAGGTGAAAGAGCAAATGTAAAATGCCAAAAGGCAGATATGCAATGTGGTTGGCTATAGTAGCTATTTATTATGAAAAAACTTATAACATTTTGTATATAAAAAATTGGCCTCGCCAATATGTACTAGCTTACTGCTCGAAGCGATTGAAATTTACAAAAAAATTATCTAACTTAACAACGGTAAAAATATGCTGTAATCTTGACTATCTTTGTTGAAGGTTTGAAAAAGGCAAAGCTCAGACTGAACTTTTTATACAGGGTGTTTCAGTTTATTGTTGCATAACTTTAAGATTCGATAGAACTTTTAAAATTAATGCATAAAGTCTATATAAACATGGGTCGAAAAATGCGTGGCTTCCGAAATACAGGGTGTTTAAATTTACTTTTTAAAATAGTTTTTTTTAAATATTTAGAACAAAATTTTATGTATAACAGTGAAAATTGTTATACAAGGGTTTTTTGGTACGACAAAACGAACCATGGGCATAGTTTTACTGTAGCCGCTAGAGGGCGCTCTCTACTGTACCTGTAGTGTATTAAAAAAACCAAAAAAATTTTCTTAGTGCAATTTTTTGCTTTCTGAATAAAAAAAACTGATTCTTCGCACTTTTCTGCATAAAAAAGCTCTCCTGAGAGTTTTCGTTATAGTTAGCCGTTTTTGAGATATTTCGATTTTTAAGGTTAGATGCATTTTTAATTATTTATGGGAAAATAATATTTTTTTTTACATTTTCGATTTGGGCATTACAAGTAATTAAGATGATCGTTTAGATTGTGTTTTTAAACACAGTAATAATTCCTAACTCCAAATAAACGCAAAAAAACAGAATATTAATTTGTTTAATTTTCCAATATTATTTTTAACAAATTAAATTAATTATTTACAACTAAAATGCTATTGGATAGTTAGGACAAACATACAAAATCTAAAGTAGTTGCTCGAAATGTAAACCCAATTGTTCAATACACAATTCAATTCTACGAATGATCGAACGTGGTATAGCATTATTCAAATAAGGCCGTATTTCATCACATGCATTCCTGATTCTGTCTATTAGCATATCTCTTGTGGTTACGGGAGTCTGGTACACTTTTTCTTTTAGAAATCCCCACACAAAGAAATCTAATGGATTTAGGTCAGGGGATCGTGGAGGCCAGGCGACTGGTCCTCCACGGCCGATCCATCTTTCTGGATAATTTTCGTACAGCCAGTTTCTAACTATTCTCGAATAATGAGCTGGACAACCATCAAGCTGGAACCAAGCCAATCTTCTTAAATCTAACATAACATCATCCCACATATTTGCATGTTCAGCCTTTAAAAATTCCAAGAAGGTCGCAGCATTTAACCTTGCAGGCAAAAGGTAGGGTCCAAATAGTCGATTACGGTAGATACCAATCCACACGTTCACACTAAATTTATGCTGAAAATTTCTTTCCCGAACTGCATGCGGATTTTCATGCGACCAAGTATGTTGATTATGAGAATTTACCACTCCATGTCTAGTGAAGCATGATTCATCGGTCCATAAAACGTTACTTAAAAACTCCCTATTATTATCAGTTCTATCAAGAATCCACTGACAAAATGTGATTCTTCGTTCTCCATCCCCTGGCTGTAGTCCTTGCACAGGTGCAAATGGTAAGGACGTCTATGGTCATTTCTAAGAACACGGTGAACATGGCTTGCTGAAATTCCCAAGGCACCAGAAACTCTCCTAACACTTGTGGTCGGATCTCTATCAAACTGACGCAGAATCATACGGGTAAATCTGCGCTGACGAACATTTATGTTTTGATCCCTTTGGAGATTTCCAAAACCATTTTCAATTATTTGGCGATGCACTCTTACAAATACTGAGCGAGTTGGATGTCGTCTGTTTGGTAATCTTCGTGCGTATTCTCTGGCTGCTTCTGCTGCGCTTCCATTTACAAAGCCATACACAAAATGAATATCCGCTAACTCTTGATTGGAGAATAAAAATGGCATTTTTATAAAACTTACAAAAAAAAAACAGGTAAAAGAAACTAAATTTCGTGCATTCACAATTGGAAAAAAAACGTTTCAGGTCAACTAATTGACGCTTTCAATTTCAAAAATATTTGCAGGCACAGCCTACTTCTAAAAATTATCGAGATACTGACTTTTTAACGTTATTTTATCATAAATAATTAAAAATGCAGTGAACCATAAAAATCGAAATATCTCAAAAACGGCTAACTATAACGAAAATTCCCAAGAGAACTTTTTTATGTTGAAAAGTGCAAAAAATCAGTTTTTTATTCAAAAAGCAAAAAATTGCACTAAGAAAAAATGTTCGGTCATTTTAATACACTACAGGTACAGTAGAAAGAGCCCTCTAGCGGCTACAGTAAAACTGTGCCCATGGTTCGTTTTGTCGTACCAAAAAACCCTTGAATACCAATTTTCACTGTTATTCATCAAATATTGTTCAAAATATTTAAAAAAAACTATTTTAGAAAGTAAATTTAAACACCCTGTATTTCGGAAGCCACGCATTTTTCGACCCATGTTTATATAGACTTTATGCATTAATTTTAAAAGTTCTATCGAATCTTAAAGTTATGCAACAATAAACTGAAACACCCTGTATAATATGCCCGTGTGATTTAATACTCGGCGAAACCGGGTACTCGGTAAAATGCCAAAGACCAGGTATAAACTGAGTACTCGATGCATTCTCGAGGGATCCAAACAAAAAATTCAATTTCATAGTTTATTTTGAAAGAATCTATGCTAAATGAATGAAAAGTGGATGGTTCACCATACCTTCTTTTAACTGAATGTGAGTAGTTCAATGGTGTCAATAGTAAATCTGGAGTGACAGTATTGACAGCAGTTACTTCATCTTCTGTACGATTGCTTACAATTTTTTTCAAACCATTGAATATTCCTGAAAAAGGAAATTAAACATGCTAAAACAGCAATATACTAATCAGGGCAGTTAGATGTGGAGTAATTCCAAAAAGTTGGAACCACATTATTTTTCCAACTCCATTTAGGAGATGTAGGTTCATTTATTTACAATTTCATTAATGCCAAACTTACTGGTCAATGATCTACTTCTCCTCCTTTTAGTCCTTTCTGGCACCACAGTTTCCCCATTTTTCAAATTTCCTATTTGTTCTATGATGTCATCTGGAATGACACCAATATGTTTTGCATTTTCAATCATTAACTGGAACATAATAAAACAACATTAGCCCTGTTTAAATAAACATCATTGCAGCAAGCATCTCAATTATAAAATACTAATACAGACCTTAACAATATCACAAATTTTTTTGAACATCAACTTATTCTTTGGAACACACTTTTCATTAATAGGAAATATATTTGGTCCTATGAGCACTGCCAAGTTATATGCATCCATTTTATTGTGCTTTGCATGACTAGACACTTCATCCAAAAACTAAAAATAAATTCATGTTAAAGTTGCTTTATAAATTAGTCTCATTCAGAATTTTGAAAAAGAAGAGGAATATTATCATAATTTTCAAAACAAAAATTTGTTTTGCTATGGTATCTTTGGAGCTGAGTAATAGGACTCCTTGATGTAGTGCCTTGTTTGCCCCTGAACAGTTCTGGCCCTGACCCTATCAATTTTAAGTAGTAACCTTCACAAGTTAAATTAAAAGGTTTGTTTACTCTCATAGTTTCAGCATGAAACTAAACATTGTTAGAGGAGAAAGAATGCAAGTTAATAATACCTACCTGCATAACAAATGATAAAACATTGATATGTTCATTTGGCAACAACAGACAGGCTAACAATATGGCATCTGCTTTGTGTTCTACTAGTGAACACCTCAGAAACAATTCATGATAAGCATAAGGTATTAGAGGCTCTGGTAATTCTCTAAGAAAGCTCTTCAAAACTACAGAGACATCAATGACATGGTGCTCAATGCCTAGAGAACAACCTCTATCTAATGACAACTAAAAAGAGTAATAAATATCTTTATACATACATGCATCATTTCAAAATAACATATGAAAATCAGGAAATCAGGAATTTCTGAAGTAGTATTTTGTTGTAGGATGTAATAAAATATCTTGCTTAATTTCATGATAAATAATTTTAACACGTTTTTGTTTTAGATCTTCTACCTTTAACTTACCTTAATTTCATTTTGTCTAGATCTAGAACCCTCTTTCCTAAAAATACCTTCAGTATCAACCTTAGTCAATATATATGAACACATCTCAAACAGTCTTTTTGGAATTACAAGTTGTAAACCATTCTTTAAAGTAATAGTTTCATTTTCAAGATTTTGCAATGGAACTTTGAAGAGTTTTTTTGACTTTGTTACCTGTAATGACAAACAATGATAACTAAAAGTGAAATTTCATAAAATACAGAAGAAAAAGATGGATGGGGATGATGAGAATACTAAATGCAGATTTTATAAGATTGTCTCAAAAAAGTGCAGACATGAGGGAGAAATATTTTTGATAGGTCTATGTATCATATCATCTTTGATCAGACTTAAGATCAGTATGTGAAACAGATGTAATTTTACTTATGTAAGAAACTTATTAAAATGTTGAAACATGTATACATCAACACTTGTCATCAAAGGCGTCTTATTTGGAGATTTGTTTAGTATTGCTGGGGGGGGGGGGGGGGGGGGGGAGGTTGTGTAAGTGAAAAGATCATAGGAGTATGGTTATCTATTGACCTATTTACATGACAATGTATTTTAAGAATAGAATCCAGAAATATGAGATGAAACTATTATTGTTCAAATAAATGTTCCATATTAACGTATCCAATATCTGTATTATGTCAAATAGATGTTATACCGTTTTAAAGTGATATGATCCCACAAATACTATCAAAACTACTCTTATGTATGTCAGCTATGGGGGGAAAATCTGTAATACATGTCCGACACATCTAACAAAGCACAAAATAATTAAGTATAATGTATAAGCTATTTCGCACAAGACTTGTCTGTGCTAATAGCAATAGATGCAAAGGCAAAGCAATGCTTTATGGAATACCTGTTGTTTTATTAGATTTTTGTTAAGCTCAAAACGTGTTCGGAATATTTTACTAACCTGAACTGGATGTCTTGTGGCCTTTATTCTGTGCTTTATGCCATATTTGCGTAGGTTTCTTAAGGCAATGCTCTTAATTTCTTCCTTCTTGTTAACATTGTTTATGAACATTTTCAGCATATAAACTGGACTTCACCGAAGGAAACAGTCTTTTCGTTATTCGTTACGACTTGTGCCCTTATGGAACGTTATTCGCATAATTAAAACCCTACATATTCCGAAAACTGTTGGATATGGGTCACAATTTCACGAATTGTTTATAAAATCTCCGCAAATTCAAAAAATGGCCGTTTCATTCAAAAACGTGTCCAAATGACAGATAGGACGAAAAGTTAAAATGAGCACAAAACACAAAACTGGCATAGGCACATGGGTAACGATGGGGGTCACCAACGTATCGTATGACCATTTTATGGTGCGACTCTAGTGGCAAATAGTGAAATTAGAATACTTTTTTTTTCATGATAATGCCGATGCCGTATGCTTGGAAGTGTATAATCAAATTCAAGCGGATAACCAAATGGAAATGGTATTTACCATTTTGGGATGGTATTTACCAATCCGTTCAAGCGAGTGTAGTTATCAGTTTGGTTATAAGATCCGTGACGTCACGAATCAGCTGTTATATGTCATAGTTATCACCGCAAAATTGTGGTATTTACCCAACTCAAGAGTAGTTTTATATTTCTGGTTATTATTTGAAATGTGACAAGTTATAATTTTGCCGGGTATTGGATATTAATCAAATCCAAGCGGATAACCAAAATTTCCGTATTATGTACCGCGGTTATAATATGGTTCAAGATGACACACGGGATGGTGACGTCAGTTACTCGAATCGCTTGAACGCGTTGGTTTTAACCGCGGTTTGTTGCAAGTTGTTTATTTTAGAAAAGCGCGTATATAATTTCTGATTATTTTTATTATCACTTAATAATCGGTGCTTTTTCGTCTACAACGGGGTATGGAAAGTTGAAAAAAAGAAAACTTTCATAATATTAATGGGAGGAATGTTTTTTTTTCGGAAAAAAATTTTTACTGATGGAACCATGGCTTTGTAGCTATGATAACTTTCAATTCTCTAAACTTTTCCGCACGTCAAAGAAAATATTTATTGATTTAGCAAAAATGATGAAAAAGCGATGAAAAAAGATATTAACAAAACCGTATACAGGTGGATATCATCCAGTGAGTTTATACGGCCATATTTTAATATTCTTGTGGTATATGGCTATACAGGATACTTTTTTAAGTGTAGGAAGTAGATTTAAAGTGTCCCCAACAACAGTGATGATTATAAATAATGCTAAAACTGAAGTCAGCCTGTATCAAGTTTCCCAAAAATGAAGCTGAAGTACAATAAAAATATCCAATACCCGGCAAAATTCTAACTTGTCACATGTCAAATAATAACCAGAAATATAAAACTACTCCGGAGTTGGGTAAATACCACAATTTTGCGGTGATAACTATGACATATAACAGCTGATTCGTGACGTCACGGATCTTATAACCAAACTGATAACTACAATCGCTTGAACGGATTGGTAAATACCAAGCCAAAATGGTAAATACCATTTCCATTTGGTTATCCGCTTGAATTTGATTATTGTTATTGTAGTTCAGCTTCATTTTTGAGAAAAATGATACAGGCTGACTTCAGTTTTACTATAAAGTGGAGCACCTTATTAGTTATACTCATTACGGTTGTTGGGGACACTTTAAATGTAGTTCCTATGCTTAACAAAGTATCCTGTGTAGCCATATACCACAAGAATATTAAAATATGGCCATATAAACTCACTAGATGATATCCACCTGTATACGGTTTTGCTAATTTCTTTTTTCATCATTTCTGCTGAATCAATAAATGTTTTCTTTGACATGAGGAAAAATTTAGAGAATTGAAAGTTATCATAGCTATAAACCCATGGTTCCGTCATTAAAAAAAAATCTGAAAAAAACATGTCTCCCATGAATATTATGAAAGGTTTCTTATTTAAACTTTCCATATACAGTTGTAGACGAAAAAGCACCGATTATTAAGTGATAATGTAAATAATCAGAGATTATATACACTCTTTTCTAAAATAAACAACTTGCAACAAAACCGCGGTTAAAACCAACGCGTTCAAGCGATTCGTGTAACTGACGTCATCAACCCGTGTGTCATCTTGAACTATATTATAACCGCGGCACATAACACAGAAATTTTGGTTATTCGCTTGGATTTGATTCTTGTGTGATTAGTTCTTTTCACGATTTTTGGTGGTTTCGTCACAATAATATACGAAAAGTAAACAGATTGATTTATGGTAGCATGCGCAGAGCTTAACTTCCGAAAAGTAACACACAGGTAAACTACAAAAACACACACACACACCCACACACACTGTATCAGCCGATCCTTAACGTAGTTGCTACTGGTTTTTACACGCATTAATTATGTAATTGAGGACCGCTGGTTTCACTTAATTTTGTCGACGTTGTACTTGTATCTGCAGGCATTGCCATGTTTTATATCGAAGATGAACAAAAGTACATAAATGCGTTAGACTCATACACTGACCAGATATTTTTCTAAGCTATGCGAGGAAAAAATGTACGTCTTTGAGCTTTCTACAACTTGATAATTAGCGCTCAGTGCATTTAGTTGACCATTGCCCCAGACTGCAGCGCTTGAAAGTAAAAGTTGCTTGCGAGCTCTCATCCGGTGTCAACCCGCCTTTACATAGAGAATTATGGGTTGCATAACTGTAAGCACAACACACTGTATTTAAGAGTTATTTTGGTTATTTTATATCTGTCAACAAAATAATATAACCATAATAATTTCAAACCTCAAAATTTGTATTGTTTTCAACATTTGGTAAAAGTAAACTGTATCTTTTGGTATAGCAACTTGAAAACCTGATCATGGAAATCGCTATCTACAATTAAAATTAGAGTAAGCTGATAAATAATGAAATTGTGTAGGTCCTTTTACCCTGTGCAGTATAAAATTTTTAAAAGGTAAATTATTTTATTATGATAGCCAAGAAAGTTATATATTTTTTTTAAATTTCTAGTCACAATGACCTACAAGAGCTTACATACCCCAGATGGCACCACACCTGGTGAAACCTTCTTTTCCATGTTAGCTCCATTGCTTGCTGCCTTTACTTCATTTGTATTAAGTCCCCTAGCAAAAAAGTACATCAGTTCCAGCAACTTACTGCAATTTGCCTTAACATTTGTGATGGTTGTTTTTCTTGGTATTCTAACTTATACCCTATTAACTGATTACCTCTATAAGATATCAACAACTTTTATTATTATATTAGCTAGCTATGCATTATTTGGCAACAGGGATTTTAATAAAATTAGTCCAACCAACAAAACAGACTATATCACAAATCATAGATCTCTCATGTTCCTCTTGACTATGATAATAATTCTTGCAGTAGATTTCAAAATATTTCCTAGGAGGTATGCTAAAACAGGTTGTTTTGGTTATAGCCTGATGGATGCAGGTGTAGGTTTGTTTATATTCTCAAATGGAATTGTTTCTCCTGAAGCCAGAAGGAAAAAGGAAACTATAAAAAAATCTATAAGAGAATCCCTTTGCTTGATTTTTTTAGGTTTTATTAGGTTAGTTAGTACAGTTTACACCTCTTATACAGTTCCAGTATCAGAATATGGTGTTCACTGGAATTTTTTTATTACACTGGCAATGTTAAAAGTATTTTCCTCCTTTATTCTAACCATTTTTAGTATTGATTATGTTTATTTAAATGCAACATTGTTAATTATAGCACAAGAAGTATTGTTGGAAAGTGGATTAGCTATGTTTGTACTTGAAAATACTGAAAGAACTAATTTAATAAAAGCAAATAAAGAAGGTTTGGTATCCATGGTAGGCTATTTGGCACTGTACTTATATTCTGTGTATTTTGGCTACATTATAAACAAACATGAAAAAATATCACAGAAAGTATTAAGGTGTATAAAATATGCTATTTTATCATTAGTACTTCATGCAATTTTTACTCATTACTTTGGCACTTCAAGAAGACTAGCAAATGCTGGATATTGCTTTTGGGTTCTTTTCCTAGGCATTTACTCAACAGTTTCTCATTTTCTAGTACAAGAATACCTTTTAGATAGATCAATGCTTTCATCATTTCTCTTTTATGCAATAAATTATAATGGCCTTGTATTTTTCTTACTAGCAAATGTACTAACAGGACTTGTGAATTTGTCAATAGATACAAATTCTGTAGGTTCAATACCCACATTAGTTATACTTACAATCTATAGTTTAATTTGTTGTGGAGTTGTCAGTATGCTGTATAATAAAAAAATTAAAGTGAAGATATAGTAATGCTTCCTTAGTAAATGGCTATCTCAAGCATAATGATTCTATTTTAGAGTACTGTTTATCTATAGAACTATAAATGGCACTAGCTGACTTTAAAATGATGATGATAATATTGCTTCTATTATACTTCATACACAAGAATATGCTGTGAGAAAATCCCATTCTTAAATTATTGGTCTTGATAAAGTTGCCTTCACCTATATGCCACCAGATGTTTGACATAATAAGTTTTTAGCAAATATATTAGATATTTATATTATTTGTTGTTTTTATATTTACTATCATTATTTTCTTTACTTAACATTTGTAATTTTATACAATGAAATATTGTAATAAATGTTGAAATTTAATATATTATGTACTCTTAATTATTATTATTTTTGCATGGATATATTAGGCAATGTGTCCATGCAAATATTCACTATGTGGTACATAGCAGCCAAGTGGCATTTACGTCAATATTGATAAATTCAGGCCAAAAGAAATTAGCAATCACTCTTCTGTCACACTCACTGTTGATGGTGGTAGCTTCATCAACAGGGCTGTCTTAATCTATGTTGGGGCCCCTTGGTACACAGGAACCTCAGGGACTGCAGCTGTTGTGACCTCAGACCAGAGCGAAGTCCGGGGCTTTACTTTGCCGTTGAGTAAAATTGAAAAGCGGAGGTGTATGTACTCATTTACAGTGTGTTTCAGGAAGAAAAGCCAATATTTCTAGGGTAGAAACAAAAAAGTTACCATAAATCTGGGTCCTAAGATGCTTCCCTACCAAAATACAGGGTGATGAAGTTTTATTTACAAAAATGAACAAAACTATATCTACGAAGAGGGTATAGATACTGAGATTTTAGACGTTCAGTGGGCACCTCATAAGTAATAAACGCACTAGAGTTCCCCAGCGCAAACTAAATCAGGGGTGCAGGTACTCCAGTTTTTACATCTCTGGTTTAGTTTGGGCCGGAAAGCTTTGTGTATTTATTGCTAATGATGTGCTGGCTGAATGTCTAAGATCCTAACTTAGTATCTTTGCCTGCTCTATAGATACATACATTTTTTTGAAATTTCGTACATCTTTGGACCCATATTTATAGGATTTTTTTGTTATCTTTTTATTTACTTTCTACCTCAAAATATCTGCACGTCTTTCTGAAACACATTTTTTCCAAAGTTCATCTGATTTTTGGCCTCCCATAAAGACAGTCCCTAGGCACGAGTTCCGTGCGCCCTTAAGAGAAGGTCGGAACAGTCCGCCAACATGGTTGAAGGATAAGTTGTTTAATAGCAAATATAAACAAAGATCAAAATGATATTATGTAAACTTTATTCATAAATATATAAAAATAAAATACAATAGATCACATAGGGAGTTAAGAAATATTTGAGAAAGTTATTTTCTTGTCATACATATGGCATGTGAGACCCGTGAGCAGTCGAGTCTTGAAAATACAAACCAGTAAAATATATGCTTATTGACTAAAGCATTTTATATTTCAGTAACCTATGATTGCATATAGTTGCGATTCACTGGGTAGGAAATATTGCTTTTGAGGATACGTAAAATCCATTTTTGATTTTGTCAATATGAAGTCATCCTAATAAATTAATTTAAATCTGTTTAAATAACGTGTTTTAACATTGTGCTAAGTGAAATATACAATAGTGTTGAAAGAAAATAGAATATACGATAGTGTTGAAATAAAATAGAATATTCGATAGAAAATAACCTAAACAAAAAACGTTTATTCACTATTAAATGAGATTCCTAAATTTTCCGTACCTATTAAGTACATTCAAAATAAACTAATTGTTCATGTTTTCAACATCATCGTGATTAGTGGGAGATTTGCAATATTTAAATCGATTTTACAGTTCTTCATGTAAAATTGATTCTTTTTTTGCTGCCCTTTTTACAAAGTCCTGAAACTCTGGATGGTTTTTAACATGCTTAGCTGCAATATCAACTAATCTAGTAAACTCTTCCACGTCGAAAGAGTAATTTGCGAACTTTGCATGTGCTCCACCTTTATATGTTCCCTGAAATAAAAAATGAGAAAACAATTAAGGCTGAAAAGGACATTGGTAGGTGGCGATCATCAGATTTAGAAGCCATATCCGTATCCCGATCCTCTTTGCTCAATACACACATTCTTTTCTATCCGGCACGTCACGTACGGTAAGCGTTTTTTACTTCAAAGCTGCCGCGCAGGCAAAGCCTAAATGGTAAGGCACCGCGGCTGCTATGAGGAGATTAAAGAAACTTTGTTAATGTGATTTTAGAGCTGCCTAGGGTTGGTAGAACTTAAAAAAGCCTCCTCATGTAGATTGTTCCGCAATCTTGATACCCTAGCGACAAAGGAGCGTTCGCAGTTCTGGATGTACGAAGTTTGACACGGTTAGGATGAGAGGCCGAAGTCAGGCAAGTCTGTCTGGGAGGCACATCGCGTGGTGGCATCATGGAGGAGACTGTCCGTTAGAGAAGAGACATCGATCAGTCGGACAGCCCCCATCTGAACAGAATCGACAATGTAGACAGTTTTGTCGTTTCATTTTGTTCTCCTTCTTTTTATAAACTTTGTGTTTTAGACAGATTCGATCAGTTCTCCATCATTTATAATTCAAAGCCTTGAAAACAAGTTCACCCTGACGGCGTTGAAACGCGAGGACCACGTAGTCCGACGTCACCCGTCCACTACAGGACGTTTCTACAGCAAAATATACTACGTTCATTATGGTGAAATGGCATTGCATCATATGATTACATGCACAGAATATTCTCGGCTTGGATCCTTATGATACGGTTGTATAATCAGCAGACCTCATTGCCACAAAGAGGTACTCGGCAGTTGTCATTTAGTATACCCAATATATGCAGTCATACGACAAAACAGGAGGCGATATACACAATTATTAAATGACATTTTGACAATCTTCACTTATTGTTGAACAAATTATTGTTTTGTTAGTATAAATATGAGCGAAATGCGGTTTAAATATTGTTGTAACCGCATTCATTGAAAAAATGACGGTAACCGTTATTATTTTACTCAAGCTCAATCTCCATACTGTATATACGTACGAGTCTATTATGTCTCAACGATTACGCTAAAACAAGGTACTGGTCTTTACAATGTTCATGCACGAAAAATTTTACTCCTCCTGTTTTTTAGAGTATACCTTATAATGATAAAATATCGGGCCAATGCAGTTACAGTTCTAGTTACACTTTTAGTCAGATGGTGAGACTTTTTAGGCATATTTTGTAGTAAACTATATCATATTATAACCCTAAAGTAAAGATTCAGAAAGTTATGGCTAGTTTTACTTCACTGCGAGCATCAAAAGATAACCTTTTGTGAAAGAGTTCCTTTCCCCAAATAGGGGGCAGATTCTCAAAATTGTACACAAAATCATGCTAAATATGCAAATTTGAAGATCCAAGTGGATTCACAGGGCCTCTCCCTGCGGGCGTTCAAGATATTAAAATAACATACTTACATCTTCGAAAGATTTTATCTTGTCCGCTTTTTGCCACGTAATGTATTTCACTCCTTTAAGCCTAGCTAGGTCAAAATAACAGCTTGTGTCCTCACAATTATACCTAAAATAAGTTTCCTAGAATATTATGTAACTAGAGTTTCGTAAAAACAGCGTGTTATCTCGTATCTTGTGATTGTTACCATTATTGAAGCATTTGGAAGCAATTATCGTAAATATTAATCTATGAATTACGAGATACATACTAACCCTGCCAGAAACCATGCCCAGAAAATTGAGCATATTGGTGTATATTTTCATTTGATGCGTTTTGTAGTTAAGATAAAATTAATCACAGGAATTTTTATTACCAGTTACAGTCTATACAGGGTCCGGCACAAAGGACGGATGGTTTTGAAATGGTTAGTACTCTCCGCCTATTCGGGCGAAAGTGGTGGGGAGAGTGTCATTTGACTCGGGCGATCCTTGCATTTTTACCAGTAGATCTATGGAGCAGTGCATAGTTTAGCACTGTGTTTTCGCGTACGACAGTTTTGTCCGACGTAATGAGTCTACCACAGCGTGAGTTTCGTCGCCACTTCAATATTCATTGGAATCGAGCTGTTCCTTCTGGAAACACCATCCTTCATTGGGTTCAATCATTTGGTGTACTGATCAACAAAAGACCACTAGGAGCTCCATGAATTTCGCACGTGAGATGGAAAAACTTATCGCGCAAAATGAGAACCTCATTTTGTTCATGAATGATGACGCTCACTTTCAGCTTAATGACATGGTTAACCAGCAAAATTGCCGTTATTGATCTAATGAAAATCCTCGACAGTTAAATGAAAGACCGCTAAACACCTCAAAAATGACGGTTTGGTGCGCTATATCGCAAACTTGCATCATCGGTCCTTACTTCTTCGAAGATGGTAATGGCAATGCTGTTACCGTGAACTCGGAGCGCTAGGTCGAAATGAGCTCCAACTTCTTTTCACCTGTATTATGACGAAGAAGTGTTCCATTCCAACATGTGTGGTTCCAACAGGATGGGGCCACCGCCCACACAACCGGAGCAACGATAAACGTTATTCGCCCTCTCTTCCGTGGTCGCCTTATTTCCAGGTTTGGTGATGTTTATTGGCCTGCTCGGTCTCCAGATTTATCCATCTGCGATTTTTTCCTACGAGGATA
This sequence comes from Acanthoscelides obtectus, assembly GCA_963669975.1. Classification (NCBI taxonomy): domain Eukaryota; kingdom Metazoa; phylum Arthropoda; class Insecta; order Coleoptera; family Chrysomelidae; genus Acanthoscelides; species Acanthoscelides obtectus. The sequence goes on along the minus strand of CAVLJG010000009.1, from coordinate 49,752,287 downwards.
CCCCAAGGCTGGTGTATACGAGCTCAAGCCCCAAACTCTGGACGAGTTGAAGGAGGCAATTCGCGTGGTCGCCCAAGTTGAGAGCACGATGTTGGAGAGAGTCTTCGCGAACTTTCAAGAACGCCTCCAGTAATGCATCGTCAAAAACGGTCACCACATGACTGATGTGATTTTCCACACTTAATTGTGTTTTTGAGTAAAAATTACCGATTTTGTGACTTTTTTAGAAATCGTCCGACCTGTACAAATATAACCATAATGTACAAATAGGTAATAGTCAAGCTCTTGAAAGAAACGTTGGTTTAAACAAGCATTTTAAGCGTTGGTTCCCATTACTCGATATGATGTATCACATGTCAAAGTAGTGTAAAAGCTGTTTTAGAACTGCCCCAAAAAACGAAACTCACACCATCGATATTTCTGTTTTGGTGGTGACGTTTCGACTCTGGTACCGACAAGTATTCGGTTAACACCTGTGTCAGAAGCTTTGAAAAAAAAACTGTTTCATTGGATTATAGACTTGATATGACTAAAGTACTCACAATTCAAAAAGCACAGCCCAAGGAGGTAGAAACATCAAGTGCGTCAAACCTGCTCCGTGAATGCCTATAAATACATCTGAATTTCTCGTTATCTCTAGCTGTTTCTTGAATGACATATCCCTGTCATACACAACTCTCTTAACTTCATACTGATCGTTCTTCTTTATAGCTTTCAACAGTTCTTCTTCATTAACAATCCTTCTGTATTTGGTGTTACGCGATATCACAGTAATCCTTATCATTTTGTTTTTTCGATGATACAAGGGTATTTTCAATCGGTGAAGAACATGTTTTGAAAACGCGTCAAAAAGACCGCTTCTTTCACAGCCATATATGATTGGTGTGTTGTAGTACAGACCAAATATCATCCTTGGTAGTAATGGAAAAACAATGTTTTTGAAGCAAACAGTTCGACCTAAAAACGGATATATTTAACGTATGGCTTACCTGGATGACACACTGTGAACAGTTATAAACAGTCAACAGCTAAAATACAAGATAAAAATAATGTACATGTATAACAGAGCACAAAAAACAACGTGAATACAAAAAAAAAACGGAAATTGTACTATCATGAGTATATTCCAGTTTTTTAAAGGTTTATCATTTGATAACGTTATGTTGAGATTTAAAGAATAAAACTGCAACGCCAAACAGTCTAGTTTGTACTCTTCAGGAGATGAGTTTCCTCATGATCTGAACCGACAGTAATACATATTGTAACTTTATTCATTGTTATAGAGTGTTTCTCAGATGCTGATGAAAATACAGGTGATATGTTACCTTTAAAAGTCTTCAAATCCCACAGAGGGTGCTCTGTGAATGCTTCCCATGTGTCACCAAAAGCTGAACGATATTCAAACGACTCCCATATTAAAACGTTCACATCAGTGGAAAAAGTGTACTCATCAGTCGTGTTCACGTGTAACGAGGCATATAAGTTTAAAAAATCACAGAAGTGGTGGTACATGTTCACAGCTGGAAAAGTAAACCAAATATGTGAGTTATGATTCATTTTCAAAAGACAAAAAAATCAATTCATAAACTCATGACGCTTATAAACGCGCAATATCTTTCTAGCCTGGCTATACCTGAAATTCACAAATTCACAACCTATTTTCATGTAATTCTGACAGATTGCCAAATGCCCCGATGTGCACAATTTCGTCAGTCATTGCCATGGTCTACATAATCCAGCAGATATTACTAAATATGGTCAAGATATAGCCGATATATACGAGATGTATAGGCCATAAATATTGCTCGTTTTTTTTTTCTTGAAATGGTATACAATAAATATACTAAGTGACATATCAATCCGAACACCCAGTTTAAATGGTTTTATTTTAATAAAAGTTGGTGAATGTATTTATCTTACTGTAAATAACAAGTGAAAAAATGTTCAGCCTTATCAGTTGGACATTCCGGTTTTTATACTGGCTTTTTTTTAATTCACTAACGCTCTAAAAATGAATATTTCAGCCGCAGTAAAGAATCAACGTTGGCGGATTTTGGTTCTTGACATCCTTTACGATCGGTCACGATCAGAGTACGGAGACCTGTACGATTTCGTCAACTTAGTGAGTTTGATAGGGGCCGTATAGTGGGACTTAGGGAAGCTGGACTTTCTTTTCGGGCAATTGCAGTTGAGTGCAAAGAAGTGTAGACACTGTGGTTAGGTGTTGACAGACATGGCTTCGAGAAGGCCGTACGCAAAGAGCAAGGGGCACTGGACGCCGCCGTAGAACAACAGACCGTGAAGATCGCCGCCTAAGATTATTGGCCTTAAGGGACCGTTTCTCCACTACCAGGTCCATTGCAAATGAATTGTTTGCAGAACACGGAAGACCTATTGGCATGCGAAGTGTTTACCGACGAATGAGAAGTTTTGGCTTGTTTTCATACCGGCCACACTGGGTCCTCCCTTTAACTCGAGAACACCGACGTAATCGCCTTGAGTGGTGCAGACAACGGTCACTATGGGATCAGGAATGGAACAGTATTGTCTTTAGTGACGAGTCTCGATTTTGTTTAGGCATGCACGATGGTCGTGCCAGGGTTAGAAGGCGACGTGGTGAAAGGAGGAATCCACAGTTTTTTGTTGAAAGACATGCTTATCACACTGTTGGAGTTATGGTTTGGGGTGCTATAGCTTATGGTTCCAGGTCACCTTTAATCTTCATCAGAGGTAACATGAACGCGCAGCGTTATATCCACGAAGTTCTAGAACCCCATCTTTTCTCATTGTTACCATGGCCACCAAGATCTCCCGACTTATCCCCAATTGAGCACGTGTGGGATATGATGGGTAGGAGATTGCTCATATTTGCAACGTCCTCCTCAGACTCTAGAAGCACTTCGAGAGGAGTTAGTGGTTGCCTGGAATGAGATACCACAGGAGGACATTGACCACCTGATCAGAAGCATACCTAGGCGCGTTGGAGAATGCGTAGCACATCAGGGTGCATCCACACATTATTAAAGGTCAAAGGGCTTTAAAGCAGTGCAATCATTTTGAAATTTTTATCATTTACTTATTATGCTTCATTAAGTACTTATACAAAATTTTATTAAAATAAAACTATTTAAACTGGGTGTTCGGATTTATATGTCACTTAGTATATATATATAAAGCTGCTATCCGAGACTTCGTACGCTTAAACTTGTTAAAATAACTAAAATTGTGAAATAAACACGTTAGATTAAACCAAATTTTACATTGCAAAATATATTTATCTGCCTGGTATCTAGTTAGAAGGGGTAAATATATATGTTATATAAAATTGTGACTGCCTGTAAACACCTCTTCACCCATGTTACAAAATCCATTCTCAGTTCAAGTCTGCACATCTTTAGAGTAACGCCAGTTTTAGGTATCTATCAGGAATGTCAAACAAACTCGCGATTACCCGTCTACCCTCATAATACGGTCATGTCGCAAATCCGTTCTTAACTGACATCAACTGCCTATAAACTAACTCATTTATCATATATAATATACTCAGTCACATTAGAAGTGTTACACCCAGAAAAGATAATTTCTTCAACTTGATTTTTTGGCAACAATGAAACGATAACATTCTCACGAAATTTTATTGACAAGTAATAAGAAAAAAAGTTAATAACGTGTTGGACGATCCCGCAGCTGAATACACTCCAGTATACGACAAGGCACCGACAAAATAAGATGATCGATATCTGATTGTGGCACCTTATTCCAAGCTACTCGAACTTCGTGTTTTAGCTGTGCCAGAGTCTGTGTCGGATGGTGCAAAGTGGATAGTCTCCTCCCCATTATACCCCAAACATGTTCGATGGGATTTAAATCCGGTGAATGGACCGGCCACGGCAAAACATTAACGCCTGCTTCTTCAAGAAAGTCCGTAGTACGACGAGCAATATGGGGACAGCGTGTCTTGTTGAAAAAGGACGTGGGGACGGCCCTCTAGATACAGCAGTAAAGTGGTTTGTAGGTCATCATCAACATAACGCGCAGCAGTCATATTGCCTTGAACAAAAGTGATCGGCTACCATAGGCTATAGCCCCCCAAACCATTACTCCAACAGTCCTGCGTATATGCCTCTCAACGGCACATCAAATATCACACCGTTCTCCACGGAGCGGCGGCGTCTTACCCGTCTACGACCATCGAGCGAACCTAGACAGAATCGCGATTCGTCGCTGAAGATGACATTATGCTATTCTGCCTCCCAATATTGTCGTTCTCCGCTTCAGTTCAAACGTTGACGACAGTGACAAAGTGTGTACGCATAGTAACAGGTCTACCTTCTCCAAAGCATTGGTCAGCGATCTAACGCATAGTAGCAAAACGGTTTCGTAGGGCTAGTTGTCTGAAGCGCCTGTCTTGACGCTCTGTGGTACGCCTCGGTGGACCAGTTGGCCTTCTTCGTGTTCCTCTACCTTTTTCCATACATACACTACACACACGCATTGCAGTACAATTAACACGGCGGTCAATTTCGCGATAGGATAAACCAACATCTCGATAGGCAACAATTCAACTCCTACCAAAGTCGCTAACATGGACGTCTTAGAACTCAAGGCACTTCGTTATGCTTAACACTAGTAAATAAAAGGACAATAATTGAAAATATCTGTACTACTCAGCTCTCAGAAACTACTTTCTTCACAAGAACTAAGAGATGACATTTTAGCAAATGTAAACAAAAACAAAGATAAAACGTTGACATTGTTGCCACAGCATGCTTTAAATATAGTCATTATGTTGTCAAAGAAGTAGAAGAAATAATTTTTTCTGGGTGTAACACTTCTAATGTCACTGAGTATATTATACTAGGGATACATACTGGCATCTATCTTCATCACAAATGTTGGTTTCTCTACAACTACATCACAGTCTCCTTGTACTATAGGCCTACGTTTGAGCTTAGTAAAGTACCTCAGTTCTGGTCCCCAGCTTTGTAATGGACTGATATGATCTGCTTCTTTCAGAAGCTTGTCTCTGTGGAGCTCACAGTACCCTCCTATATCACCATCTCCTAAAAAGATGGTTGTTGCAGTTTTTTGATACAGGAAAGCTGGTATGAATTTTGTTATTGGCCTAACCATACTAATGTATATCCATGAGGTACAAAACTAACAAAATATTCTTACACTTTATTGGAGGTTCTTGGAAGCCTATCTTGAAACCCAAATTTAAACGCAATAACAAGAAGCTCATACCAAAATTATTAAAATACATTACACCTATTATAACTGTAAGCAAATATAGTTAATTGTCTGCCATTCTTCTAGCTTTGGCCAATACACGTGAATAATATTAACTTGATTATATTTTTTAATGTGTTTCATTTTATCAAACATACTGTGCCTACAAATTGTGTCTTATATGGTATGGTAAACAGTAAATTAGATTGATTATTTAACTGTACCCAAAACATCCATTTTGTAGCGAATTGGTTCATCTCTGTGAGCCAACTTAGTAAAATTCATCATGATGTTCCTTGCTCTACAAAATCTCAAGTGTTCACTACATTCTAATGAGCTGTCATCAGGAAAGAGGGGATCACACATCATCTTCATTTCTTTGATCTGTTCTTTCACATAGCCAAAATCTGCTTGGGTGTGAAAAGTTGTTTGCTGAGCAAATTTTGATTTTACCTTTAACACAAGAACAAGCAAAAGTTGAGACATATTGCTAAGAAAGATTTCACAAAGTCGACTATTCCACAACCAGAGAGCAAGGGCAATTTGTCTAGGGAAGGGGGGACAGCGGTGGTCGTCGCATCAGTTTAGGAAAATGTTCGACTTAAATTGAAGAGCGAGACGGGGGTGGCGGCAGCAAATGCCATTGCGACAATTGAAGAGAATGGGGTAGGATACGTCTAAGGTGGGGGCACGTCTCACGATTTAGGTCAAGCAAGGCAATTTTTACACTTATAGCAATATATTTTTTTGAAAAAAAATAGCATACTTGAGCGCCCCCCTAAATTCGCCTTTGCCAGAGGCTATTGCTGATTTTCTGCATTAGTGTTGACAGGTGCAAAGGATCTATTAGATATAGAATTGTGCGTCATCTTTCGGTTGATTGTAATTTTTTTTACTAAATATGTATCAAAATAAAAATGCAATAGAGAAATCAACAGCATTTTTGGAAGAATGAGGTTTTTGTGGTTTAATCGGTTATTTCACAACAGAATTGTATAAGACAAATCACTTTTGGGATAGAAAAATTCAGTATTTTGGTATTAAAATCGGTAATTCATTAGATCAGGACTAAAATAGATAGATCTAACGAAAAATCGGTAGGCCTGGTAGCACTGCTCTGCATTCGCGTAAATCATTTGCATAGCTTATTTTACAGATATTTCAAAGTCCTTTATTTTGACGATTGATATTTTAAAATCGGTCGATTCGTTTTCGAGAAATTTGAAAAATCTTTATTTATCTTAACTTGTTCAGATAGAAAACAAAAACACACGAAAATATCACTCTTTATTTCATTAAGTGTTCAAATTGTTGCCCGTTAGGGTTTGCCAAATCAACAATTTATAATTTAAAACGGAAACTACCAACGTAAACAGCAGTTCGGAAGATTAGACGTGGCAACAACCAAATAGCAATAAGAATTTTTTTCCACATTCTTTTCATCAGCACAGATATCCTGGGCGAACTGTATTGATTGTTTTACCTGTTTAGTTATTTGTTGCTAAGAGAAATAAAGAATTTAATTTGCTGTAAATTACATTTGTGACCATCTTGGGATAGTGAAAATTGATTTGTTAATTCAGATTTTACTTCCAAAATGGTTTACACACTATCTGAAAGAGTGGAAATGATTCTAATTTATGGTGCCCAAAATCAATGTGCTCGGCAAACTGCCGTCACGTTTAACGCCAGACATCCAGGAAGATAACTTCGCATAGGTATGTTTTGGACCTTGTTACTAAATTTACTGGATCTGTTGCAAATAAAAATCTTGATCATCAGAAAGTTTTCAATGAAGCCACTCAAGTTGAAGTTTTGGGTCATTTTGGAATAAATCCTAATACTTCATCACACAACATTGTTTCTGCGACTCGTATTTCATTATGCTCTGTACACGCAGTTACTAAACTCCATAAATTTCATCCATTCAAAATGAAACTATTGCAAGAGACAACCGAAGATGATTTCGATAGGCGGGTTAAGTATTGTGAATAAATGACTGCAGCGATTAATGATAATACCATTCAGGTAAAGAATATCTGCTTCAGAGATGAATGCACATTTTATCTAAGTGGATTTGTTAATAAGGATAACTGCAGGTATTGGAGCAATGTTAATCCTCATGCTTTTGTAGAAGGGCATAGCCAGTACAGCCAAAAAATTAATGTATGGGCAGGCATTTTAGGAAACAATTTCAGGAAACAAGGTGATTGGGCCATTGTTTATTAATGGAAATTTTCTTAGCTTGATGGTCTTGACTTAGATTTGTTTGGTGTTTTGTCTTACTTCCTGAATAGTTATTAGGCTGGGATAACTGTTCTACTGTTCTATTGTAATTATATTGTGGTAAGGTCAGCTTATAGGTTTAAAATAGAATGACACCTTATAGTTATCAGCATCATATATATATAGATATATATATATTGATCGGACCTGCAGTCCCTTGTTGTCATTGTAAATAAAATTTTGAGTATTTAAATTAATGAAAAACATACCCAGCCTTTATGGTCACCAGGACATGCTGGAATTGAATACTGTTTAGTCCATTCACAATCATGTTCATATCCCCAACACCTATCTTTATTTAGGTGTTCTTTAAAAAGGCATTCTTTATCTTTTAAGCATCTTTCAGTCAGTTGGGGCAAATTCCTGAAAAAGTACAGCAGATGTTCATCAGGCAAATTTATGGAGGAATAGTTGTATGAAAGTGCTTGTAGGAATAATACTGGTAGAAGTAGCGAACATTTGTGCATATTGTACGTATATAGTCTAGATTCTAAACTAGAAGAGGGAAAATCAATCCCATAAAGGGCCCCAAAGTTTCAACCTAACCTAATAACAAAAACAAAACTTGACAATCGAGCTGTCACGGTGTCACGAAAGAAAAACAAAACCCACTTGTGGCTTGTGGCATGCGTGTCTGGACTGTCTGTGCATTGTCATTTGTTTGCTGTAATGTGGGTTGCGGATGCCGGGTATTGTTACAATTTTTTTCAATTTATGTAAAATGTAATTAATTGTAAAATTGTTTCTAGTTTCCGCTATAAAGTTCTTAGTTGGCATACCTAGCGAGTAAAATTATCCAAACATGTAAAAAATTAGTGCCAAGTTTTGTTAAAAAACCAAAATGAACGACTTAACATTATTCTTTGCGTGTATTTGTATCATACAACCTGGGCTTTCTGGAGTGAATCTCAATGAAACAAACATTTGGGGCCCTGGTTTGAAGCCTGATAAAATAGTAATGCCAGCAAGATATTTTTTCATTCAGTTAGCCTGCACTGAACGTGATCAATGGTAAAGAAGTTATTATCATAGTACATGGAATTTGCAAATTACAAAAAACTAGTTTCTGAAAAGCTAGAAGCCTAGTAAAGTTAGAGCTATATTTCCAAGCTTGACCAAAAACTATTTTTAAAAATGTTCCGACATTTAAGATGCTGACACTTGAAAATATACCTGAAAAAACAGTCCTGTAATGTAGACACCATATATTAGCTTTGGAAAATTGAGTTTTATCAATGGCTTGATGCAAATACTGTCTCAACTTGTACTTACTTGTTCATTGTTCACATACAGATATATTGTCATAAAAATTATATCTTCATATTTCAGCATTTCAAATTCTGCTCAAGAGAACTTAGAGGTAAAAATTGATGGTTTAACTGAACAAGGAACTCCTTGTCGCAGTTGGATCAATATACTTAATAGGAAAGATGGTTTTTATATAGTACGCTATAAAATATATGTGATGTGCATAGATGTGAAGATATCAGTTTATTATAAAGGAGAGCATGTGGGTTCTTCACCCTACATTTCCAAAGATATTGTTTTTAATGATGAATGCAGATGTCCAAGAGATAGTTTAGAAAATATCATAAAGACCTGGGAGTGTGGTAGTACTCCATTATTAATAAGGAAGAAGCTGAATCACTTCCCTAAGATTGACTGGACACAGCTGAGGCCTGAGGTATATCTAAAACTTACCTTTATTCTGAAAAAAATAATTTTTACTATTATTTTTTATTTGTGAAATGGTTATGTTTTTAAGCAGTGTATTACAAAAGTCTCAAGGATTTCTCTTGTACCTTAGCCAGTGGTATATTTACCCTAGTATCAAACAGGTCATGAGCCAGGGCATCAGGCCACGAGAGGCAGCAAAAGCTGCCACAAAAATTGCTTTTTTTCCATTTCTTTATGGGGCAGCAATGCCCAGGATGCTGAATTTTGCAATAAGCTACTGACAGCTGGAAATTGAAATTTTTTTCATTGATATTATATTTTTTTATGACTAGGTAGTATTGTTTCATTAGAAGCTGACCATAGCAAAATTTAATTGATAATTAAAAATAATTAAAATTGGAAACTCCACTCCAAAATTCTATCCCTTAGGAGACCTATGATAATGGCAACCAAGATGAATGTAATATTTTTCTAGGTCATCAAGACATTTGATAAGCCTCTCTCAGTGAGCCTCTGTCACTATATTATAAAAGATAATAGAGTCCATAGAAAATGCTATGGCAAATATGTTGGATTCAATATGTTTATGGATGCCATATTCCTGTCTTTAACTCGGAAAACGAAGTTGCCTGATCTAGAAATATTTGTGAATCTTGGTGATTGGCCATTAGCTGTTCATAATATGCCAGAGAAATACCCCATTATGTCATGGTGTAGCAGTAATGATAGTTATGATATTGTGATGCCAACATATGATCTCACAGAATCTACACTTGAAAATATGGGCAGGTGAGTAGCAGCTAAAGTGAATATTTTAGAATGACATTGTTCAAATAATTGAAGGTTTTATGTTCGAATGTACATTCTGGATAAAAACCAAAGGGATCAGTGTAAAAGCCACTGGCGAGGAAGTATTGTAATCGCGAAAAATGAGATACTGTTTTTTGGATGTTATATGACATTCACATCACAAAAAACCATAATATTCATTTCTGTTGGTCTGTCAGTACACCCTCCAATCACCTTGGCCCATTCACGTATAGTTTGGAAAGTCCAGCTCGGATTTTGGTGAAATTTTCACATACGGCTACTATAAGGACGAAAAAGCTCGGTAGAGCTACGGAAAATCCATTAGAAGGGAAAAAATTGTGGAAGTGAGAACTGTTGACAGATTTCACCCATATATTTCCCCGTAAATTTGCCGTTGACTCGTAGCCATTCCTAGAGCGACGTTGCCATCACTTGTCAAATCGCTGGGAACTGGTGACCAATTTGTATAAGCCTATTTGACGAACCTGATCTATTTAATTCATTTGTTATACATGTTCATAGTTGACTTTTCTGAAAGTGGCTAACTTATGCCAAACAATCCCTTATGAACTGATGATAGTGTTGCATGCGAAGTGCAGAGGCAACCCCTACTAGACATAAATTTGACATTGCATAAACTCAATATCTACACTCTTTTTCTCAGCATCTTCAAGTAGAATGAGGGACACTTTCACATATTTAGGGGTTCAATGAATGCAAACTAAGAATGAATATGGAAAATTATCTAGATTCACAAAAATGTTTGATACATCATCGTTTGAGAACCTCTTTTTTATAGGGTTACACTAGACGTCTTCTCTGTGCAAGGCAACACCAAGTATTTGTTCGAAAAGCGTATTCCAAAATTGTTTTGGAGAGGAAGAGACTCGAATAAACATCGCCTGAATCTTATCAAGCTCTCTAGAGAAAATCCTGATCTCATCAATGCCTCATTGACTAACTTCTTTTTCTATAGAGATAAACAGGAGGAATATGGACCAAAGGCCGATTACGTGTCATTTTTTGAGTTTTTCGATGTAAGTATTCTTGTTAAACATTTTTATTCCTAAGGTATCCATTGAAAGCTACAAGATTTGTCATAAGCTCATTTTATTTTGAACTTTAAACCTCTTCTAGAGGTGATAATCTAGGGGGTTCAGGGTTATGGTTGCTAATAGGGTGTCAGAAATTTAGTAGCAATGAATCAATTCATGGGATCGGTGTATATACAGGGTAAACGTTATGGTAGTCATTATTGAAATGGGTAATAAGGGGGATCAAAACAAGTCAAAAAGTTCATATGACCAAAAGTCAATAGATTTTTATCTAAATGGCTGTATAGTTTACAACTTTAAGTGCTTTATATCGACCACAATCACCACAGTCTTACCAATTTTTATAATCTAATCTAAAACGTTTTTAAATTAGGTAATTAACAAATAAATGGAACTAAGTTTTTCTAAGTTGAGCCAAAATTTGTAGTCAGTAAGTAGATTTCATTAAATTGAGTATTTAAAACACACATGACAACAGCGCGTCGGTCATCATCACTCTTATCGTACCTGCAATCGATCGCAAACGGTAACAGTGCTTTGTTGTTTTGTTTTTGTTCGCGTACGTCGAAAAATTTTTTTAATGCGGCTGAAATAATAAATGGACAACTTCGAGGACCTAGAGTAAGACGAAACTGGGTTCGTCGTAATGAAGATTGTGTGGACAGTGGAGGACGACATTTTGAACACCTTTAAATACAAAAAAAAGTGCTGTGTGGGTTTTAAAAAGAAAAACAATGTATGTATCAAAATTGTGTTCCCTATTTATAAGTGGATTTTTTAATGCGTATAATAAACTTTCACACACCAGGTGAAGCGCGAATTGTTTGCATTTTACGAGTACATTATCAAATAATAAAATAATACCTAAGAGCCAAAAATAACAAACTCCATCTTTATTTACACTGCGTTGCGTCTTAATTTTCGTCGGGCATTGCGGCGTTGTCAGATTTTATTTTACTTTAAAGTCGCTTTTCTCAAAAAAAAATGCCGTTTTGACCCCCATGTTATATGAAATTGTTTGCTTCTTTTCACCCCCTCTATCACCCATTTAAATAATGACTATCATAACGTTTACACCCTGTATAAAAATATTCACCCACAGTTTGGTGAACAACGTCGGCAAAGTTTTTCTCGACCATCATGTATCGGCCAGAAAAGTGAACACAGGATAAATTTCAGGAGTGACAGTAATTGGCATAGATGTAGTTCTGAGTAAAATGAACTAGAACCGTAAAAATCATTTAACACGTTAACTACGCGAATGATATTTTTGCTAGTTTTACGTGAGTTGCGTTACATATTCCCAGCGTACGGTATTGTAGTTTCATTTCTGTGCGTTACATATCCCCGGGAATATGTACCCTTTAGTAATATAGGTGACAACTATCATCATATTGCTTAATCTTGAGACTTACATTGTATATTGTACCTTTTGGACAAGAATTTTAGGCAGCAGGGGTGGCATAGTGGTAGACGCTGCAGTCTCCTAATCAGTCAGCGTGCGCTGCGCGGGTTCGAATCTTGTCCCAAGAGAATTTTATCCTTGGCCATGGATGTTGTGATTGTCCGTACGTGGTAGACGGTCTTTGACTGTCGAACGCGGAGGTACCACTCGGCGGATCTCGTAGGCGGGGCCAGAATGTGTGCATGCTGCGTGCACACGTGTTCCCGCGCTAGAGTCCGTGTGGCGTCTCTCGCTTTCCACTGTATCCCCCTATAGCCCCACGGTACCCCATGGGTGCTTAGGCCTTAGGCCTTCGTGGTACTTGGAGTAAAAAAAAGAATGGTAACTTGTTCAGTTTGTTAAAAGATGGTGAAATTTGATCATAACGTGGTTCACTGGTTCAAACCTAACATTGATATAATCCCTCATGTTTATCTGGCCAATCAAATCACGTAAAGAGGCGGACAATAGTTTGGAAACAAATAATAACTTTATTATGAACTATTTCATATATCTAAATTAAAATTGTTATGGAACGATGAAAGCAAATTTAACTTGTTTGGATCAGACGGTACGGTATATTTGAGACGTTCAATACGAAAAATATTCGACAAAAAGTATCAGTTGCCAACAATCGCAATCCCCGGACCTAAACGCTATAGAACATCTCTGAGAAAATGTTAATACAACTGACAAGAAAAACTTTTAAAAATAGGAATGATTTATTTGATTACGTAAAAAATATTTGGCAGAATATTCCAACAGACGTCTGTAAAAAATTGATGTCTTCTATGAGCAGCAGATGTCAGGCAGTGTTGTATGATAAAGGCTACGCTACCAAATATTAGCTAAACAGTATTTTTTAAATCTTTTTGTAGAGTTATTGTTTTTAGTTTTGTAATAAAAAATATGTTTTTATACTTTTGTCGTCTCATTTTTGGTCATAAAATAATATGAAGGTATTTTAATGCGAGTCTGTAGTACCACAGCAAATACAAACTGTCATTTGTGCCCTCAAGACTGTAAGCAAACTATATGAGAAAAAAATAGCCCTTAATAATAAAGAATAAAAAAATTTCACACTTTTTAAAAATTACTAAGAATGTTTCCAAACTTTTGTCCGCTACTGTATATTTAAAAGTCTTCTTCATTGTACGACATTTCGATCCCAAGGGTGACCTTCAAGTACACACACACTTTTTTGATAACATATTCTATTCATCTGCCTTCCAGGTGATACACCGTTTGATTTTCATTTCACTTTCACATTCCTAGACATGTTACTACAATAGTATGAAAGTATGAAACCAGCAACGCCCAGGATTGCCTGGGGTAGACATTCCCGTTCACAAAAGGACGTTCAGTCCTCCAAAGCGACAAGCGAACATGATGTTTTACGTCGTTTTTTATGTACCAGTCACGCAATCCTCGTCCATCGCCCAGAAAACGCGACAAGTCTTCCAAAAATGCGAAAACCCACATACCTGTCAATTTTCATATAAACCAAAATGCTTTGTTGCATTGTTTATGGACTGAAATGCGATAATTATTATTTCTCACATTTCAGATCCATAATGCACGATCTCTTACCGTTCGGGAAACCGCATTTCTGAACGGCTGATGGGAGAGTCGCTCTTTGAATCATTTTCGGCAGAAAAAGTGCGGAAGTTCCACTGTCGTCCATCACACGATCTATAAAGACTTTGTGATGGAACGTTTAATGATATGAAGAACCCAGGACAGTGATGGGTGCATTCTCATAAACTTGTGTAACATACGTCAGAATTGGATCATTCCTCAGGAAAAGAACCACGCCCACTTTCCCTCATTAATTCTATTTCATCGTTTTCAAGAGTAGAGCGCCTGCTAAACTCAGGGCCTTGAGGCGCTTTTTTCAATTTCCATCAACTAGCGAGTCCTTTTTATCAACATATCGTTTTTCACAGTACAAATACCAACTGGCGATAGATGGAACCGTAGCACCGTACCGGATGCCATACCTTCTAGCAGGTGGATCTCTCGTTTTCAAGACCGACTCAAAATACTACGAGCATTTCTACACCGCCTTAGAACCGAATCACCATTATGTTCCAGTGAAAGCCGATCTCAGCGACCTCGTTCATAAACTCAAATGGGCGATTAACAATGAGCAAGAAGCAAAAAGAATTGCCGAGAATGGGCAGAAGTTTGTCAACGACAACTTGACACCTAAACATGTGTTTTGTTACTACATGCACCTTTTTAACGAATTTGCCAGGAAGACTGTCAGTCAGGTTCAAGTTGTTGATGATATGGAAATTGTGAACCAGACTGAGGCTATACATCAACAATGTGATTGTGGTATGAATACAGATAAAATGAGAAAACTGATTGAGGTTCATAAGAAGCATCAATATTACGTCCATGAAGTGGAAGAGCTGTAGAACGGTAGTTTTTTTAGGTTTTTAATAGCACAATATATTTTTATGAAAAGAGGTGGTTAATCTCAATGCAATTTTATAATGACCTAGGGGTGATTACCTCTGTATTTGTATATTAATCCGAATGGCACATTTTTATGATCTTTATATGTATATTTTGTGGCCAGTGTTCAATATACTTTTATTACGTTCGATAATATCTTTGTGTTTACTGTAATCATTACATGGCTCTTGTCAGTAAATTTGACCCGCGTCAAAGGACGTTACAACGTGAGAAGCATGGTTCGTTACGCTATCACACGAGATGTCATGTGTTTGATGGTTTTAAGTTAGAACCAGTAGCGGCGAAAAACATTATTTACTTGTTTGCTGTGATTGTGGTTAATAGAGGTATTTTGATTTGAATACCTACCTGTTCATAATAATGTATGTTCCGTAACTAACTTTTGAGGAGAAATTAATTAAATTAGTAAACATACAAAGCATAGGCTGTCATAACAACACTTTTTTCATATCGCTAATATTTTGTACATTTCGCAGGTAAGTTATGGCTGGCCTAAGGATATGCATTTTAGTAAACTATAAATTATCAATTGCTTACAGTTATTTCATTATAATATCCTGTTGCAATGCAAGACTATTTGAGAAATATATTGACTTGCATTTCCTAACGAATGAATAAAAAATAAATAAAGTACTTTCAGGATTTTGATGAAATTTTGGCCCTAGGTTACTACCATGCAAATGACGAAAAAGCTCTGCAGTTTTTGAAAATCGGTACAGTGGCGGCGGAGTTATCGTCGAAAAATAAACAAAAAATGGTCAAACTTCGTTTTTCGGCATTTCTGAGCCTTATGTCAGACTTAAGTTTTGCTCGCTGAAGACAAATCTGAAATTATTTTTCGGCGCTCGAAAACTGTTTCCCAGAAAACTGGAAAAACATCATGGAGTTTATTATTCCGTGTAACGTTGTCATGTCTCAAGGCGCAATTCCACTGAGGCAACCTTTGGGCAATATGTAGTATGCGGCATTGATGCATCCGGCACACTGTCTTTCCATAGGGTCAACACAAAACGACAAAAAACATTTCTCCTTGTCGCATATGCCACATGTTGCCCGTTGTTGCCTTTCGAGAGCGCCGTCAGCGACATGAATCCATGTGTTGTTCAGTGTCGCCGGATATCTAAACCGTTTTGGAGCAGGCGACAAAATGGAGCGGAGCAATGAGAAAACATTATGTTTAATTGGAAATTACCATGATTCGGGTGAATTATGGAATAACAAATCGGAAAGATATAAAGATGCGCGCCTAAAGCAGGATACATTGCGGGAATTGTCGGGTAAATATAATTATGGCAGGCCTTGTACGATGATGTGGCAAAAATGGTTGGCTTATTTATTAATGGTTAATTTCTTTAGATAGGAAAATACAACTGTTCGATATTGGAAATTAAACAAACATTAACACACTTTGTCTATGGCGTTCTATCGGGAACGAAAAAAATTTCGTGAAAAAAAGAGTGGATCATCGCCCTGCAAGAAGGGGGTATATATTTCTTCTCCAATATTCTGGCGTTTTTCTTTTCCGACCCAAAATTACTAGAAGGATTTTTTCTCGAGTCCATGGTGTAGCACAGTGCACTACCGGGAACCGATACTCAAATTTTCGCGAAGAACGGGAATAGGGGAAGACGGATGTGACGTCGTCCGAATGTCAAAAAATCACGTGGTACGGCTACCCGCCTAACGTCTGTGAGGTACTAGCGGGTGACAGGTCTTACGTCAATTTCATTTAAAAAACAGGCATCTCAATTGAAAATTTGTCTTCGCAGTGCCGAAAGTTGAGTTAAATTATTAAATCATAAATGGAGGAACACGTCCACCTGATTTTAAATGACGAGGGAGAAGGTCATCGAAGATATATGAACCGCACTTGACATATCAAATGATTGCTTTTATTGATATATATGTACATTTTATTTCAGATTCAAACAAGGCTGCTAAGTTTATCAAGGAGCTTAAAGCAAACATTTTGCGCAGCTTGCGCCATCTAACTACTCCCGGTGTAACTTAAAACTGTCAAAGCTTCGAGAGGAAGGGGAAATTCCATCTGTTCCCGCTCTTGTTCACTACGGGATCTCGCGAAAAAGATCTCTTAAATAAGCAGCCGCCGCGACTGTTTGTAATGACATGACGTACTAAACTGAAGTTGCATGAATTGTATCGTGAAGACGCATGCTACACTCCTGTACCACACGATGCTTCCAACGTTGTATACAACGACACCCCACAATTGGCAAGTGTGTCTCCTACACGATGGGATGAACTTTTTAGTCTCGGACGTTCAACGCATGGTGGCGCCAATGTCTATTATCGGTGTCAGTATCGCGCTTGAACCTTTACAACTGAAGGAAAAATTATACAAAATGAACCATGAAACAATTTATATAATATATAATAATTTCAGACCTGTCTTCAGCGACCAAAACTTGAGTCTGTCAGAAGCCTTAGAAATGTGGAAAAACGAAGTTTGACCGTTTTTTGCTTGTTTTTCGACGATAACTCCGCCGACACTGTACCGATTTTCAAAAACTGCAGCGCTATTTCGTTATTTTCAAAGTAATAACCTAGGGTCCAACTTTCATCAAAATCCTGATAGTACTTTCAGAGTTATAATCTATTTAATCGTATTCGTTAGTTATGAAATGCAAGTCAATATATTTCTCAACTAGTCTTGCATTGTAACAGGGCATTATAATAGAACAACTGTAAGCACTCGATAATTTATAATTTACTAAAATACATATACTTAGGTCAGCCATTACTCTCCTACGAAAAGTATAAAATATTAGGAATATGAAAAAAAAGGTTGTTATGTCAGCCTATGCTTTGTATGTTTACTAATTTTATTCATGCTCGTCAAAAGTTAGTTACGAATCATACATTATTATGAAAAGGTAGGTATTCAAATACAAATACTTCCCACATACCACTACTTCACCGCAATCACAGCAAACAAGTGAATAATGTTTATCGCCGCTACTGGTTCTAACCTTAAACAATCAAACACATGACATCTCGTGTGGGAGAGTAACGAACTATGCTTCCAACGTTGTAACGTCCTTTGATGCGGGTCAAATTTACGACGTTGGACACATGTAATCCGTCAGCGCTCTCCCACACGATGTCGCGAATGGTCATGTGTCCAACGTTGTAAGGCATTCGCCACATAGTGTGGGATCGGTTTACGTCAAAGCGCATGCCACATACGGGAACAAAATCCGCATGCGGCATAGAATTTTGGGTAACACTGTCGAACGTCAACAAGAGGCAACACTAGGAAACAAGTAGCATGCCACATGTCGTTCACTGCTGCCTCAGTGGAATCCTACCTGTAGACATTGGATTTTGGTATAAAGGAAAAATACATCTGTACCTGAGAGCAATGATTATTTATGCAACATGTGCAAAAAGTATATATTGCACGAGTTGTAAAATATTATTGGAAAACCCTTCAAGTGTGATATAGACACTTTTGGTACGAGTTGCATACAATAGTTTTTCTATGTTGATTCTCATCTATTTATTCAATATGTATTTCAAAACTTTAAGAGGGTACACAACTCATGCCGACAGCAATAGACGCTGCAATTATTGTTTCATCGTTCATTTTGTATAATTTTTCGTTTAGTTGTAAAGGTCAAGCGCGACACTGGCACCGATAATGGACGATGGCACCACAATGCGTCGAACGTCCGAGACTAAAAAGTTAATCCCATCGCGTAGGAGACTCACTTGCCAATTGTGGGGTGTCGAACACGTTGTAAACAACGTTGGAAGCATCGTGTGGCACCCGCATATAGTCCTACAATGCCGTGCCTTCATAGAAAATGAACATGCTAGGAGTATCTGATCACATCCGCAAAGGCGAATCAATGACTCTGTATATAACCAAGACCGCGGACAATATCAATATACCAATATATCTGTAATAGTTTGCCTTCTGAAAATATTTTTTTAATATTCACAAGTGATTCTCCCATAATTCTGTTACAAGAATGGCCCACAGTATGGGCCAGTTACTCTGATCTCGATGTTTATCTTATCAGGTACAGAAACGATACAGTCTTTTGTGAATACTCAACCGACTATTGCACTTTATCAGTTGTTTTTTGATAAGAACTTCATCTAAGGTTTTATCGGGTATATTATGGAATATAAAATATAATTTCGCAGGCGTGTGTCGATGGAATGATTTTTATAAATACATTTTCGAATAATAAACAAAAGTGGCGTTACTATCTGTCTTGCTGTCACTGCTGTCTAAGAAAAAATTGAAATTCATAGTAATGGGAACTAAAAAATCATCTCAGGGTGTAGATTTTTCCGCTTTTTTCAAAACCGGTAGTTTGAAAAATACACGAATCAGATTTTTATTTATAACTATTATGACGGGCCTATCCCACGTTTCCGGTTTGACGTCGACTTCTGGATACCCTGTATAAAATAAACGAATTAAATTTGGCGGTAGTAGAGATAACCATGGGCGTAGTCAGGTTTCAGTTTCGGGGGGTTTAAATATAAAATGACAAAAACATGCACCACATGACTATCTTATTTATTAAAAAAAAAGGAAAATGTATTTCAGAGAGCACGCGCTGTTCCATCCACTTGCCTGCCATTATCTACCTCGAAGTTTTTGATCCAGTTTAATATTATAAAATTAATTTTCTGTTTTTCTTTTTAAATATATCCACTACTTCGTCGGCTTCAATTTCAGTCTCATAGTGAGTGTTATAAGGGCCAAGCCGTTCAGTCTGTTTTCACTTTTCCACAACGGTGTTGCGCAAATAGTTTTTCAGTCTCCTTAGGCTTGAAAAAGACCTTTCTGGAGGAAACAGTGGAAACAGTTATGGTAGCCAAAATTTGTAGCAGTGTGTAGACATTTGGATATAGTTTTTGATTGCACTTATCTAGGCACTCCAATGCAGATTTTGGAGTGGTGCATTCTGTAAAGGTGCTTGTCATAACTGCTTTCCATACTTCATATTCCGCTTTAATAAAGGCAGCACTGATGAGTACATTTCAATTGCCGCTTCGATTTCAGAATTGGCCGCAAAATTCGTAGGTAACACACCAGATAGTACTGATATCACTTTACGGTGCTTCGTAAACCTTTCAGTCAATTTCTGAATTTTATGTTTAAGGAATGGAATGAATAAATTTATTTTGAAATAAGTACATGTATCCGGTGCAGAAGTATTAGAGCGGTTCAACTGTTTTCCGACGATGCGCGCCAACCCCCTTGTACCACCATTTCGTGCTAGCTTCTTCATATAGATGGGGATACTAGTCGTTAGTTTTATTCCTCAAAAGTTGCAAAGCATTAATAACACTGTCCACGTGGCTGAATGCTGTGATGAGGTCAGTGTTGATTGCTTGCAGATGTTTAGACAGCGACAATGTATATATAGCTCATTACTTTTTGAAGAATCAACAAGCACATCATAAAATTTGAAGATCGAAGTGTATAAAGCAATTATTGGACTGCTTTTTGTGCTGTTTCTTTGTTATGGTTAGATTGAAGTCGGATAACGGCGAGCGCGCCTCAATTTTAAATATTCTAACGTAGCCATCTTTACTCCTCGTCTCTCCTCTTTGTAATGTAATGTAGTATCTTGACTACTCATACTTGTCTCCAACGGAGTAGCTCAAATAGACCATTAATTATAGTTTTAAATAGTTTAGGAAAAATATTTTTTATACATTTTTGGGGGGTGTTGAACGCCCAACTCCTCCCCCCCCCCCTGGCTATGCCCATTAAGATAACAGCAATAACATTTACACAAATCAAAATAGTTTTGGAAGTCGGTGAAATGCACGCTTCACACATATTAAGGGGATATCATATTGATTATGTCTCCCTCTCATCAATCCTCGAAAGCCGAGTTATTTATAAAATGAATTCGTACTAGGTTAGCTAGGAAGCTAAGCCCATATGATCTTAAAACGATTGTTTGTTAGCAACATCAACAGATTATTGTTTACACAAAATTTGACCTTGATCGAAAGTTGTATACTTTTCCCCGCTTATCGCGCTTAAACTGCTTTTTACATAACATGTAACACTTCACCATCTTCGAAAATAGTCCAAAATGCTATATATTGCACTGAAATGTTTCAAAATCCTCAAAACTATGTGAAAATATCACGTAAACATGACAACATGAGAAAAATAAAGCTTCCCCTCAATTGCACAAACACAAAGCCCCAGCATAAAACACCAGAAATCAGCCGAGCTGTTCTCAATTTGCCACCACAGCGTTGCCACGTTTAGTACGCAAATATTAGTTTTTCAGGAAATATGACCGGGATATAACAATTCATATTTCTTAATTGTCTTCGGTGCTTAATTCAGATGTATTTTGAAATGCTGAGTATGAAACCAGAATAAGAATAGCTCAAGACGTTTTCGGGAATCGCTGTGATGTTTTTTTTTTTTGAAAAATTATGTTTTAATTTCTGCGAGTTCCGTGAAATTCGTAGGTTTTGAAGCTATGATGACACTGCATCCGTTTGTGGAAACATTACGATATGAAATATATTAGGGGACTGAACCAAAGACTTTCTTTTCGGTGCAGGTGTTACAAACAATTTATAACTGTACATACACATGAGTTGTTCTATTCGAAAATACAACATTTTGGAGACAAATTAATACTCTTTATTTTGTTATCATCACGTATAACATTTTACGATTATTTTTGCACTGTTTAGTGCATCATCAATCGATTGCGTGAAGGCAGTTGTTGATTTTGAACAAAATGAACACCGCAGAAAACTGGTAGCCAGTCGAGTTTGTGTGTCGCTCTAGATGATTGATAAAAACAAATCCTTTGTTTACGTCTTCTACGTATTCGAATTCGTTGGGTGTATGTAAAGCTTGGAAACTCTTTAAACGTGTATGCGCACCATAATCCACCCTGCTCTTTTTACCCAAAAATAGACATTTTGACATTTGTTTGTTTTGAGGTGGTTAACCAATTTTTCTATTTTATTACCATAAATTGAATTGAACGTATTGTCAAAAAATTCTATAGTATAGTGTATTGTAATTTAATTGTCGAAAAATTCAGTGCTTCCGAAAACACACAAGAAATTAAATTCAAGGTTAAATTGATAATCGCCGTGCAAAACTTTACGAGCCGCAAACCTATACAACACAGCGCAGGTCGTAACGGTGAAAAAAATCTGATATAAAACTAAAAGTAAAATGTACTTTCACGCAATTGTAAGGTCACAAGCAAGGAAGCCGGTCAGTTCATTGTCCCAGAGGTTTTTACATTTTACATCAGTGAAAATGGTTAAGGTAAGTAAACTACTCTTTAAGATCATTATATAATACATAGTAAGATTGTCTTATCGGATAGATTTGTGTTGTTAAATCAAAAAGCAAAGAAGTTCTGGAATCTCTGTAGTGTCCTTGATAAATCCTGGTACAAATGGCTGATACTGATCAAAACATGCAATCTGTAGATTTTGGCATTATGCATAAGTTGTGTTTTTTTACATTACACATGCTTGTAACAGTTAAGTAATGCTGCATATTGTTCAAGTAATGGGCTTCATACTGCATGCTTATTGGTTAAGATTCTTAAATAAATGCCCAGAATGTAAATGGCAATAAATCCGAATGTCCAATGTCAAAAGTATGAAGCAGCTGTCCTATGGCTTTTGCCTTAAAACACAGCTTCAGGGGCCCTGGAGCAGAGAAAATTTGTGTTTGGGAAAATTGTTTGTACTAATACCTACTGCTAATTATCATCTTTATATTGCGACTCTTAAATGTTCTTATCATTAATTTATTTATAAATAGGTAGGAGACAGTCTTCCAAATGTTGATCTGTATGAAGACAATCCAACAAACAAGGTTAATCTGGCTCAATTGGCTGCTGGGAAAAAAGTTATTTTATTTGGTGTACCAGGTGCTTTCACTCCTGGCTGCTCCAAGGTAAGATTGTTTTAACCTTGAATGAATGAACGGTTAATTACTTCATTATTACATTATTTCAATACAGGAAACAATCTGCATGGAAGTCTTTTAAATATCTTTATAATTCTACACCACATGCACCAACAAAATTATTATGCAATAAAAGGTGTACATTCAGTAATTACCTTCAACATT
Source organism: Acanthoscelides obtectus (assembly GCA_963669975.1). NCBI lineage: Eukaryota > Metazoa > Arthropoda > Insecta > Coleoptera > Chrysomelidae > Acanthoscelides > Acanthoscelides obtectus. Next base: position 49,729,174 of record CAVLJG010000009.1, on the reverse strand, counting down.
AAAAAAAAGTAAATAAGTAAATATGCTTGCTGCTTAATTGTAATAAATAGTAAAAAATGCATTTCCATGTGTTCATTATGGGTCCTATTTTAGCAATCTCTGAATCTCTTAAAAAGTAATAATTGCTACAATGTTCAAGAATTTTGTTTGAATCCATCTTAAACTCTCCTCATTTTTTTTGTAGACACATTTACCTGGCTATGTTAGCAAAGCTGATGAGCTGAAGAAACAGGGAGTTGGAGAAATTATTTGTGTCTCTGTGAATGATCCATTTGTTATGGCAGCTTGGGGAAAAGACCAAAATACAGCTGGTAAAGTGAGAATGCTTGCAGACCCTTCAGCAACTCTTGCTAAAGAGCTTGATTTGACTGTAGATATTGCTCCCTTGGGTGGAACCAGGAGCAAAAGGTATAGTATTATTTTATCCATTCATCTTATGGGTTTTGGTCAACATTTTTTGTAACTATTTTAAAACATATAAGAATGGAAAGTTTTTCATTCTAGGAGCATTTTATTATTACTCTAGGCTTATTCTAATTCTAGGAGCATTTGATTATTGCTCAAAACTTAGTCTGGTTTAGTAAAAAATTTATACATTACTACTTTCAAAAAAAGTGTGACAACCTTGTGTTTGTACATAAGATTTAGAAATCATGTCTCTTATGATGTCGTGAAATATGGACATCAATGCTTTCATCCTCTTTCAATTTTTCCAGTTGCAGATAAACCAACATTTATTTGTTTCAGGTACTCCTTGGTTGCTGAAAATGGTAAAGTGACACAACTACAAGTTGAGCCTGATGGTACTGGGCTGTCATGCTCACTCGCTGACAAGATTAAGTTATAAATATATGCATACACAACTAAAAACTTTTTTGTATATAGTGACATATTCATTTGTCTTCTCATTTACGTATTTTTAGGTAACAAACTGACACATTTTTATTGAATATATGATCGTATTTAGTTTTGTTGAATAAGTGAATAAATGATATGTATGCACTTATTACTCATGTTTTTAATTGATCCCAAGATAAAAGTGTATCCACTTTATTTAGACATACGAATTTTGGAACCCATAATATATTTTTGGATGGTTTGTATAATGAAGAAGATGCCTGTGTTGCTCGAAATTATGACCACAAAAAGCTCCCCATTCACAATAGCATCATCATATGCAACCAAAAACAAAAAGTTAGTTACAATATAAAGTGCCAGATGGAATACAAAATCCAGTGTAAAATTGATACTTTACAGTTTCAGAGCATCAGGAAAATGGAATGATGTAATGTCAAGCCATTTGGAGTACCTATGCATGTCGGTCTTTACAGCACACAAATGCAGGCGCATTTTTACCATTGTCCTTCATATAAATTGAACTGCAATGAATATAACTCTTACTAGATAGATAGACGTGAAAAGCGCGATGTGTTTAGCGTATTACTATCAACGAAAGTGGTGTTTGAGAGATCTATCTTACAGAACATATTTTACTGAGAAATTAATAACAGTTGACTTAGAATAACTGGGGCGACAATATTGTTGTTCACTTTCTACTATAAACCTGCGTTTTTAACCGGATGTCTGTTGCGACTGGACTTTTCCAAAAGCAGATGCCGCCGTCGCTTGAGCTTGTGCAGCTTCTTGAAGTTTTTGTGCAGACCCATTTTGTTGAATGCTATCGTCCAGAATCTCTCCTGTGACGAATGATTCTCCCATTTTGATTAGATCTTTAATAATAACAGCTGCTTTTTTCAGTCTGTGCGCCTCATCTCCGCTTATTTTTGGCATATGGCTGGACATAATTCCATATCGTCCTAAAAATAAGGGTCTTTTAAATGTTTTTAATAGAATGAACACACTGAGAACAAAATTTGTCTGACGGCTCGAGTGTACGAGTGAGAAGTGTGTATAGACAGATGTTCGAAAGAGATAGAAGCCGACTGTATAGCGAAGCTCATCACTGCGTTGCCTAGCAACGCTGACGCGGCAATTTGCCGCGTTGCTAATATATTACACCAGTTCCTTGATTTCAGATAAATGTTGAAATATAAGTTAGTTTATTCTCTACGCCCAAATAATGTTGTTATTTTGCGCATACACATATTTGAATTGTGTCGAATCCCTTTAGTATCGCCTCTGGATCGGTGCGAACATTTTCTGGTGTAACATATTGGCAACGCGGCAGATTGTACGATCTTCTGCGCCACCGTTGCTAGGTAATGTAGTGATGGCATCCGCTCTTTAGCCGGCTTCTATCTCTTTATAACATGTGTTGATACACACTTCTCTCTCGTACACCTGGAACTCAAGAAGTCAGATAAATTGGGTTTTCTCCTGTACGTAAATCATTATACATGTTCGGCTCTTGTGTATACTGGTGATATTTACATTCTTAGATACGATTCGTACTACATATTGGAGCTATCTGTAGCTTGTAAGAACTAAGCGAGCTGGTTACTTTAGGCTCTAGAATACCTGTGCCATATTTTTCTTTGTTCATCTGGTGCTAAGATAGACTTTGTGACACTGTGCCCCTAGAGGTAGCAGCCTTATTGAAATTAAATACGGTCACAAAATCATATACCATTTGCCTTCATGGTTGTTATAGCACCATGCCGCCCTATATTCTGAGAGCTCTCTGCTGTAGCCAAAATAAAAATCCTTCACAGATGGTCGTTCGCCGCAGATTGGCTATCCTAGCTTCGTGTTGTATTACGCTTAACACCTACGATTAGTGTTAGTTGCATTGCATATTTTACGTAAAGATGGTGCCCCTACTTTGAATTATTTTCTAAATCCAATAAGATGCGTCATGTAACTTCTATGAAACGCTCTGTGTTGCATACCCTAATATGAGACCCTGCTATTTAAACATCTTGTGCACTCAATAAGTGTAGATTTATATAGTATAGAGCAGTGGTCGCCAACCTTTTCAGTGTGTTGAGCTACTTTGATAATTTTGGAATAAACACCTGGTCGTAAGCAATGTAAGCCAACTTAAATGAAATTATACACAGTTGTGTGCGAAATACATCTGTTTATTTTACTAATACTAATAAACTTAAAAAAACTGATAACTAATACATACATCCATTCCTACTAATCGTAGGTGTTTGAAAAATAAACAAAAATTTTCGACAGCTACAATGGCATGTCAAATACGATTAAATAAAGGTAACTAAAAATAAAAAAGCAATGCACTATTTTAAACAAAAACATGTCCAGATAAAAAATGAGAAGCCTGACACTCTCAGACTCACAATGTTTGGAGTATAATTTGACACCGCCTTTTGAATACAATTATCCAAATCTTCATCTGTGAGTCGATTACGGTATTTGTTTTTAATAAACTTCATATTCACACAAGTAGGTTGAACTAAATAACGCTTTCACTTTCAAGGCAACACGACATAAAACTGAATATTTATCTTTACCCTGAAGGCCAGATACATTTTGTATTTGAGACTAATGATTTTAAAGCTGAATCGTTTTGGAACGCAATTACTTACATTTCTGTCGCAGCGATGTCTTTGCTAAAATTCTGCGTAACAGAAGTTGCAAACTGTTGGATATCAATTTCTATGAAGGGTGAAACAACAATTTGCGCCACTGTACCAATGTCGTTGAAATCCTTGAACCGATTTTTGAAGTTATCCTTCAAGTTAGAGACTATTTCTACATGATGTTTACTGTCATATGGTTCTAATGGACTTTGAGATATCTTTTCTAAAAGAACAGGGAAATGCCTGGTATCGCCATAGATTAAGTTTTGTTCAGAAAACTCAAGCTTTTTGATAAACGCTTTTACATCAGAGATAATTTCTGCTAGTTCTTTGTCTCTTCCCTGAAGCTATAAATTAAGTTCATTTAATTTTTCTGTAATATCCACAAGAAAACCAAAATCTCTAAGCCAGATTGAATTTTCCAGTTCCGGAATCGGTTAATCACGTCGTTTGAAAAATTGAACTATGGCAGATATGATATCATTAAAACGTTTCAGCACTCGTCCCCTACCTAACCATCGGACTTCAGAGTGAAGAAGTAGTTCCCCGTATTGACAGTCAACTTTCATATTTACGACATAGCCCCACGAGACCCTTATCACGACCCACCATAGCTGGAGCGCCATCGGTTGTCAAGCCTACCATTTTCGATATTGGAATTTTCTCAGAAGAAATGATATTTTTAAAAGAAGAAAACAACTCATGCCCAGTAGTCTGTCCGTTTAGTAAAATGACTAAAAACCATCTGTGGGGTGTCAACGACATCTGTGGATTCATCCAGCTGCAGTGAAAAATAAGCACAGTTATCGAAGCCGTTTATTAAATGTAAAACTATATCATTGCTCATTACTTCTACTCGTCTCATCACTGTATTAGCAGAAAGTTGCATAGATTTTATAGCAGACACTATCTCGTCCTTATTTCTAAAGTTGGTAAATAATGAATCTGCAGCTTCTAAAAACGCCTGTTTTATCATTTCCCCGTCTTCATAAGGTTTCTTCTTTTGTGTAATTATCTGGGACACCCGGTATGATGCTTCAGTTGCAGCTTTACTGTTATCAATTGTTTTTGAAATACATTGTCTGTTGTCCAATTAACTGTTTTTTTAATTGTTTCAGTTTTTCCGTTCTGGTTGCAGAACGTAATGGGCGACCACTGGTATAGAGTATAGTCCACCATCGTTGTTACATAACTTCAACCTTTTTGTCCAGTGGATGTCTGTTTCAGAAAACATCTGTAATTTACTAACCTAGCCTTACTATTGATGTCATATAAGGCAAAAACTGTCCAATATGACCCGTTTGAGCAACAAAAGCACAATCAACACAATTGGTATCTCCACGGAGAGCTTTCAACATTGTGTTCACAAATCTTGCCACAGCTAAGGCTGGGCTTAAGCACACTGTATGACAGTCAGCGTACAATTTTAGGACGTCATCTTCGCTTTCACCAATTAATTTTTGAACTGTTGGTATTATTTGCTGGAATTGAAAATATTGCATTAGCAATTATAAAACGTTCTAATTCTAATCTAAAGCAATAGATCGTAAACCAAAAATAATTATGTACTACCAATACTATAGCCACAGCTATTGTATATCAATTTGATGATGAAAAATTAATAAAAACATATGTATTACCGGGCTGGTTGTTTTAGGCTTTGTTTGTGACAATACAGCGACTAGACAGTTTGTGCTAAGTCCTCCTACGATTGGACATATCACATCTGCGGCTCTTTGTCCTGTAACATTGGCTATGTGATAGTTAGCTCTCATGGATCCCACTGAGGTAATGCCAATTATTTTTCTGCTATCATATACACCTGCCTTCCTAAACTCCTATATAAAAAATGTTTAGCTATACATTACGAAAACTTGCACATGGCACATTCCTTGAAAATTGGACGCAGTGAGTCCTGTGAATGTTGCATATTTAGTATATTTTTGCTGATGGAAATTTATTCTAAAGCTATGTACAGATATGTAACAACACCGCGAACCGAACCACACGACGAACCGCGCCGCGCTAGTGTAGACGGTGAAAAGAACGCCGTCGCGTGCCTGATTAGCGTTACGGCTCTCCGTTCGGCCCGATCCAGGCTCCGTCGGTTTTTCAGCGCAACATCAAAGGAATGGCTCGCGACGAAGTTGCACGTTTGGACAGTCACACCGGTGCGGCGTGCACCAATGTGTTATTTTGTAATGTACGAGTACTTAGAAGTAAAAGAATTATTTTTATTACTTGTACATTTTCCTTTAAAACTTCGATCAATGCCTCATAAACTTCTGGAATGATGTAGCTGATCGATTGCTTAGAAATTCGAAACATGTATTGCAAACTACTATATGAATCAACGGTCGCTAAAAATCGCACCGTGATTGCAAGTCTTTCTTGCACTGTGATGGCAGCTATCCATTTTGTATCTTGTTTTCGTATTTTTGGTCCAATTTTGCTATCAAATTGTTGCAACCGTGTGCTGATCTATTGGTATATAACTGCGTTTGTTACCATCGTCTCGTCATTGTGAAAAAACGCCGTCGCGAACCTGATAAGCGTTACAGCTCGCCGTTCGGCCCGATCCAGACTGTCAGTTTTTCAGCGTAACATCAAAAGAAAGGCTCGCGACGTTGTACATGTTTGGACAGCGATATCGGTGGAGAAAACTCTTTTGCTTATAGAGCATTACAGAGCAGGGGAATCGTTGTGGGATGCAAAATATACCCTGAATTACAATAAATTAAAAAATGATGTCTTTCACTGAACGACAAACATCAAAATTGGATCGTCATTTTGTTGCGCGATGTGGTTGCACGACGTGGTTCGGTTTGTGGTGATGCTCGTTGCAATGTTGTTCGTCAAAATGCGCACGCTGCGGTTCGTCGCGTGGTTCGGTTCGCGGTGCTGTTACATATCTGTACATAGCTTTATAGGCTTTTAAAAAACCTCAATGTTCTGCTGATAGCCAAATAAAATCACAGTTGTTAAAGTGATAGTTTACGAAAGAATAAAATGTTGTACTTTGGAAAAGACCTCCGAGGTGATCGAAACGTCAGTAAGCTATTACTCCAACATATGTGACTTCATTTGGTATATATATATTTATATATATTTGCATAACATGGAGATTAATCAGCGCGGCAACCCTAGGGTAAGTTTCAGATGTTACATGAAGCGCCATCCCTCACTGGAACGCCACAATGGGACGAAATCCCAATTTTGCCGCCAAAATTCTTAGAGGTGGTTTTTATATATTTTTCGGTTTTCTTTTAGTACATACGGCAAAGCTTTTTCGTCCCATAACCGATAGTCCTACCTTTAGTGTGGGGTGGCCTACCCTATGGGGTAGGCATGTTTTGTTTAAATTGCTGGAAATTCCGTTATTTAAATTTTTAGTTTTCAACGATTACTTAAATGAAGTCTCCGATACTTCAATACAGTTAACTCAAGGTGCCTAAAAATATGAATGCCCTAAATATGCAATCTATAGATATGTATACTGTTGAGGGTAGCATGATCTGTAAAAAATGGATATCTACTCTTCGTCACAAATTAATTTTTTCATGGTCAATAATTAAGAACAAGCAAATAACAATTTTAGAACCATTTTATAGAACACGCAAAATTTATAAAAAAAATTAAATAATATATTTAAATATAAGAGTAAATTCGGTAAACATATACGTCAAATTCTTGGCTAGTTTCAGAATAACACATAATTACACTCCTCTAGAAAAAAAAATGTCATATTTTTTCATTTATTGTTGTGACTTTTAGATAAAAGGAAGATCAAACAGTAAAATTTCTAGAATCAGAAGACAGCCTATAAAAAAATAAAGTTTACATTTCGAAACACAAATGGGTATATTTTTATAAGCAAATCATGTTTTTTCTTGAAGTTTGAAAATCGAACTGTATGTTGGCAAGTTGTCTGGAAGACGATTAAAAATGGACGGGGGTCAAGTAAATAGCTACTGTAGCTAGGCTAGATATGATAATTTTCATACACATGGGATATACATCCGGATACGGGTGTAACCTGAGGAAACGAAGATGGGAAGAGAAAAAAATCACACACGAAGTCCACAACAAGAGCCAACCTACACATTGCAGTATAAAATGGCTAGAAGACCTCGAATTTTCAAGGCTACATCTAACCACAACCACGCGGCCGCTTATAGCCACTTGCTGTGGTACTTCAAGCCCAAAGGATCTACAAAGAGAAAATGATCATGCGGAGAAAGGTATATAACAAAATATAGAAAATAATGGGGAAAATTCTCAAAAAGAAGGAAAGTGTATTCGAGCAGAAAATAGGATAGGTAACCCGAGCGATACGTATCATGGGCATTATTTTCCTATTTTTTGTTATATACATGTCTCCGCATGATCGAGGTCTTCTAGCCATTTTATACTACAATGTGTAGGTTGGCTCTTGTTGTGGACTTCGTGTGTGATTTCCTTCTTTTTGCGGATTTTGTCCATTATTTTCCTGTTTTATATACGTATATATATACATTATAAAATAAGTTATGATATAGGATACAAAATATAAGATAATTTCATTTATTTATGACTTGTTCCGAAGCAGTCAAGGCAAAAGTCGGAACGGAACACTGTAATGGATCGTTCAGCGATTCTGAAGACGAACTGGAGTCTGAAAAAATTTTATTTTATAATGTCGCCGATGTAATATTTTTCTTTAGCCTACTATACTTCGCGGAAAGGTTTCTTGCAAGTTGAACCAAACGTTTGGCACGTTAACTCATTTTATAAAAGGCACTAACTGGAAGCAACTACTATCAACCAGAGCATCAACGTCTACTCTGCCATGGTGAGCAATAAATTGATTTGTGCAAGTAAAACTGGAACGAAAAAGTCAAATCGGACCGCCGTGACGTGCTAGGCCATATGTTTCCCGCCACGCCACCGCGGTCCCTGTGGACCGCTAAACATTTTTTTGATAAAACAGCTAAAGAGATCATAAATAAATGAATCAAACGTATTTCTGCAGACAAAATTTGGCCCATTTTGCAAAGGCCAATACACTACGGTTTCAAAATATTGTCATTTTTGTTTTTTTTACTTTTGGCCACAACATCAGGATTTCAGCCCACTGCGCGCCATGTCGACGTCGTTGGCGTCCGTAGCCATTAATTAACGTATTCTACCTGAAGTTAGCCAACTATGTACTGTATTTAGGTATCCAAAAATTATCAGATATGAAATGAGATATATTCATATAGTTGGCTACAGTTCCATCTATGGGACAACAACCTTTTCAAGGTAGATTTCTAATTATTGCGTAGTGGAGAGAAACTTAGCTGTGACAAATTCTCATTAAGGACGCTGGCATATCTCATTTCATCTCTGATCGTTTTTGGACGCCAAAACTCAGAACATGGTTGGATATCGAGTTATCGAGATGTCATGTCTGAGAGCTACCATAAATCTCAATAGGTGAATTCGGCTATGGAATCCCTGTGAGGGAAGTCTCTAAATGTTTTCCTTAAGCTTTTAGAGCCCATCATGATTTTTACCGCATTATTGAAAGCTTGCAATCTATAGTGCATGTCGTTACCTGATAACGGATACATTACTTTACCTCAGATACCATCGGCACCAATGCTTCAATAGGCGGCTTTGCAATACAAAATACAGCCTTAGGGTTGAATTCTATCATATGAAGTGCTTCAGATCTTACATCATCAACATTTTTTTCGAACAATTTCTTGTAGCTTTCTCTAGACGATTCTTTACAACCTCCTACAGAGACTACTATGTCAACTTCCTATTAAAAAGACATTCACTTACAATTAGAAACGATTACATCTTATATTGCTCTGAGACCAACAAGCCAACTCTTATTAAAACCACGCGACCACTATTATAACGGGCTAAACATTCGTACAAAAATAGTTAGTAGGTTCTAAAGAAAATATCAATCCTTTTGTATATATTTAGGTATGTTTTCAGTACAAGTTGCCGGGATATAATTATGCACCGGACATGTTGTGTTGACGAACTTGAGTCTGTAGCTTGCGAGCACTCGTGCCGCAACATGTTACAGACTGCAACATGCGCTTGGCAGATTTACTTTTATATCTGCAACATTTTGTTTCAATGAGATAAACAGACGCGAACACATTACTGGTACATATTATGTAAGCGAAAATTTTAAAGTTCAAATATCGCTCATTACTTCTCTGTGCTGTTCTACTATTTAGGATTTTAAAATATAAATCATCGAAATATCCTTTTGACACATTAGGGAAAAGATCTTCACTCCATCAGCTGTTCCTCCGTAATGAATATTGTTATAATATACCAGCCCACACTACCTCAAAATTTAAAAAGTGTTTCTATTACATAGCTCCCAGTATACTAAATGATTACCCAATTTTCTTTAAATTAACGTCCATTCACAGCTTCAAAAGAGAATTCAAAATAATGCTATTACAGTTACAGTTTAATGAATCTACAAGTGGTTGAATAAATCTCTATTAATATTATTATATTTTAAAGTTTTGTTAGCATTATTATAGTCAGCTACATGTTCTTTATGTAATGTATATAATATGCCCTAGTAAGATATAGTAATGCACTTAATGAATTTACCTTAGCTATTCAGGCGGGGGTGATAAATGGCCAATCCCCAGCCCTTTGGAGTATTATATATAAATATATATATATTTTTTTGTGTTATATTATTTGCTCGTATTTTGATTCTAAATTATGTATTAATACTCCAACAAACATTATTATGATTATTTTTTCCATGCAAAAGTGCCCCGTATTTGATACGCATTTTTGTCTCCGCAATATGTTTCAGACAGTAAAAATTTCTGATACATGTTGCAGTGAAAATTTGCTGCAATTGATACGTACCTTTTGAAATAATATTTCTTTTACACACTGCGTTTATATTCTTAGAGCTAACTACCATATTGTTTCAGCTTTATATTTTTTAAGTTTTAGCATTGACAAACGTAATTTATCTGAAGATGTCTCTAAATTAAGTAATGAGACTGATTAAAAAAAATTAATCAAATATATTTACAATTTTGTATTATCACGCTCACAGTAACTTGCTTCTGAAGCGAGACAGCGCTGGAGACGGTCCTTCCATTCTATCTAGCAGTACTGGAACTCCGATACTGGAATAGCCTTCAGCTGGTGGATTACAGCCGTTTGAATGTTTTCGACTGTTCCCTTGAGGTGATTTTTCAACTTCGGGAAGAGAAAAAGTCACAAGGACCTAAGTCAGGCGAATAAGGAGGCTGAGGAGTCACAGGAACGTTTTTACTGGCCAAAAACTTGTTTATTGACATTGCTGTGTGACAAGCAGCATTATCGTGATGCAACATCCAATTGTTCTTGATCTGATGAACGGCGGTGTGAGTCAAATTTAACTCGTCCCCGACTCTCAACCGACGATCTGAACGCACAAGATCCCGGCAAAAATGACAATGATGATGAAAATGGATTTATCTCTTCAAATTTAAAAAAATATATATATAGAAAAAGAAGCTTTGTGGATTCGAACCTCCGACCCGCGGTTCTGCAATCGTTATGCCTTCCCATTACACTACGACGCCATAATGTATTAAGGACTAATACCGAGCATTTTTGCCTAATTTTTCAGACTGCCAGTTTGCTACAATTAGTTGACATTTATCTACTTTTTTCGTTTTCTCGGGTTTATTTTCCAACATTGTGAGCTCGCAGTTATTCTAGTAGCCCGAGATTTCGAAAACAGACATATGCTATATCAATAATAAAGGTCCAGGAAATTATATTTCTTCGTGAAGAAACTGGATTACGTGACTGTCTTATTTTAAAAGTCATGCAGTCACCAATAAACATAATTGTGTCTTCAGTTTGCGTGCTTGCTTTATAAACAGTTCAGCGCATTGTACGTATTAAGTATTTTTTTATAGGCTTTAAGGCTCATCTGTAACCGTGTAAACATTTCAGCTCTAAATATACAGGGTGACTTCGAAGTTGAGTCATTTATTTTAACAGTGAGTAGATCTGATCAAAAGAAATGTTTTTTTCCTTTACCATTTTTCTGGTAAAATTAAAGTAACAAAGTTATAGCCCTTTGGAAGTTTGAGTACCGCCCTGTCTCAATGTGCTCGTGTTTGGCGACAACGGATATAATCCGTCGTATCGGTTCATCGCATCGGAAACAAAAAAGCGAAAGAATTTGGAACGAATTATTTCATTCATTTGTATACAGTCAGTGTCAGTGAATAGTTGTATCTGTTGCGTGGCTCAAACGAAATAAAAAATGGCACATGTTTATGCGGATCGGTTTCCCAATCGAGTGCAACCAACCCCTCGTGCCTTTGTTAATGTAGTACAACGGGCTCGTGAATCAGGTGACTTAAGACCTCACAGGGGACCTCACGATCAAATACAGGTCCGCACTGAAATACTTGTCGGGAGGATAGTTTATAAAACAAGGTAAAAATTTTTGTTAATTTTTTTTTAATTTTTACACACATATTTTGGTTTATATTCCTTCTACAATCATTATCTGAAAATTAATGACTCAACTTCAAAGTCACCCTGTATATACGCAAGAGTATGAAGGTAAATCTTGAATATCTTGATAGACACATATGTTTTAAAATGTGTATAACATATTTTTTTCAAATATTGAGGCGAATCTGTTGATATACTCACAAATACGAAATGTTTGAAAAACGTAACCCTTTGTTTTTCGCATAAAAATAACAATTATCTTTCGGACTGGCTTGGGATTCATATCGGCAAGGTAAACTCGTGTATTTTGCTATAAAATGCCCTGTGAACGAACCCTGTATATTGCTCAATAAACTAGTACTGATGGCGGAAAGCCAGGTATTTTGGAATAAACAATTAGAAATTCTCAAAAAGTACTTGCCCAATCGACTAGAATTTTGTTGTGGTTATTATATTATTATACATATTTGAAGAATTTCGAGTAGCTGCGTGAAATTATCCTCGCATAAGGAACAAGTGCCAAAACCTGCATTTTGCGTGTGGTCTCATTCTATAGGTCTCAAAAAGTCATAGAGTTTTTTAGTTCCTGCCAACAAATCCCAAAAACATGTTTTCTCATTCTTTGTTGTCGAATAAAAAGTTTTCCACAAAAAATGGTGTACCTATTTTATGCGTCCATGTTTCGAATACCCCTTGAACCATGTGCATCAATAAAACCAGACTATACAATTATTTCGCATACCAGATGTATTTTCGTCTAATAACTAATTTATGTCATTCATTTTTAGAACACAATAGGAAAAACTGTTTCACAAAAAATCGCTACGGACAACCAAATGACTAGAGTGAGTTCAAACTTGTTCTGAGGGCGGATCACATGTTCCCCTGTTTCCCCTCCTAGCCCGGCGCCTCCACTGTTGCCAGATCGAACGCTACGTTACAAGCCTCATTACTTAATTTACAGTATATATCTTATTCCTGCTCACAAAAATTAATCTGAAATATATACAGGCTTATCAGTTCCGTGATCTCCTATAGCCCCATAATCGGTGGCAACTAGCGGCCATTGTGATGACCCGGCTGACAATACGAACTGGGCTACCTACAGACCTAACAAATAGGTTCTCTTATGCATATTTTAAAAATCAATGCTTGAATACATTAATCAATGGTATTCGTAAAAGTTTTATTATAGAAAGTGCCTGAGTAATTATTTCTTTCCTTCCCTTCGGAAAGGACATTCCGATCATATCTGAAAATAACACTTCATAAGAACATGATCGACTTACTGCTACTGCATGTTTCAAAACAGCAGAACCTCCGAAAGACCTAACTTTAGTCCTAGTGTCGATATGACTTAGATCTTCTGCGACCGCACAAACGGTTCCATTTTTGTCATAGAGCCTTAATTCTCCTATAAGTGGGTTCTGTTTGAGCAGTAAGGCGACATACTTTCCTATTTTGCTACAAGCATTCAAAACTGTGACTACGGGCGGTTTTGGCGTAGGAGGGCAACAATAAGTTTTTGAGATGTTCAATAGTATAGTGCAGCTTCTTATCAGTTTCGGGGCAAATGATATTGGAAACATAATACTAAAATTTTGTTAATAGTTTGAAAGGTATGCTAACTTTGACATGTCGGTTGGCAACTTGACTGTCAGCTGATGTATATTTTTATACAACATGTTCTTCGATTACTCATTACCTCAAAGTTCATCATTTCAGTAGTATCTTTATTCTTTATTCAAAAATCGATGGCGTTATAATTTTATCGTCTTGGTAATATTCAAGACAAATTTTTATAAAATTATTTTGTTGCGTGCCTTTTTCAAATACATGCCCATTTCTTGCTAGAGTTCAAAATTTCGTTTATAGTGTGCCTTATGTATGACAGCATCGCTGGCAGAGATGCCGCTTATGAAGTGTCTGACTGGTGTGGTCCAACAGCGTTGCCAGGTTGTCGATACTTACGGTATTTATTAAAGAAATTAATAGCGTTAACAAATGGATCGGGACTATGGAGTGTGTACGAATTGTATTTGGGCGTGTTTGGCTGCCTTGGTCCATTTTTGTTATACATTGTAGCTATAGTTCAAAGGGACGAACTTAGGCCGAACATAATCCTTTACAAACTGATGAAAGCGTTTCGTGGGAAGTGCAGAGTCAACCTACTAGACGCTATTTTTCTATATTTGAACCATCACAATGGTCTTAATACCGGTTGGTACTCATCCTGATGACATTCGTAGGGCTACAAATCTTGTGAGAAACGCTCTCCACGAATTCGCAACTGGCAATGGGGTGACTTTCTGGCGAGAATGGTTGATTCAAGTATTCCTCTCTGGAGGGTCACAGTCACTCAAAAACGGAAAGCGAGAACTCGCGCACATCCACGGTTCTGAAGGCATAGTCTTCAAAACGGATGATAAGGTCGAGGTTTTCGCTGACGCCATGGAAAATCACTTATCTCCCAACTATGATCTTGATAATGACCTCGACGAAGAACAACACATCGTAAAATACGTCAGGAGAAAATTGAAGGCCAACAGCGTTAGCGGAGGCATTGAATCCTCTTCAGAAGATTCGTCTTAGGCTTCACATAGCACATTAGCGGAGCCCTCCGGGATTCCACATTGCACACCAGCGGAGAACTAAGTCAAATTAAAGACCTCAAGGTACGTAAGGCATTGACGCTGCTCTCGCCGAAAGTTCTGACATATTTGGTGACAATAATCAATGCGATACTCAGAATCCAGTCCTTCCCTGTGGGGTGGGAGATAGCTGGGGTCATCATGATTCTAAAGGTGGGTTCGATATTCCCTCAGGATTACCGTCCCATTAGTCTGCTGCCAGCTCCTTCTAAGCTCGCCAAAAAGGTGATTTATAGTCACCTTGCGAATTTTTCGTCAAATCACCATGTGATTCCTGACGTTCAATTCGACTATCGGTCCGAGCTACAGGCAGGAGCACTGGCATCTTGCTTTTGGATGTCTCAAAAGCCTTTGAGGTGTGGCACGTGAGCCTCCTCTATAAACTAATCCAAAAGGGTTTTCCTTTCTGGCTTCTAAAATTACTGAAATCAGTCCTTGAATGAAGGAAGTTTCAGATAAAAATTAACAATGTTTTGTCCACAACACGGCCAGTACGGGCCGGTGTTCCTCAGGGCTCGGTCCTAGGACCAATCCTTTTTATCCACGACGTTGCTTGCCCCAGTAGCTGTGAAGTCTACCTTCAAGGCACTTGTCGCCCAGTCGTGTACTGGTGATCTGGTTCACGATGGGTTGCAGAGTGCTTAGGACGAAGTACTAGAGTGGGCGCAACGATGGCTGAGAATTGATCATTCGAAACGCAGGCTATTTATTGTGCCAAAAAACATCGCTGCCCCCCAGCCGAGGTTTCGGTAGACGTAAATCGTACACCATGAAGAAATTCTGCCAAGTATCTTGGTGTCACCCTTGATGAAGGCATGATCAGGCAGAAACATAGAGCAGCGTTGAAAAAAAATTCAAATTGCGTTTGATAAATAAAGTTCGACTATATAACACGATTATTAGACCAGCGATTACTTATGCATGTGAGGCTTGGCATTTTCTTGCAAAGACACATATGCAAAGTCTTCAAGTACTGCAAAGCAGAACTTTACTTACAATTTGCAACGCTTCATGATATGTCTCAAATGAGATGCTACACATTCCTTACTTGAGGGATTAGGTCAAGCTTCAGGCGCAGCGACGTTATGCTCATTCTATCATATTCTCGTTTTCCTTGACATTGTTTGGTTTCGGGGCGAGTAGGACTGACAGATTCGACTAACGTACATTAGACTGTGACTAATTGTCGAAGGTCCTACGGACCGCCAAAACAAACAAATGACGTATAGTAGTATCGGTGGGTACTGTGAGGCGTTATAAGGATGATACTGGGAAGGGGTACTACACAACACACACTCTATCTCCAGCAGAGGGAAACGTATGCATGGAAAAGGTGGGAAAACTTTAGGCATACTCGCATTTTAAACATTCTGTTAGTAATTAAATATGTTTATTCACTGAAATTTGCATAAAAACAGCAATCCTTGAACTATTGTAGGCTTTTTGACTGTGGATTATCTAGTCGTTTCCTTTTAATGGTTATTGGGCACACAAGTGAAGTTCCCAACTTTACTAGACGAAAAGTAAGTTTGTATAAAACTGCTATACCTTTTTGTGGTGAGGTGAGATCACAACATA
This sequence comes from Acanthoscelides obtectus, assembly GCA_963669975.1. Taxonomy (NCBI): domain Eukaryota; kingdom Metazoa; phylum Arthropoda; class Insecta; order Coleoptera; family Chrysomelidae; genus Acanthoscelides; species Acanthoscelides obtectus. Next base: position 49,712,952 of record CAVLJG010000009.1, on the reverse strand, counting down.
TATGTAGTTACATATAGTTTGAAGGGAATCTCAGAGAAACGAATGTCCCGATGAGTGTATTTAGTATATGGTAAATTGGAGCATTGCTAAATCTCAAATTATTTTTGAAGATCTACGATACTAACTTCGATAAATTCACATATTTTTTATTAAATTAGTTATAAAAACGTATAGTTACAAGGATTATCCCTTGGTAAGTTCACTACCAAAAAAATATTTACATACGAGGTTTGTTTAAGACAAATTACGTTTATAGAACGTGTTATATACATCTTATATACATTTTGGTACAGAGGGACTGAGTGCATACAGCAGCTTTACGGTAATAGATAAATGTGCGTTTTAGCCCAAGCCCGATAAAAGGAAACAACCCTTCAGATACAGTACTTACGTTATATCCGACACTCCTAGCGTGTCATCCCAAAACTATATAATATCCCCAAACATTCTCTGCAAATCCCCATAAATAAATATCGTAACAGAGACATCTGGATCACTATCCAATAAATGAAATAACATTCTATCCAATGTCAGAACGGTTCGAAAATATGTACACTTCGTTATTTTATTGTAAAATATATATCTAAATATATACAGGCCATTGGTTAAAAATTATGACTAGAGTGTAGGTTTTGGCTTTAACAAGGGCGTGGTCTCTTCCACGGACCTAACGGACAATGACAGTCTGTTGTGATATCGATCGTGCAATGCGACGGCGCTCGTTGTCATGGCGATGGGTGACATTACATCCGGTCCCTCGGACATGTAAACCGATTGTCGAAGTGGCCGTGATGTGATACCACGTGTCTGCGATTGAGTACCATCGTAGCGAGAAGCGCGTGCGTTGGCTAGGCTGTTCATTCGACTCTTGAAGTTCATGGCTGAAGGAGTTTGCATGTTGTCGTACAGTGAACTGGACCCCATCATGTTTTGGAAACTGTTGAAAATCATGTCGCTTTGCTCGTAGTATGGTTCAGACTCTTCGTTAACCGTTTCGATGAACTCTTCAGCTTCTGGTGGCGGGATCCATGTCGGATTTGTCGTGGCGAAGTGGACCAAAGATAATTCCACCTGAAAGACAAAACAATTTCGATTAATGTTCGTTTGCAAAACAATTCAAGGGGACAGAAATTCACGATAACCAGATATAAAGGAGTTCCATACAAAATGGTTGACATCAATTTAAAATGACCTGGCGTGTTTTAATATGAGATCGTATTTTCAGTTGACTGGAAGATGCTACGAGGGTTGTCTCAAAAATAAGGTTCCCATATTTTTTTTCAGTCACAAGGTAAAAACGAATTTATCATTGGAAACGTTGATATTTAAGCTATTTTTATACATAGTCGCCATTTTTTCTAACGCTTTTTTTTAGACGTGGAATCCACTTTCACTCCCGCCTCAAGAAAGTTTGCCGCCAGCCAGCTTGGAAACTTAGTAACTGCTCCTTACAACTCCTCGCCCGTTTCTAACCGTTGACCATCTAGGTGCTCAATTTCGGAAACGTTAGGTCAGGGCTGTAACGGGGATGGGCAATAACTTCCTGTCGATTCAGTCCTTCGTTTGTTTTGAGACATAAGGATGCGCACTGTCGACGATTTTGGATTGCCCGTCTCAGCTTTTTCAGAAGCCTCTAAGGAATTTCAACCTCCTGTTCCCGGATCGTGATTCGCCGATCTTCGAGGAAGATTTGCTCAATCTTCGTTATAATTTCCTCGGAGATCGACGGCCTCCCGCTTCGTTGTTCATCGTGGATGTCCATGCGGCCATCAAAGAACTGTCTTCACCATTTGAGGACATGAACGCTTATACAAGTCTTCCATATACTTCACTCAAATGGCGATGAATTTCTATTTGCGGTAACGGTTTTGCGTGCAAAAATCGAATGACCGTACAATTTTCCCACATGGCGGTGACGGCGCTGAAGGACTCCATTACGCTTGGCTGTCAGTCCGGTACTGAACATCACAAATAGGCGCTTCAGGATGGAATCGGTGGTGGGGAAGACAACAAACACGACGATTTTATCAGATTTCGCCTAGCATCACAGGCGGCAAAGTTACAGTGATTGGAACCTTATTTTTGAAACTACCCCGTACTTTACAAATGTCGTGAGTTTCATGATCCGTGACCAATTGTGGTTTCTCAAAATTCCAATGCTCATACGAGGGGATATTGACATCTAGTTAGCCTTGGCATTTTGGAATGCACAAAACAAAAATGTTGTAAAGTTTCATGTCAACAAGTTTAAGCATTACGAAATTTTCAAACAAAACATGTCTACCGCGAGTGCAAAAATGGATAAAATGGAATATCGAGTCATCATTAACAGCCGCCATTTGAAGGGGTTACGTTGTGAAAATTGGGTTGCTTGCTTCAAATGAGGAAAATTATCCATACGCGATGATAAGAGACCTGGAAGACCCATTGCAGTGTCAAAATCAAAGTATCAAAGAACATATTAAAAAAAAATCAGTAGCTGCCTACCACCGGATGCGGAACCTTTCGTTAAGCTGAAGACCATTTGAGTTACCTAAATCCAAATCTCCAACAATTGTACACTACACAAAAAAAAATAAGGGAGCAAGAAAAAATCCAAATTTTTGGGTGATCTTTAACCGGCTTTATTTCGATGAAAAATGCAATTATCTAGATTCTTCTTCAGCTTCAAAATTCTAGTTTTTACGTTTCTTTGTCAAAAATTTTAGGAGCAACCGTTCTCAATTCTAACAGATGGTGCAACAAAAATTTTTGCAAAACTTTTGCCTCTTTTTGTCCAGTTGTTTGAAATTTTTTCTGTTAAGTCAATATATCGATCAGATAGCTCGATACGCTCAATTGGCGTGGAGATATCTGACTTTATGATAAAGGATTCTTTTGTCATCGACTACTGATACCTCGGTAACCAGTGGTAGCACATAGAATATAAGGGTATTTCCGGAAACTGGAATAAACCCGCTATAAGGTTTGATGCAATCTTTAACGATTTTTTTTTGTTTTCTTAGTGTTGATTTTAAAAAAGTCAAAAAAGTGCTTTTTGCCTTGTTTTGGAAAATCGACCGCAGTTTTGGGACTGACAATGAGAAGGTTGAGTCTTTTTATACCTCAATGTATCGATAATGGTCCTGCACGACGTCAGATCGATCCATTGTACGGTTTCTCCGGACCGATTGGTCAAAGTTCAAGAGAAATCCAAGGAGCAAAATTTTTGTATCACAACATCCTGTAATCTGATTGAAAATGGAAAAATCATTGTTCTTTTTTTGTTGTCAATATTGGATATCTGTAACACCTTAGATTTTAAAAAATAATTGAAAAACATATTTCTTTATTCATGGAATATTCCAAAAAACAAAAACACTGACCAGGGGTGGATCTAGAAAATATTTTTTAAGGGGGGAGGGGGTCTCATTTAGGAATTTGTTGGTCCAATGGATCGATCTGCTATCGTACAGGGTTATTAGGGGTACATTGAGGTATAAAAACCTAAAAACATCATCCTTCTCATTAGCAGTTCCGAAAATGCGGTCGATTTTCCAAAACAAGACAAACAGTAACTTCTTTGACCTTTTTAAAATCAATTCTGAGAAATACCTCTAAATTATCTGTGCGATCAGTAGTTATCGAGATATCAGTGGTCATGGCATAACAGAAAACAAATGTCAAGCCCGTGGACTAAAAGGACGGCAGCAATTTTGTCAAAAATTGTGCTTGCACTATCTATTAGAATTCCATGAGAACTTTTGCTTCTAAAAATTTTCGGCTAAAAAACTTGAAAACTAGAATCTTAAATATTCAAATTGCTTTTTTTAAGGTCTAGATACGACCATTGTTCAGCAAAATACGGCCCGTCATAAATCACCAAAAAATTTTGTGTTTTTCTTGTTCCCCTAATTTTTTTGAGTAGTGTAGAATTTTTGCAAGATTTTGGGAGTATTTTGTATTCCCTTATCGGGCTAATATATGTATGTACCTTTCCGTTTTCGCCTTGTGCATATTGGTCCGGCACTTCAGCACTACCAGTTGCTTCTTTGATTTGCCAGTCAGGATTGCCATGTTTCTTAACGTCCATCTGCGCGAAGCTGCATACATCTCCGACACCAACGACAGACACTGTGAAATTTCTGAAAAAATCCACAATATCCAGTCTTCTCGGGTACAGCCAGGCCACCAGGAAATATGGAGTCATTATTGAAGACACCAATTCTTCGAGTAACGTCGTTACGCGATATGGAAATAGCTGCTGGAACTCCTCTCGAATCTTAGACGTATGAGCTTGTCCTTTCCAGTTTGGCGGGAGGTAGTGTGTGTGCATGACGACATTTTGAAGCAAAGTTTCTGGACACCAAACCATTGTCTCGTCAGGTATGATGGTGTGGCATATTCCAACTACAGAGCCCAGGACCGTCATTAACGTTAGAACGTGCTCCAGAGCGAGAACATCTTCATCATATAATGCCAAAGCTAATATGACTGCGAAAAGCGCGCCACACATGAACCCGACATGTTGCGCAATAATAGTCATTATGGGACTGCTGAAAGCTGCCAGATACTTCGAAGCAGGTCTGTATGCTCTTGTGAGCCGCGCGTGTAACTCATGGTCAAGTTCGTTGAAGTGCCTCAGGTATAATTTTGCGTATAGCGACCAAAATCTTATTCCTATACGTCCTGGTTCACGTCTCAAAACCTCGGCATAGCCGAAGACAGTGAAAAGAAACTGCCAAACTGCCAAAATAGGTATGAACATGGTATTAAGCCCTGCTAACCACAAAATTTGCGTACCCAATTGCTTTGCTAATTCATGACGAAGATGTGGCTTCTTGTAGTCTTCACGCAAATGATAAGGGTTCTCGAATGGAGCCCAAGGAGACCAAAACAACAGAGCTTGGATGTTGTATCGAAGGCTTTTCGTCCAATACACTACTTCACCATTAAATGGTATGCGCATTCGTGGTGGAAGTAATTTTTTATTAACCATTGCTACAAAGTAATTTTCTTGTCTGAGGATTCTATGATAAATATCCAGTTCTGTCAGTTCTCGCTTATGAATGCACATCTGTTGCTCCAATTGGACAGCTTTGATCTTCATTGCAATATCGTGCCAGGTTAGGTTATCGAGATTTTTATCCTCAATGCCAAGGGCAGTGTTATAAAATTGCTTGATGTCCCAAAAGTGAATTATCTGATAGCATTTATTCAAAAACTTCAAACTCAAAGCAGCTCCTGCGACAATCATGAGACACCACCATATAACACCAAAATTGGCAACGCATTTTCCTATCGGTAATATCACATCAGGTAAAGTCGGTTTCGTGACATTATGATTATAGTTAAACAATACTTGGTAATCTATACCATATACAAGATATGTTGTTAGCATTATTACAAACATGAATTGAAATATTTCGAAACTCCCCTGCAGGAACATGCACAAGAAACCGTGCTTCTGATGGTATTTGTACATCCGAGAAAAGAAGGAATCCAGATCTTCTATGTGGTTCCATTTTGATCGTGTCGGCTCTGCTACGTGGTAAAGAATTCCTTGTTCCTCATTATCGTAAGCTTCTTGTAGAGACGCGTAATTTTGCATAATGCCACGTTCTCGACCTGCAAGAACAAAAATTGGATTCAGGTTGGTTGACTCTATATGGAGATAAGTGAGCAAGAATGTATCATTTCATGTAAAGGAAGCAGCTTAGTAACACTAAGCTTTTCAAAAAAAGATGTCTGGAAACTAAAGTCCAATGTTGTAGATCAGAAAAGAGTGCATAATGCTCCCAAGCGCCTCATTAAATGATTGTCGTGTAAGTTTGGGCCTGGTTACTAACTGCATCAAATAAATTTTAAATCATCTCTCTTCTTGCAAGTCTGCATCACATGGGTGCTGGCGGCCCGAAGCATGAATTTAAGTGAGAAAAGTGAAATTTTCAAAAAAAGTTTTTAACATAAAAAGGCGAGTTAATTTTCTGAGAAATTGAATATCACAATGACAAATTTAAACGAATAATATGAATAAGAATGTGAGGGAAAAACGAGAATAACTCATATAAGGTCTTTGTTACTATTTTATTGACGTAAGCAAAAATAATTAATCATATCTATGCGCATTTTAAGATTAAATGAATTGGATGCATAGAAAAAACATAAAAAATATAACAAATTCTTGTAAATGTGGGAGATGTTGAGTATTCTTGCCCAACTGATTGAATCTACATTTTAGCGAGCTAATGTTAAAATGTTGAAATTTGATATAGTTATTATAGATGAGTAAGACTAGAGTACTTGTCATTAGGAATCAAGTGACGCTCTATTTGATGGGTTCCTATGGCCATTTTCTGCTTCATCAACAGATCATCTCCATGTTATCATAATATTGCACTGTCTATTGTCATATTAAACGTCCGTCATATTGGATTAGAATTACATCATTTTGCTTATTGTGTTTCTTTCATCAGATCCTTTCATTTGATATACATAACATGAGGGTGATATGGAAATTATAAATCGATATTTTGCAGCGGCCGCCATATTGGATCTAGAATGACGTGTATTTTTCTCATCAAGCCTTTTCAGTTGAATACCATATCATAGGGGTAACTATAGATATTATAAACACCATCTTGCTGTCTAAGTAACATTTTATTAGTTTCCTAAATACGCTAGTTTGCCTTCATAAACTATTTTGTGTTATATTACCGTTTCCGAATTTGAAATCCCTAGTGCATATATATAGAGTGATTTTAGTTAAGCTGAACTAAAATTCAACGTAGATTTCAACTAATCCTAGTAATTTCTCATGTAATACATATTGACTCAGCTTGGGAAGAACCCTGTACATGAACAACTTTGTCATAGTTAATTTCTATAACAAAAATTTCCTCATTAAATTTCGTGGGGCTTGAGAGGAGGAGGACAGTTCCTTCGAAAACATTCATAAACTACAATACGTACAGCAAGAGTGGAAATTGCGAGAAAAGTGAATGTTTTCAATGAAATGTAAGTAAAAGTGAGTCGCCAGCATCCCTGGGCCATCGATTCTTGGTTATTCTAACAGTCAAGAGATACCGCCTGAATCAAATAACCCACAACGTTTTTTCAGGCCCTATCGACCCCCGTCCCACGCAATCAAAATGGTCGGCGATCGTCATGTTTTCACAATCAATATTCCACCTATGCATCACGTAAGTAGCGCAGGTAACGCGCGATCGTATAACACACGTCTCACGGCGTCTAAACAAAAAGTTCACCCAATCGGAACACGCAACAAAACACACACTTAAAACACGAGCGCATTTTCGTACATTTCTCGTGCGCTGGCAACTTGCAATTATTAATGATACAATCTTTAGGAAACCGGCTTTTCCAAGATTAGCAGAGTTTCAAGAGTCTATGCACGCCGTGTTTTTAGGCACCATCGACGCAAGTTTGATGCAATCGGAATGTGTTATGAGCAATGTGGTGACTTATAGTTAGAAATGCAATTGATTTAAGATCAAACACATATGTAGAAGACTTATTAACGTGTATGTGCAGCTGGTGCTAAATGTTTTAATATTTTTCATCTTTTTCAAGTGCTCTGGCAGACTGTTATATATATTTAGTCCTATATATGTTATGTATCTTAAGTTTAGGTTATTATTATTCTTGGGAATTTCTATTTACCTGTCCATATTTGCACAAGTACCGTAGTTATGACTTACTAGTTTCTGTAATTTTTCATTTTTATAAATTAAATACTGTCATCACTTACAAGGTTCTAATATTACACACATCCTTTGTAAAAAGTTTATTAGTGGTGAATCTTTTATCTTTCTTAAAAATAATTTTAATAATATATTTCTGAATAATAATGAGTTTATGTAGAGCATTATTATGCAATCCCCCCATACTAATTATAGTATTTTCATTCATTCTAATTATAGATTCAACAAATGCTTTATAAACTGTTTTTTTTTTATTGAGGAACTCTCGCAGTAGATAAAATTTATGGATTAATTTTCTAACTCTACTCGATACATAACCAACATGCGGTTGCCACTTTAAATGTTGGTCAATAATGATTCCAAGATATTTAGTTTGAGACACTTCCTTAACAGAATAATGATCATCCAACATAATAGTTTTGTAAGTTGGCCTGTTTTTATTGGTCAATGAAAACGCAATATAGCTTAGATAAATTCAATGTTAGTTTACTCTCTGGTAACCAGTCTTTTACCATACTTAGACCATACACTTTTCTAGATTTTACATCCCCCCAACTAGAACCTGCAAAAAGAAGCACAGTATCGTCAGCATAAGAAATAGTTAAGCCCCCCCAGTGTCATATTTATATGAATTATAAAAAGAAGCAGTCCCAAAACAGTACCCTAAGGGACACCAATGTTTATTATTTTTTTGATTGCTCGTTATGTTAATTAGTTTTAGCAGTTGAGTTCTGCTTGAAAGATTATCCCTCAGTAAATCATAAGCCATTCCTCCAACCCCATTGCAGTGAAGAATGTCGATTAGCTTATTGAAAGCCTTAACAAGGTCCAAAGGAAACAGCAATACTCTTGTTGCCATTATTCAGATTATTGACAATCTCAGTTATTAATTTCTGCAGCATAGCGTCCACTGCACTGTAACCCCCAAGAAACCTGAATTGATTATCTCATAATACATTATTAGTTTTTAAAAAATCCATTCAAGTTTTAAGCCATTTTTCAAATAACTTTGCAAAATTTTTTATTAAACTTATAGGCCTGTTAATTTCCAATAGAAGTAGTATCCCCAGATTTATGTATTGGGATAACTATTGACGTTTTAACGACTTTCAGGACAATTCCAGTTTCTAAAAATAAATTGTAAATATGTAATAATGGTGTTAAAATTTCAAAATGAGTTTGCTTTATAGTTTCAACCTGTATGCCATCATAGCCAGGGGCACTATTACTTTACAAAAATGGGATATGTTTTATCAGTTAATTCCTTGTAATGGGACTTAAAAAAATAGAATTCTGGATGGAGTGCACTAATTTACACTCAGATTGAGGAGTGGGAATTGTTCGCGCCATATTAACACCCACATCAATAAAATATTCATTACAAAAATTTACCATTTCAATAGAATCATTAAACTGGTTGCCACCATTATCATTTATGAAATATAAAATTGACCTTTGTTACTCTTTTCGTATGTTGCATCCTTTATGTCATACAGTTTTTTCATGTTATCTTAATTTTTTTCAATTTGTGTTCTATAGTAATTATTCTTTTGTTTGTGTATTCATTTATTTAGTTTGTTACAATAATCCTTATACTGATTTTTCAAAGATAAACTATAATTTTCTAGAAGTCTCTTTTTCGTCTTATTCCTTTTTTTTCACAGAATCAATAATTTCATTGTTTATCTATGGTTTTATTTTTTTTGGGATTGATACTCTTGTGGCAATTGTTTCTGTTGCTTTCAACAGCAACTCCCTGTAGGTAGTCAAAAATAACTTTACAGCTAACACATTACGAGTAGTTACCAAATTCCAATCACAATAATTCAAAAACGCCTTAAATTTATTTATGTTTAGGTTGATTCTTGTTCAACTTGCCCAACTTCCAAAATTCCAGAAGGTCATGCTTTATTAGATATACAAAGCACTGTTGGATTGTGATCCATTAGTTCCTCATTGAGTAGAAGAATTTAATAATAAACAATTGGTTTTCAATTTTTGCCTAACAAATATATGGTCCAGGCAAGTTCCCAAAGACAGTCTAGTAGGTTTATTGATAAATGCATTAAGGCCAAGAGAAGACATTATTGACAGATACTCTGTCACCAGAGTGTCCTTATTATCCAGAATATTTGTGCTAATATCCCCCAGAAATATTTCAATATTAGCCGAACTATTGTGCTCCAAATAAGTGTGCAAATCATGAGTAACATACAGGTTCACATACAGTAAGTGATAGCTGTTCTGTCAAGCTTTTAACTAGTATAATAACTAGTATAACAACTAATTAACTACTAAAACTCAATAGAATAGTTGTTTACACTTTCATGTCACGTGTGATATATCAAAGATGCTTTATTGTTACATGTTTGGGGTTATCACAAGTGTCAAGAGTTGGAAAACACCTTATATAGGAGCTTAAACCTCCTGACCTCAAATCTGCTTAGATCCAAAAACACAATTCTAGTTTCCAGAGACACATGACAAGCTTCTGGGGTGCTGTGCCCTGTATCAAAGGCACCCTTTAGTACTTATAAAGTTTGACAGTGCAACAAGTACGCACTAATGAAATTGTGATAAAATAATCTAGAAAAAAAAAGAAAATGAATATACACATACATACTTTATTGCAATGTCTTTGAATAAGTGTCAACTCTTTATAGACATTTACTTATCTTAAGCTTGAAATAAACACATTAATAAAGCCATCATGTGCCTTGGTTGTATATTGACTGGATGCAATGTGTAAAACTGATGAAATAAATTACAGAAAATTAAATATTGCAATAATGTATTAAAAATATAAAAAGTAAGAAATGGTCCCGTATCTTTTAAGATCAAATTCCACTGCGATTTTGACTTGAGCTTTATCTAGGGAAATAATTTAGAAAATAACTGAGATAATTACACATTGTAAGATCATATGCACGTGAAACAAACACTGCTTCAAATGTATACAATATAATCTGAATGTGGATGACCTATTCAAGCATATGATCTACTTTAGGTATTTACTAATATTTTTATTATTACATTTTAATGTGAATGTAGAACAAAGATAATTATTGCCGAATCATTTCACCTGAAAATGATTGAAACTGCGTATTATTAATACATGTCCAAGTTCATCGTTGCATAATCATATTTATGGAAGAACTAGATCAACAAAACAGAAAACAGCTGATTGAATTTAAAAAAAAAGAACTTGCCTCAACTTGCCTTACATCAGGTGAATAATCATGCTGGCGGTGTTAAGAAAATCAATTTCTTAACAGTATTTGGCCTATTGGGAATCTATATTGGGTCACAGTTAAATTTTAGTGGAAATATAACAAAGAGATGGACACTATCGTGCTTAGAATTCCCATTTACCAGCTCTTTGTCATAATGTATTCACTTCTTTGTTTTTCTCGATTAGGTCTGGTATCTAAACATCACCTTTGTATATTTTTAACACTACAATTTGAACTACTGAATGTTATTATAATTAAAAACGCAATTCATTGACATCAGAATTCTTTTGATATTTTACATTTATTGTGATTGACATTTTAGATTTGACAGAGCAACTTTTTGACATAAACCTAACTCCACAACTGTCAAATTCTTAACAACTTAAGCCGGAGCCCGGAGACTATAGTACCTCGGACTATAAATGTAAACGAGGCGTGGTTTAGCGAGCAAGGAGAGCTACATGTGACTTATTATGCATCAGTCGATTGGTCAATTGATACTTGACTTTGACACCATGCATTGATGTACAATTGACGTGTAACAATTAACATATTAACAACAATCCAAACATACACCTCATATCTTTAGAGGATGCCACGTAATTTATAAGATTATTTAACAAAAAATGGGAAATTCTGAAAGCGTTGAGGTGCCCGGTGGAGGTACCGATGGTTACCATATTCTTAGGGTAGGTTTTTTTAATATTGCCAACGTTAAATATGTAGCATAATATCAATTTTTAGGTTCAAGAAAATTCACCAGGTAGCAAAGCTGGCCTACAGCCTTTCTTTGACTTTATAATATCAATAAATGGTGTCAGGTTGGATAGAGATAACGACACTCTTAAACAGATACTGAAGAATGGAATAGGTATAAATATTAGCTATTGCTTCTAAACCTAAATCTAATGTTAATTTTCTTTCAGGAAAACAGCTACCAATGACCATTTATAGCTGCAAAACACAAAGTGTGCGAAGTGTCACTGTAGAACCTAGCGATACCTGGGGTGGACAAGGCTTATTAGGAATCAGTATAAAGTTCTGCTCATTTGAAATCGCAAAAGAAAATGTTTGGCATGTGTTAGAGGTGCACTCAAATTCTCCTGCTTCTTTAGCCGGACTTCGACCTTTTACTGACTATATCATTGGAACAGACTCTATTCTCCATGAAAGTGAAGATCTTTTTAATTTAATTGAGAATCATGATGGTGTTAGTATGAAATTATATGTTTATAATTCCCAAGATGACTCATGTAGGGAGGTTACAATTACTCCAAACTCTCAGTGGGGTGGAGTTGGTTTGTTAGGGTGTGGAATAGGGTATGGCTACTTGCATAGAATACCTGTTAGAGGAACTCCACCTCCCGTGACTACAATCTATAAATCTGTTAATACCGAAATCAATCCACCTTCTGATGTAAATAGTATAACAACAAGTACTGCTAATTTAAGTTTAATATCTAGTGAGGTTGCACCATCTCCACCACCTAGTGAATCCCAGAATATTTCGGGTACTAATTCAAATATTGTTGAACCTCAAATTAATCCAATACTTACTGGTTCAGATGTGACATCTCAGTACAATCTTATATCTAACGAAAACACTAATGTGCCAGTTTATACTAGCAATCTTCCTCCCCCATCATCTGTTCCTCAGTTTAGTAACATGTATTATCCTCAACAGTCATTATCTAGTGCACCAGTTAGTAATGTGTATAGTCCACCATCTAACACAACCCCAACAAGTGTGTCAGTGGATCAGGTGCCAATGTATCAGGTTCCTGCTTCCTCTGAATCAGCTAATCCTTATGCAACAGGAAATATTCCTTCATTCAATTACTTTTCGCAGCCTTTACCAATGCAAGCACCTTCAATGAATTACACACAGTCACTGAGTATGTCTCAAACAAATACTGTAAATACTGTTCCTCCCCAAACTGCTGCTGTTTCTGTCTTTCCTGATTGTCAAAATCCAATAATATTTGATCCAGCCATTGCTGCCAGATCAGCCCAACAATTATTGAGTGGTAATCTACCGTCATCAAGTTAAGATATCCATGAATACTGAACTATTGTTATTATACTGTTAATTTGTGAGATTAATTTATAAAGAATATAAAAATTATTGTGTCGAAGGTTGAAAGCTTTTCGATATTTCTATCTGTTCCTTAACCATTTTTTTTACAAAGTGATGCAATGTTAAGTTACTTCTCATGGTAGAGACTATGCTTTAATACAGTGTTTTAGATTTTTTTTAAAATGCATTATGTAACTACATATCCCATGTTACATCTTTTGCTTTGTACAAGGAAAACATTCAAGAATCTTTTACATCATCTTTCAAAAGACTTTAGAGAATGCCAGCATTTTGGGTAAATGTGTAAATGTATAAACTGGTCAATTTACAATCTCCATGACATTGTGAAATGTTATTTTTATCAGTTTTTGCATCAATTTTTCACCATCTTGATTTCACTTTACTAAGCTTTGCCTGCAAAAATAGTTTGATTCTACACCTCCATTCATTAGATACGCTTTAATTTTTTGTATGCATATAATAGGTAACAGATATTAAGTTGCATTCCTTAATGATACAGTGGTGGAGTGGTTGTATAACATATTATCACTCAGCATTACAGTTTTTTAACATACCATGCTATATCAGCACATATAAGGTGATTCAAAAAACAGTTGTTCTATTTTAAGCTACTTTCAAAAAGTAATATAAACATTTTCTACAAAAAGATTCAGTCTTGTCCAGATGCGATCAGTTTTATTTAGGAATTCATGAATAAATTATTGTGATTTGCGATCGATCGTATTTTTGAATAAGTAGTTTGATATGAATCGAAATTATGCAGAAATTTCGTTTAGGATGCCAGAGGTAAACTACTATTTTTGTCTTATACATTTTTTTGTCCATGCTGAAAATACTCTGGAAAGTAGTATCAGTAACATGTTCCCCTTAACTTCTCAGAATCCTGTGTATTCGTATATAGGAGCAATTATAGTTAAAATGTGGGGACTACATTTATAGGAATTTTTCATCCTCTAGAAATATACCCACAGTTTTTCAAAGGACCTATCAGAGTAAAACAACAATAGTAAGGCAATTATGTTATCAAGATAGAGAATTTTGACTGTGAAAAGATTTTAGTTCATATTTGCTGTTGTATTGTTTATCAAATGCACAAGAAAGATACTTTACAGCCTCTACTATTATACCATTAAGCATGAGACCCGTAGACTATTGTCTATTATATAAATCAATAAATATTAATTAATAATATAAAAAAATAATAAAGTGTTATGCTAGATATTTCATGATTTTATTCGAGGATATTCTCTATATCCATCATAAATATTAACAGATGCAGTTGTATGATTAAAGAAGAAATACTTTTGTAGCAATATTCGTCTATAACTATTGCAAGTATATATGGCCCAGATATCATGGGCATATTGCAGCAGAAATTGTAGCCGACAGTATGCTCCTGCCTGAATATTTCAATATATTTATCCTTACAGGGTGATTCATAACTCTGTGGTGATCCAAACATATATTTTTTAAATAGGGTGCCCTACATTTTATTGCAGATTTGGATAGGCACTTTCAAACGACGCAATTTGTGTGGCGTGGGGTTCTGTTCTCAAATATTTTCTTTTCGGAATATCAACTTACTCTTTCGGTTTTTACTTCCCACACCTACTGGCGAGGAACTATTGTAATTTTGCGAAGAAAATATTAATATGTTTTTTAGATGTTATATGACAGGTACATACATCACGAAAAACCATGTCCGTCGGTCTGTCCGCAAATCCTTGGCTCGTCTATACCTTGGAAAGTACTGCTCGGATTTGGATTGAATCATCACAAGGTTACTACTATACCAAGGACGAAAAAGATTTGTAGTTTTTGAAAATCGGTTAGTGGCGGCGGAGAAAAATGCCAACACGAAAAAAACAAAAGCGCTCAAACTTCCAACGGCAACTAGCAAGGAACTATACGTTACACAAAAATTGTAACTTTCAATATTTCATTTTGTGGACGTTACGTGCTCAGAGCTTCACAGCGACCCAAAACGACCCCCTCTACCCCGCAGCGCTCACACAAGGATCTTCAGCCACCCCCATCACGTGCAGGTGGCGCCTTAACGTGTTATGGTCAGACAACAGTCCCACCAGCAACCTTAGGTTGGCTCTATCCAGAGATAAGCAGAAACGTCCATCCTTAGCACTGGGCCCTTCAATGAGCTCCCGTGCCTGGCGGAGATGTCTGGAGATACTTCTCCATTTCTGAGAGTGTTGTCTTGCAATCCACGTCGCCATTTTCCTCCTAGCTCTATGCGCGCGGTCGCTCCTAAAGCTGGCTCAGGACCAACGAGCTTGCTGGCTGGTCCTGTCTTCGCCAGAGCGTCCGCCGTCTCATCTTATCCCAGCGTGCCCCGGTACCCACATTAACGATACCGGATGCCTCGCTGCGAGGCAATCCAGAGCCTCCCTGCATTGCAATACAAGACTCGAAGTAATCTTACAGGCACTTAGTGCCTTCATTGCAGCCTGGCTGTCGGATAAGTTGTTATTCTTCTCCTAGGCCCACCCTTCTCCAGAATGCGAGATACACAAGCCAGAATTGCAAAGATTTCCGCCTGGAAAATAGTGGTATATCCACCGAGAGGCAGAAATAGCCTAGTTCTAGGCCCAGAGACCCCAGCACCTGAGCCCTTTTCTGTGACCGAGCCATCCGTGTACCAGACCTGGCCCGTTCACTCCGGAGAGTCTCCGGCTACCGGCGTCCCACTCCTCCCTGGATACTCCACAATAAACTTTGCGGTTGAAGCGATATTTAGTGGTAATACGATCACCCCTGCTTAGAAGGACGGGGTCCTCCCTTTGTAATTCGACTAAGATGGCAGTATGCCCCTTGACAGGATTCAAGAAGGCCCAGCTGCCCTGACTCCACGGTCGATGAGCGACTACTCTCGCTTCACCGCGGATCACCAGATCCAACAGAGCTTCCATCGCACTCAATGGCGTTGTACGCACTGCGCTTGTAATGCTAATACAGGCCAAACGCTGAATTTTATTGAGTTTGGCCTTAGTTGTCTCAGTTCTAATGCAAGGCCACCAGACCAGGGAACCGTACAAAAGAGATCGACGTACTAGCGTCGTGTAGAGCCAGTATACCACTTTGGGTTTAAGCCCCCACCTTACACCGACAACACGTTTACAGGCCCACATTGAATTGCGAGCCTTGCTAACCTTTTACTCAACATGCTCTCTCCAGTTCAGTTTGCAATCCAGGATAAGTCCCAGATATTTTCACATTATTTGATACCCATTTTCTTGAGCTTTTTATCTGGTATATGGTTTATGAGGGCTTACTCGACTGGTTCATGAGTTTCTAAAAACACAGGGACACCTTCTTAACTTTCGACTTTATTGCATAAGGTTGAGTTTATTTAATTTATAATGGAAATACACACCATTTCTAACAATCTGCCGTTACAAAACTAAATAATAGTTTTGATTTTGAAATGTGTTGTAATATTTTTCATGTATATACATTCATATCCGATTTACAAAAGTGTTAGCTGTATCTCAAAAATCCCCATAAACCGTATAGTAGTAGTATCTAGTAGTAGTAGTAGTAGTATTTTATTCAGCCAAAGTACAAACACATGGTTCAAATAGTAAGTCACAAAAAAGAATGAACAAAGAAAAAACAAAAATGTGTCATCCGAAGATACAATAATAAAATATACAATAATGAATTTAAATTTGAAACTGTATGTTATAACACATTAAAATAATTGACAAAATTAAAATTATGTAAAAAACAATATACAAAAAGATCCATTTTAATGGTATTAACATCCACAATTTAAAAATTCGTCAATAGAATAAAAACATTTATCAGTTAGATAATTGAAAACCATTCTTTTAAAATTACAGTAGATATCAATATCCCTTAAATCTCTAGGTAGAGCATTATACATTGCTACAAAATTATACTGCGGTGACCTAGTGTAAGTTAGAGTCCTATAACGATTTGATTTTAACTTGGTGATTATAATCATTAATTAATTTTGCATCTCGAAGTTGTCAATGTCGCGTTTAACATGATCATACTTTTATATATATAAAAATACAAGGTACAGTGAACAGTTTTTTGTCAATAAAGGCATGTCTGCAAGTTTCCCTGAAAGTGAGATTGAATAATAGTCTGATTGATACGTTTTTGTGAAAGAAAGACTCTGTTTATGCCATTTGCTCTACGCCAGCATATAATATTATATGACTGGTGGCTATATACAAAAGCACAGTAAAGAGATAATAGAGATTTTTCATCTAAATATTGTTTCATGTGAAATAATGCAAAGAAGCTTTTGTTTAAATTGCAGCAGATGTTTATCTGAGATTCAAAAGTCATGTCTGCATCAAACCAGCTACCAAGGAGCTTAACACTGTCTACCAACTGCAATATAATGTATTAAAAAGCTTGTGAGAACCAGTATAAACTATCGAAAGAACTGAAAAATTATGTGAGTATGAAGAAAATATGGGATCATGAAATTTTTCTAGTGAAACGTTC
Source organism: Acanthoscelides obtectus (assembly GCA_963669975.1). NCBI lineage: Eukaryota > Metazoa > Arthropoda > Insecta > Coleoptera > Chrysomelidae > Acanthoscelides > Acanthoscelides obtectus. Next base: position 49,695,421 of record CAVLJG010000009.1, on the reverse strand, counting down.
AATACTTTCTATAACTGTTGCGGGGGACCGAGTTGTCTGTTTGAGTCTTTACTTACTCAGTTACGAATCATTCTGTAGCGATATAAATATTTTCCAAGTAATGAGCATACTGTTGCTACAAATTTTAGATATCATGTGTAATATCGATGTTATGAATTCAGACGACACTAAAAAATCACCCTGCATTTAACATTCGACAGTATATGGATAAACAATAAGATTAAGTGAAAAACTTACGGAAGCTCATCATCGGATTCACTTTGTTAATGAAACACTATATCTGCACCATTTACCTGCAACTGGAGCTTCGGACTTTAATGGTACACATTGGATTAACTTGTCTTGCAGCCCTTATTGTATGGGCAGGGTTAAGGCTACCTGTGGAGCTTTATACCTAGTGGGGGTTAACCCCTAAAATGCGATTTGTCTAATAATCTTTTAATATTTTTCCAAGAAGAAAATGTCGTGTACGTCCGCAGGATTTTTTGATAGGGTAGGGGGGATGCGATCATCCACAACATAACTTTTTGTGAAAATGTACCTTCCCCAAAACTTTGAAGAGCAGATATTTTTATCGGGGAGTTTCATATAGTCGGAAACACTGCTAGTTTCTCTAGCATACTGCGAGACACAAAAGTCCCGGAATGGATCTGCCTTTTTTATCGTTTAAGGTATTTTTGGAAAAGCAACCTCATTTGTCTTCAGGAACTTTCAGCAAGGAATTCAACGGTAACCTTCAATTCTAATTTATGGTCAGCGTAATATTTCCAAATAGAAACCCGTATTTTTGATACCTTGAATCTAAAGAGAAACACACACAAACATAAAATTTTGCTTTCAAAGACAATAAAAGCACAAGGTCAGGATGTTTACTAAAGGTAAAATGAAGATCAAATGTGTACCGCTATAAATCTCATATGATTGATGATGAAAATAACTATCAAGGTCAGATCTCTAGTAAATTTTGACGCGTGATCCTTGGTTTCGCCTTGAACAAGGTCATTTCAACATAGTTTTTTCAAATAGAAACCCGCAGGAACAGTGTCGGTTGAAAATAATTTGTAACGACGTAATCAGTTATGAGTATCGGTATTTGCATTGGTGATAATCTTCGATTATTATCTCATATATTTAATGCCATTTGAAGGTCAGAAATGTCACAACCAGGTGAGCCCAGATAAAGCAAATTTTTCGATGTTAAAACACGCTAAAAAAGTTGCCTTGTTTTTTTGAGATCGCTGATGACAAGTCTGGGATCAGGTTATCTACAATGTGTCTCTGATGAGGCCAACTGATTATCAGATAAGTCGATTTTGTGATGTTTTGTTATTTTATTTTAGCTTTACCCAGGAACAACAGCGCGGCAGTACCTAGTAAATATATTTATAATGTTCCCTTTGGGGTGGGTGGTTAGCGTGCGTCCCTTTGCATCTCACGGTTTGTGGTGCGTGATTTACGTGTTTTTTTTGACTCTCACATTTTGGGTTGGTTGATTTGCGTAAGTCCCTTTGCCCCTAACGTTTTGGGGTACTTGATATTGATTTGTGGTGTGGTTTTTACCATATCATAAGATTTTTTTTGCACTTTGCGATCAATATTAAAAAATTATACGATCTGGCCTTGTCAGGTATTTTCTTCACTATTCGTGTGAGATTCCTGGAAGTTTTCCTAGTTGACCTTTATGTGCTCTATAGTGGTCACCTTGAATGTGAACATAAAATTCCAGGCTCTTTGATTTATCGGCATCAAATAGGCGTTTATATTTGGAAGTTAATCTTGAAATGACCTTGAAGGTAAGGTTCAAGGTCAAATAGAAGACCACCGTTACTCCGGAAAAGTTACTAAAGACCTGAGCTTACGAGCTATTTTCGTCACGATCTCAGCACATATTTGACCTTGATTTGACCTCTAGCGCTCATCTTGATCTTGAATTTTAGTACATATTCGAATGTAAAATGTCTCACTTTTTCGATTGCCGGCATCAAAAATAGGGGTTTACATTAACACGTTGGATGCCCATCAAGTTGAGGTGTTTTTCTACCAGTACCAACCATCAAATTTCAGTTTACCTGCTTCAAATTGTCACTAAGTTCAATATAGAGTATTTTTTTCGCTAAAATTGGCTAATTTTTCACAAAGAACACAATGACGCATATGTTGCGTCGGAGGCACTCAGCAACAATTTTTGGTCCTTAGTGCCTTCTCCACGAAGATTAATACACATCTGCATGCGCTCGAACCAATTTTCGAAGCACTTATTCCACTCGTTTGCTGGCGGATCCAAAACGGCATTTTTGAATGCGTCAACTGCTTCTTCTGGTGACTGGAACCTTTAACCACGCAGTCTGTTTTTAATTTTCGGGAAAGTAAAGAAATCGTTAGGACTTTGATCGGGACTATATAGAGGATGGTCCAATAATTCCACGTTTTCTTCCGTTAAATACTGCCTTGTTTTTGGGGCTGTGTGCGAGCTTGCATTGTCTTGGTGGAGGATGATTCTTCTTTCTAGGTTGATTTTTCGAAGCTCGGTGATGACTTTTGGCAAACAAATGGTGGTATGCCAATCCGCAGTAACAGTTCTTTGCTCATTAAGAGGAATTGTTGCAATATGACCCGCTTTTGACACAAATGTCGCGGCCATCTTTTTTGAAACACTTCGAGAACGGATTACTTTTGTTGGCTTTTCTTCACCTCGGAACACCCAAACAGCCGACTGTCGTTTATTTTCTGGTTCATAACAGTAAATCCACATACATCACCACTAACAATGCTGTACACATTTTTTGAGTTTCCGGAATTGAAACGGTCAAGCATTTTTTGACACCAAATAACCCTGGCTGCTTTCTGCTCTTCAGTCAACAGGTGGGGTATCCAACGAGAAACTAATTTTCTTATTCCTAATTCTTCATGTAAAATTTTTTGAATTGAGGTCTTTGAGATCTTCAAGGACGCCTCAATCTCGCGATATGTCACATGTCTGTCTTCAATGATGAGTTTGCGCACAGCATCGACGTTTTCCTGGGTGACTACCGTTTTTGGTGCACCCACCCTGGGATCGTCGCTAAGACTCACCCGTCCACGTTTGAATTCTCCATACCAACGGGAAATTGTCGACTAATGTGGCGCTTCGTTGCCGAAAACAGACAGTAACTCTGCAAGGCATTCTTGTTGCGATAATTGTCTATGAAAGTTGTAATAAATTATGGCGCGAAAATGTTCTCGGTTGAGTTCCATTTTTCTAATGACTTGGTGAGACTTAAAAATTCACTGTAGTGAGAACACTGCACGTATTGTTGTGAAACTATGAATTCAAGTTTACTAAAGAGTGAGGTTAAGATTCAGTACTGACGTTCGATCCACGCGGCCTACTATGTTTCTACAGGGTGACTTTGAAGTTGAGTCATTAATTTTCAGATAATGATTGTAGAAGGAAGATAAACCAAAATATGTGTGTAAAAATAAAAAAAAATTAAAAAAAATGTTACCTTGTTTTATAAAGTATCCTCCCGACAAGTATTTCAGTGCGGACCTGTATTTAATCGTGCGGTCTTGGAGCACCGGCATGCCCTCCCCTGTGAAGTCTTAAGTCACCTGATTCACGAGCCCTTTGTACTACATTAACAAAAGCACGAGGGGTTGGTTGCACTCGATTGGGAAACCGATCCGCATAAATCCGTTATGCCGCGGCTGCATTTTGTAAAGACTCCCCCCCGTAAATAAGAATCATGTCCACAAGTTCTCCATTTTCGTAAACATGTGCCATTTTTTATTTCGTTTGAGCTACGCAACAAACACCACTATTCATTCACGCGTTACCGACTGACACATTGACTGAATACAACTAAAAACATCGTGATAACCGTTTCAAATTCTTTCGCTTTTTTGTTTCCGATGCGATGAACCGGTAAGGCGGATTATATCCGTTGTTGCCAAACACGAGCACGTAATATTATTATTGAGACAGGGCGGTACTCAAACATCTAAAGGGCTATAACTTTGTTACTTTAATTTTACCAGAAAAATGTTAAAGGAAAAAACATTTCTTTTGGTCAGATCTACTCACTGTTAAAATAAATGACTCAACTTCGAAGTCACCCTGTATATATAAAACTTAAAAAACATCCCTCGTATCGATGGTAGCTGGTTTCATGTGACGCCATCACACAGTGTCACGGTCCAACAAGATAATATTGTCCAAATAAGAAACTTTTGGGTAGCGTAACTTTGTCATTTTTTAAGATTTCTGCTGCGCTACACTTTAGACTATTTGTGTTCCGAATAATAGGAAACTTCCTCATTGAATCTGGATAATTTGGTCTGCACATTATAGCGTTTCATACTAGGATGATGCCATGAACACAGAGTAATTTTGCTGATGACTTAACGCTCTGCACATGATGATGTCGGCACAACGAGAAGTATACCCTATTTCACGAGTATCCATCACGCTTTGACGTCTACTGAGGTGAACAGCTGATCAGCAAATGACATTTTTGTGTTAGTCTGCAACGTTGGCAATAATGGATCGGGTTAACTCTAGTAAAACTTGATTGTGGTGTTTTGTCTCTTGTATGCAAACGAACTTATTCTCAATAAAATAGCAGTTAGCAGAAACAAAATGAATCTGTAGTGTACAAAAAACCAAAACAAAATTCGGCTCTGTCTACCTGGCGTTGATGGATCCGTCCGAATTATAAGTCCTGTGCTGATTTGGGGAATTTTGAGACATTACTAGATAATCAGCTGTCATTCTACCGTGATGGATACTCGTGAAATAGGGTATTTACGCTTTCGGCTAACACCGTCCTTCAGACCTCGGAGGAGAATGAATGATCAAGTTTTTTGAGGGACATTTTTATCCAAAAATATAATTACAATTATTGTTTACTAATTGTAACATAAAAATTAGGCATTTCGACTTATGTATACCTGTATGTTAACAGAAATCCTGAAACAGAATGCTTCTTCTTCTATTCGTCATTGTCCGTCAAAGCGGCCTACGGAACCTTTGCTCTTGGTTAAAGTATTGCATTATAGGTCAGTAGGTCTATCAGGTCTGGTTACCCACATACTGGACTAAGTCAGGGAGAGAGAACGGAAGAAGAAAGGGAAAGAGCAAAGAGAAGGAAGTTCGTCAGTTGAAAGGGTGCATTTACATTGTTAGCTAGTATTCAAAGTTTTAGATTGATCCGAAAATTAATTTAGAAATATGTATGTGTGAAAAGATGGTAATTTTGGTTGGACCTAGAGTTATACGATTTACTTTTGTTCACAATCGCGAACTTTGCTCGACTGTGTAGTCTACTGGCTCATTCAACAGAAGGTGGCTGTGCGATTGCGCTTGACTATAACGTAACTGCGCGTGTTGTTTGATGTAGTTTGTTCTGTTCTGCAGAACCTGCAGGCTACGCATATGCGTTTTGGTAAGAAAACACCATGCTTCATATGCGTAACTGATTGCTGGTCTAATAACCATCATGTATAATCGAACTTTGTTAATCAAACTTAATTTTGAGTTTCTACATAGCATAGGTAGAGTTACCGAAACATACTTTTGAATTTGGTTTTTAATACTTCATTGTGCTTCTGCCAAGTCATCCCCTTGTCAACAGTAACACCAAGATACTTGACAGAATTTTTCCATGGTACACGAACTCCGTTCACTGAAGCCTCAGACGGACTGCCCATACTGCCGATACGTTTTCTAGTACTCGTACCACAAATAGCCTGCGTTTTCGAACAATTACTTTTGATCAGCCACCAATCCGTCGTGAACTAGATTCCCGGCCCGATTGGCCTACCAGTCTTGTGTCATCAGCATATAGATTGGGTTCACAGACACTGGGGCAAGGGACGTCATGAGTGAACATGGTGAACTGATGAGGAATTTTTGAGGTGACGTAGAATCGCCATTTCAGCGAGATTAGACGGAGCAGTCAGCAAGCTAATGGAAAGATAATCCTCCCACGCCGATCAGAACTCTTCAGTTGAAGACTCTTCCGAAGAAGAATCCTCTAAGAGAGAATTACTAATGGTGGGGCAGCGATTACTGACGCCGTTGGCTCTGAAGTATCTCCTGATGAATCTTACGATGTGTTGCTCCTCATCGAGACCATTATCAAGATCATAGATGTGAGAGAACTGTCTTTCCATAACGTCAGCGGAAATCTCTGCCCTGAAGACTATGCGCCAGGACCGTGGATGTGCGGAAGTTGTTCTCGCTTTCTGTTTCTCAGCGACACTGCCTCTCTCCAGAAAGGAATACTTGAGTTAAGCATCCCCGCCAGGAGGTAATCCCATTGCTCATTGCTGAAATCGTGAAGAGTATTTCTTACTTCATGAACAAGATTCGTTGCCCTGCGAATGTCATCAGGTTGGAACGGAACGCTTACTATATGGGGCTCATACGCATCCTATATATGATTAGTATAGATAGTGGTTGATCTGTTGCTATGTGACGTGCAAGATATGATCCTAGTTTGATGCGGTACAATTATTTCGTGTTCAAACTAAACATTTCTAGGGTTTGACAAACGGCAGTCAATAAACAAAATGCATAACAGACATTTATTGCACCATATGCAGTTTTCCATAACAAACACGAAGCTAAAAGCTATTTTTGAATCCTTGTGTCGATGCTTGTTATCTTTTGGCATCATATGTCATAGGTAAAGTCGTCGTCGTAATCTTCAGGACTGCAGAAGAAGAATTCAATCAAGTTCAATACAGGCCCTCTCGAGAAAGGATTCGCGTATTTTCCTCTCTTATCTCGAAGATATGGATATCGCTTGTAGTTGAACATTTCGTTGGTGGTCAGATTCATACATGCATGGAGAATCTGTAAGCAAAACAGCTATTTGATTTTTCAATTTTGCCCAAAATGTTCTATTAGGATCGTATCGTCATTCCTACCATTATTGTCTTTTTTCTCCTTCAGAAAGGCTGGGGTATTTCCATATTTATACTGTTGCGTGTCAGCACTCTCCTAATTTTCATAACATTCTTAGATTTCAAAAAGAAAATATAACCTTAAAACAGAGTGTAAACAATTAAACAGTAGAAATCTATAAATGCCCATGCCTTTCTGAAAGACATGAAAATCAAGGAGCACATAAAGACGTCCTACAATTGTAGGAACGACTGGCAATACGGCTCTTAGATACCGAATAAAGTAGATTGACTCAGTACTTCCCACATATTGAGATAAAAATGTCTACGTCTTGCTACACGTATAGTAGATAGTGGCAAGTGAAATATGAGGCTGATTTCAACTTTCGAGCTCACCGAATTTAATTTGATTATGCTGGGAATTAGAAAAACACAATTTCGGATTTGTTAAAATAAGTTTTGACCCCCCCAAGAAAGTGTTTTTGAATATGCCCAAACATAAATAAAAATTCTAAAAATCTATATAACGATCTGGAAGATGCATTTTTGAAAATAAAGCTTGATATTTTATAGTTAGTGATCCCTACAAATAACTTTTATGGCTCCGACTAAAAAAGATTAGTCGAAAAGCAAGCAAAATAGAAGTTTGGCGACGCCTTTTTGGTTCAGGCGCATAACTCCCCTGACTTTGTTCCATGTTACAAGTAGCTGCAGTATATTCTTAGGAACTCACAAAATATCGCTAATCAAATTTCATCAAAATATATAAAGAGAGACCGTAAAACCACGCCCTTTTTGGTCTGTCTGGTGGGCGTCATTGCTCCAAATGTATGAATTTTTATGATGATTTAATTTTCCTAAAATTTTAAATTTTGTTTATATTTTGTTCTCGACTTGATAGTGATTCAAGATCAATATTTTCCATAAGCATAAATGGACTGCCGCATGCGTCCATTTTTCTCTCCGAAAAATCGTTTCCAGGTTACGCGTTTTTGTACATTGTTGAGTTAAAAATCTGTCTTTTTTCGTAATCTGAATGTCTTATATTTTCTTGGACAATCAGATAGACCATTCCAAATTAGAAGATTCATATATCTTACCATAGCGTTTTGATGGTTAGTTGTTAAGTTATATTCGATTCAATGAACAAAAACGCTCAACTTTGACAGTCTGGAAGTCTGCTATCTTGTATGACAGTGATTTTATATTCTAGGATTATAAAGTATTCATAACGTGCTTTAAAGTAAGGTATCAATGACCCTTCATTACATTTTAAAAAATGTTACAAATTTTCAACTGTTATTTTCATGTTAGAATAAAGTATCCATACTTCAGTTTCACCACTCTGCATTTTACCTTACTAACTTGACTCGTTCAAAAAAATTCTTGAAAAACACGGTAGAGGCTTTTAAAAGAATCGGAAACTCTACACAGTGTGATGATCTTTTAGCTCCCATTACTTCAAATTTCAATTTTTTCTCAGACGAAATGACAGACAGTGCCATTCTACGTAGTGGCAGCAAGAGAGATAGTAATGCCTATATTAATTCATGATTGTGCACCGGTTACTCTCAGGGACGATTATCAAATCAAGGTGACGGAAGAATTTCCTATCCTTACGAGGACGTCGTACTACAGGCAGTCGCCCGAGTAATTCAGTACGTCAAATAGAAGCAAGCACGGGAGTGCCCAAAAGTACAGCCACCGAATCTTTCGAGAGGACGAGCTCCACCCATACCATGAACAATGAATACAATCTCTGCGACCCGGGATTATCTTCCAAAAGTTGAGTTTTGCTAAACAATGTTACAGAGACACCGGGAAGATACGCAATTTGTAGAGCAAATTTTATATGAGTTAACATTTAAAAAAGATGGTTACGCATACATGGTTGATGAGACAAGATAAATCATAGTATCGTTGTAAACATTTTAAATAGGAGAATCATTGTACTATTTGAGCTGCCAGAGTCCTTGAATGGCGAAATTTATTTAGAATTTTTACAAAATCATTTAGCAAATTTATTGGAAGACGTGCCACTAAGCATCAATATAAGGGGAGGTAAGTTTACTCAAAGCCAATCGAAAATTTAGCTAGCTACGGGACAGAACAACGGAAGCAGCTGAATTTGTAAACAACGGAAGATTCGCCCGTCTGATAACCCGATTTTTAAGATGTCAAGCTTGCTTTGCTGCTGAAGGAAGGAAGTTTAAACATTTATTGTGAATTTAATAAATACATTCACGAATTAATAAAAGTGGCGTTACTAACTGTTTTGCTGTCACTATTTAGAATGACACGTCTAAGAAAAAATTGTAGTTATAGGAACTAACAGGTCATCACAGGGTGTAGATTTTTACGATTTCGTTTTAAAGCCTACACTTTGCGAAGTACACGACTTAGTTTTTTTATATTTTTCTGATAACTATTATGACATGGAATATCCGTTTCCGGCTTGATATCGACTTCTGTGCCCACAGCTCAAGAACGAAATCTGAATTTAACGGCAAACTTTGATAATATTAATGTTTCGTTATAAATTTCCGTCCAAAAATTTGTGAGGTCCACCAAACAAGCCAAAATTAAGATTGCTCTTTCCGAGATGTTGGTTATTTGACATTTAATAACTTTCGCATATTTCCCTCGCTTAAGTAAAATTGTGTATAAAATGTGTACAAAATGCTAGCTTACCGAGGTGCATGTGAGTATCCACCCTAGCCCCGAGAAGACGAAGGCCTCTAAAAGACCAAGGACGTATAGAATGCCAAAACCTTCGATGGCAATGCAGTACATGGCAAAATAGATAGTGAAGGAACAGTTCACAGCAATGCTCATCACAAAAAGGAAAAACCAAGTTCGGTTCCTCAGTCCTACGCAATTGTATATGAAGGGACAGTGATGGTCGAAGTATGAGACGCAACGTTTGCATATTCTACAATGTTTTGCTCTGAGCGGCCTAAGGCATCTGAAAAGTAACGGGTTCCAAAAATCTGTACACTGAGAAAAGAAAATTAAATAAACCAATCAAAATTTTAATTCGACCAAACCCGCTAACAAGTTTGATTAGTTTAATTAAACTCCGATTTCTGAACCATTTTACTCGAATCAATGAATATAGTTTTATTAAACCAAAAGGAAATCGTTTAATTAAATTTATTAAACCGTTTCTTAGATTGATTACACTAATTTCCATGCAATTAGAATTGACGCTAGTGCTTTGAGTCGGAACTTTCCGTCGATTGACACTGTATGTATTAGGCTTATTATTAACCATGAGCATTTTGTTATCTTTTCTATTTATATTCCGCCTTCAATTAATTTGGACATGTTTGGTCAGTACCTTGAAGCTTTGGAAGTATTTAACAATGCATTCAGTAATTGTAAAATAATTGTTGCTGGTGACTTTAATGTCGCATCATTCAACATTGACGTGAATGATCAGAAGTCTCAATTAATGAGCAACTTTATTTTGTTTTAACTAATTTTAATAATATTCCAAATATAAATGGTCGAATACTGGATTTAATCTTAGGAAATATCGAAATAGAAGTCCTCAGAGATAATACACCTTCTGTTAAAGAGGACGTTCATCATCCTGCACTGATCATGGAATTCATTACATCCGGATCTTCAACGAAATTCCCATTTGCTAATTCTCCACGGTTTAACTTTCGCAAAGCTAACTTTCCTGAAATATACACAGCCTTGCAAGATGTTAATTGGACGGAGGTCATCAGTGCAGTTAATGTTGATGTCGCTTGTACCGCCTTGTATTCAGTTATCATATTATCATCTTTGAGGTCCATGTCCCTAAATGTAAAAATAAAATGTTTTCGTATCCCACATGGTTCACACGTGAAATTATACTTAATATCAAGAAGAAGGACATAGCAAGAAGGAACTGGAAACGTGACGGTACTAAGTTTTCTTATGATCAGTTCAGTAATTTTAGGAAGCTCATTAAGAACCAGATCAGTGTTGCCTACTCCGCTTACGTCCAATCGGTTGAGGATGCCATTGTCAATGATCCTAGCAAATTCTGGTCATTTGCCCAGATCAAAAAACAGCAATCTAGAATCCCCTAAAGGATGACGCTTAACGGCAATGTCTGCGATACGCCTCAGGATATAGTGGAAAGTTTTGCTACCTTCTTTTCAACATTTTTTATCCCGTCTGGTCTACTAGGGTCATCTCCTTCAACAAATAATTCTACCGATATCATTTCTTTAAAAAATATACGTGAAGAAAACGTAATTAGGGCTTCGAAAAGATTAAAGAACAAAATGACGTCTGGATGTGATGGTATTCCAAGTTTTTTCGTTAAAGATTGCATTCATATACTAGCGAAACCTCTGGCTTCCATATTCAACCTAATTCTAAAATCAGAGACATATACAAATATCTTAAAGACCTCTAAAATATGTCCTATTCACAAAAGTGGAGATATCTCTGATATTTCCAACTATCGCCAAATAGCAATCCTGTGCAATTTCAGCAAGTTGTTTGAGATCATCGCTTATGAAACGGTTTATTGCTCGGTCAGGGGTGCAGTCTCTATTGATCAGCATGGCTTTATGAGAGGCAGATCTACGGTCACCAACTTGGCTCTGATTACTCAGTACATTTCTGAAGTACTGGACGGTCAGGGATAAGTTGATGTCATCTACACAGATATTCAGAAGGCGTTTGATCAAGTTGATCATTATGCACTTCTGGATAAGCTCAAAACAGTGGGTATGTCTGATGCAATCCTGTCGCTCATGAATTCATATTTGAGGGATAGAAGGTTATTTGTCGAATATGGTGGTCATAGGTCGAGTTACTATCGGGCCACGTCCGGGGTACCTCAAGGGTCAAATCTAGGTCCATTATTGTTTTTGATATTTATTAATAACTTGTCTTTTGAACTGAAGTGTTTCCATTTGTTTTTCGCTGATGACCTTAAAATCTGCACGTCAGTCAAGACAGTCGAGGATTGCGTCATGTTGCAAGATGACTTAGCCCTAATTTCGTCATGGTGTTCACGAAACTGTCTCAGTCTGAATGTTTCGAAATGTAAAGTTATGACTTATACAAGAAAGGTTAACTATTTAATTTATGATAATTATAACATCAATGGTCAGGTTATAGACAGATGTACCTCTTATAGAGACCTTGGAGTCATTTTTGATACCAAACTAACGTTTACTGAGCATATACTCAATATCTCGTCGGCTGCCACTCGACTACTTGGTTTCTGTATCAGAAACTGGAAGGGTTTCTCCAATGTTGATACATTAATGACTTTATTTTTTACTTTTGTCAGGAGCAAGTTGGAGTATGCGACTCTGATCTGGTCTCCTATATACCAAAATTCTGTCGTGATCCTTGAGGCCATTCAACGTAAAGCTTTAAAGTATTTTCACCTTAAATGCACAGGTTCTTATCCAGAAAGAGGTTGTGACCATAGTGCCCTATTAGAGTTTTTCAATTTGGATTCACTGTCAACAAGACGAAACATATTTGCCTTGTCGTTTTTGTATGGCCCCATTCACAATAAAATTGACTGTCAAAATTTGTTTCCGCATTCCAAGGCTAGGGAGTCGACAGCAAACGGTATTCTATTGTCAAGCTGGCCGTACAATTGTTATGACAAAATGAACAGTGTTACTGAATCGTGTGATATTTACAGTGACAGTTGTGCATCGATTATTAACTGCTATAGATCATCCAATCTTATTTAGAATGTGTGATACTATAGATTTAAGTCCAAGAACCACGTCTCTTTAATTGTTATTTTTTTCAGCATTTCCTGTAATTGTTGGGTTTCACCTGTTGGAAATAAATAAATAAATAAATAAATAATTTATTTAAAATCAATGAACTATTAAAAGTTTAGCTGCTCCAATTGAGACAATTTATATATATATATACAGGGTGACTTTGAAGTTGAGTCATTAATTTTCAGATAATGATTGTAGAAGGAAGATAAACCAAAATATGTGTGTAAAAATAAAAAAAAAATTAAAAAAAAAATTTACCTTGTTTTATAAAGTATCCTCCCGACAAGTATGTCAGTGCGGACCTGTATTTGATCGTGAGGTCCCCTGTGAGGTCTTAAGTCACCTGATTCACGAGCCCGTTGTACTACATTAACAAAGGCACGAGGGGTTGGTTGCACTCGATTGGGAAACCGATCCGCATAAACATGTGCCATTTTTTATTTCGTTTGAGCCACGCAACAGACAGTATTCACACGCGACTGAAACTGACTGTATGTATAACTGAACTGAATTGTAATCGTAAAAACATCGTTCCAAATTCTTTCGCTTTTTTGTTTCCGATGCGATGAACCGTTGTTGCCAAACACGAACACATGATATTATTGAGACAGGGCGGTACTCAAACTTCCAAAGGGCTATAACTTTGTTACTTTAATTTTACCAGAAAAATGGTAAAGGAAAAAAACATTTCTTTTGATCAGATCTACACACTGTTAAAATAAATGACTCAACTTCGAAGTCACCCTGTATATATATTAAATTTGTAAAAGTGTTCGCCTAGTTTTAATCAGTTAGATTTAAAAGGGTATAAAAGGGCATTTGGATAATGTTTGGAATTCAAAAAACATATTGCATTTTACTGAATGTTGTATATTATAGCTCCCGATCATTCACGAATTAAGAGCCGAGTCCTGCCGAGCCGCGATTCAAATAACTGCCTTTATTCAAATGTGTGATTGTTTTAAATGCACCTTTTCTACATAAACTAAATTACCTAAACTAACTAAACAGTTTAATAAAACAGGTACATGGCTTGCTATTTCCAAGCAAATTGGTTTATTAGTAATTACCTTCAATTAAACTGGTTCCAGAAAATTCAGTTTAATTAAACCGAATAATTTAGCAACTTAGAGCAATTAGAAAATGTATTAAGGGTAAAGAAAATTTCCAAGAACAACTGTTTAAACTTCGACGGGATAGTATGCAGTATTCCGGTATATATTCTTGCCGGAACTCTGTTATCTCTAATCCGAATCATGTCTCAAGTAACTTGACTGTCTATGTTTGATAATGCTAATCAATTCTTTCGAGAACAACAAAATGCGAGCAATCATTTATCTAAAGTTGACTGAGAAAAGATCAGGGTCTATAAGCGTGGTTTTCGGTCCTGGGAATAATTCAAATTTCTAGCGCTGGAGACGTTTCTTCAACTCCTCTTAGCAGTGAATGAACTCTGATACTGGAATACCCTTCAGATGGTCGGTTACAGCCGTTTGAATATTTTCGACTGACCTCTTGGGGCGATTTCAACTTCAGGAAGACAAAAAGTCACAAGGATTCAAGTCGGGCAAATAAGGACGCTGAGGGGCCACATGAATATTTTTACTGGCCAAACACTCGTTTATTGACATTGCTGTGTGACAATGAGCATTTTCGTAATGCAACACCCAGTTCTTGATCTGATGAACAGTAGTGCGAGTCAGATGTAACTCTTACCTAATGATAATGTCAAATGACGCACAAAATCCCTAATTCGGGTTTGTGGTTCATCTTCAATCGAATCTCTCTCTTCTGAAAATGCCTTAACCCACCGAAAAACCTGGGCTCTTTCCAAAACTAAGTTTAGCATAAATTTCCGTTGCACTGTGCCCGAGTCTGAAGCAAAACTTGATAGCACACCGTTGATCGAAATTGATGTCACTCATTTTAAGAACACAATAGAAAAAACTGTTTCTCAAAAAAAAATAGCTACGGACAACCAAATGGCTCAAACGACGTCAAACTTGTACTGAAGGCGGATCACATGTTCCCCTATCTCCCCTCCAAGCCCGGCGGCTTTGGTGTTGCCAGATCGAACGCTACGTTGCCAGTCTCATCACTTAAACAACCGACCTCGTATGTATTTTAAACCGTATATATTCTGTATATCACCCATTTTCGACTTCTTAGTACAAATATTTTAATATAAGAGCATGGTCGGCAACACCTTCTGCTTCAAATCTATAATAAAGTAAAGCAAGGCAGAACATAGTATATATAAATAGAAATATTGCTCCACTGCGCTCACCATAAAAAATGGAGTCAAGTAAGTTGACTCTGAACTTCCCCCCCAATGCTGTCATCAGCCGTATGAGAAAAAAGTTAGTAACGAAACTGTATAACGAGAATTTAAATGACCCCCTTCCCGATGAGAAAAATTCCTGCGGGCGCACATCATCGTCGCTATGACTAACATGGGCGGATCTACAAAATTTGTTGGGGAAGGATCCATCTAGTGAATTTGAAGTTTTTTAGGGGGTGGGGGTTTAGGATTTATGACTAGGAAGATGTCTGTCTCGGTGAGGAGAGGACGTATCGGCGATTCAACCTGGAAAAGCGGGGACATAATCAATTGAAGAAGGGTAAATTATACGGAGCATCTATTATAAGTGAAGTATGTCTAATAAGTGCAACGAACTACTGGAGTTGATGACGTATGCATATTCCCCCCTTAAAGAAATGAGATATACCACCCCCTGCAAATGCTAACCCCCAATATTTAACCCTTATAAAAATTTTCCGAAGATGATCAAGCGCCTCTGAAAAGTCAAAAATCGAAGTTTGAACGATTTTTATTTTTTCGTTTTTGGTATTTTTCTCCGCCGCCACTGGACCGATTCTCAAAAACTACACAGCTTTTTCGTCGTTGACATAGTAGTAATCTTATTTATGAATTCCATCCATATCCGAGCGCCACTTTGCAAGATAGATGGGCTAAGGAATAGCGGACAGACACACAGATCGACAGACAGACAGAACGACAGACAGACAGAACGACGAAAATGAGTGACATGGTTTTTCGTCATATTCATGTCACATAACATCCAAAAAACATATCTCATTTTCAAAATTTTTCGCGCGGTAAATTTTGGACAAAATGCCAAAATAGCAAACTTTGGGCTTTTAGAAAACAATCAAAAACTAAAATAAAATGAAAAATGTTAGCGATAGTTTGAAATACATATGCTTTAAGATATTTAAATGCAAACATTTCATAGATGTAATCAACTTGAATTAGTTATTCACAAGGCCGAAAACCCTGCTTATGGGACCTTATCTTTTACAAGGAATCTTAATCAGACTATTTTCAAAGGGATACATATCGATTACTTACCTACAAGTGTGACATAAGCGATTGAGTATGTAATTTCTCTTTTTCCACTTATCAAACATTGGAATTTGTTTAATAGACCTATGGTATGACTCAGTATTCATAGGAATATACCCTGGATTCTTCCTATTTGCTACGACCCAACAAACCCACATTACAATATTCCAGTATATAAAACAATAGTGGGATCCTCTTAGAATATTCCACGTTATAGGAATACACTGGAAAATAATACAAATTCAAATAAACGAAGGTCCTCGCCGAGGCTTTGTTTAAAAGTCTCCAAAATATAAACTATGACTTTTAAATAAAAAATTGTTTAGCTACTCTACCAATAGTTAGGATTTTGGTGAAAGCCCGGTTTATTTTAACGAACAATAAGCACGTGTTTTAAGAATGTTCTTTCACCTGAAGTCTAACCTTCAGTGTCTTAACATTTAACGAAAACACGCAAAATAAAGTGAGAAAGCCTTGCTACAAAAGTTTGTTTACATAAAAATTAAATTTTTTTTTAACGTGCCATTTAATTTGAACAACGAATCGATAACTACTGATTTTGGGCAAATATATACTGCAATTCTGAAAATGCCCTTGCATTCTGAACTACAGAGTCTTCAGATTTTATCAAAAATATACATTTGAAATGAAGTAGGTATGGTGAAAAACTGCCAAAAATCAAAATTCCGGTGAAAATTCTAACTATGTTCACAAGCAAGTATTATAATGCATTTTATTTATTTTGATCTTGCAGTTGCGTTGCTACAAGCTACAAGTGGTTCCATTTTTAACCTACCCTGACTATATACATAGGATAGCCCCATAACAAGACAGAGCTCATGAAAAATATTAGAGGAGCCTTTGAGTTTCCAGCCTTTCCGAACAGCAAGCCCCATACTTCGGTTAGGGGTGGAAACCAGCTGGATCGACGTTTCTTCTCTGTTTGTAGCAATTCTACAATGTCGTTATGTCTGTGGCTTTGAGCAAGCATCAGCGGTGTCTTATCATTCTTGTCCAGTGGGTCGAGGTCAATATTACTCTGTAAACATTGAAAACGTTCTATTTTTCCTCAAAGTGGAAATTAGGATGTGTCGACCCATTTTTATTTCATCTTAATGAACTAGTACAAACCTCGTTAGTAATCTAATGATAAAGATCTGTAGAAAATAGATTTATGAATTGTATTAAAAGAAATGCCAAAAAAAATCAATAAAAAGCACATACATTCATTTGAAAACACCCCACCACGGATTTATCGAAAACCACTGATAAAAAGAAAAAAACGCCGAGACACGTCAAAAGATTTGTCAAGGGGGACAACTTTTTAACCAAAAACTACTTCACCTCCTTTTACCCTCTGGCCTCAGGGTCTTCCCCTTGGAAATTTTAAATTACAAGGGGTACCGAGTAATAGCTTGTTTGAAAGGTCTTTCGAAGTCCTTTATTTTGACGTTTGTTTTTTTAAAACCGGTCGATTGGTTTTCAAGAAAATTAGAAAAATCTTTATTTTAATTTGTTCCGATAGAAAACAAAAACACACCAAAATATTACTTTTTATTTCAATGAGTGTTCAAAATGTTGCCCGTTAGGGTTTGCCAAATCTACAATTCGTTCATAATTTAAAACGGAAACTACCGACAGAAAGAGAAAATCAGAAGATTAGACGTGGCAACAACCAAATAACAACCCGAATTTTTTGCATCAACACAAATATCCTGGGCGAACTGTATTCATTGTTTTACCTGATGATACCTGAAATTATGAAAACCCGAACATTGTGTTAAATAGGTATGACCAAAATATTTAAAAGTGAAATTTTAGAATTGCTTACCCTGTAAAATAATCTGGAGGTATATAAATGATCTGAAACTTGAGAAGAAATGAGGGAATGAGGTTTGATTATTTAATTTCTATAACATATTTCCATTGTGTATTTGTGTACATTGGTAGTGCCAACATTTTTTAATATAATTGTTCCTGTTTAAAGAATCCCTTATTATTGTTGGGTATGTGTCTAATATCTAGAAAGTAAAAAGTAACCATTCTCGATAAGTAGCTAGATCAAATCGGCATACCTTTTCGCATAGCAACTTGACGCATGCCAAGTTTCCCGATAAGCAGGCTAAATGTAGAGGCGTAGAACCGAAATGGTCAGGCCGTTGGAGATTAGCACCGCTGTACAACAATAGTCGGATTAGGTCAGCATGACCCTGTAAATCAAAAATGTATTTAACTGTATTTATGTCTATTCCTTACAGTCGAACACCAAATTTAAAAGCAAGACAATCTTGGGGTTCGGTGCAATTAGGTACCATCTCAAGGTATATTCAGGAAATGTGAGAATATATCCATATCATTCACATAGAAGAAGAATGCCCCGCTTTTAAATCAATGTCAAGGTTTATCTATCAGGTAAAGAACCATAAAATTCTTGACTGAATTCGAGTTGGCTTTCTGTAAGATTATGATCATAAAATAATTTACGATGTGATTTGTGGTGGTGATGCTGTATTTCAAGTTTCAAGTCCAATTACTTCGCCAAGTTTCACTAATGTAACAAGTCGAAATGACAAAGAACTTCCTTTATAGTCTAATCATATTAGACAAAAATACCCCTGGAAATGGGTACACCAATTTTTGTGAGAAAACTTTTTATTCGACAACAAAGAATGAGAAAACGTTTTTTTTGGGATTCAATCGAAAATGTTGGCAGGAACGAAAAAACTAAGAAGAAGAAATGAGATTTTTAGGTATTCATGTGACCTATAGAATGAGACCACACGTAAAAAGATACCACTAATAGTGAAAAAGTTATGGCCGAAAACCGAGGCAAAATGCAGATGCACTTGTTGTTACGACACCCCTGGATCCCTAAGTTGTAAGAACATTTAACAAAGTAATTCAGTTTTGATGACCAGATGAAAGATGATCTTACACGCTTCCTTAAGGTCCTAGAGGTGAGCTGGTATGACGTGGGCGTGCATCGACAAGAATATCGATTATGTAAAAATATAGACGAATACTTAAGCCTTATATAGCTAAGTGACAAAAAATGCAACACCCAGAATTATTTATTGAAATTTTAAGCTGAAATTTTAATCACTTTCTTTTTATCACTATACCTAGAACTTGTGAAAGTATGCTCAAAATTACAGCACTCCTAGTCGGTGTTGCATTTTCTATGTCATTTAGTATAATAATTGTATTTAAAAAAATACGGAACCATACTTTTCTGATTACCCTTGTATTTCTTGTGCATGATATGTAAAATTGCTATTTCGGCGATGTACTGGACATACCTTGTATGCCGCCCAGTGCAGTGCCGTATCCCCATTTACATCAGCCAGATCATTTGCGGCGCCCATTCCAAGCAAAAATGCTGCGGCCCCGGTTCTTCCAAACATGCAGGCTGTCATCAAAGGCGTTAGTCCTTTGAAATCCGCTGTGTTAACAGCTACTCCAGCTCCAAGTAGCACTTGCACTAACGCCGTGTGACCTTATAAAAAGATTCAAAATATTAAAGTGCATGAAAATCATTGTTCATTCTATGCTTCCTTAATGGCAAACAGTTAAGAAAACAAAAATAGAGCATGCTCTTAGATTCATCACAGAATACTCTCTGCCTATCCCTGTATCCATGACTACCCGGAGATATTAATAAAAAGGAATGTTTTTTGAAAGAATCTCGCAGGAACTTTTCTCAGAAGGGCCGATTATAGACATTGACATTGGAAACTTTTTGTACATTATGATAATTTATGTACCAGCCCCTCCAAAAAGGCAATAAATATTCAAAATTTACGTGACCGCCAGATTCAAAGAGAGGTCATGGCTTGGGGCAGGAGACTAATTTTATGAGCCTATTTGACTGACTTGATACATTGAGTTCCTTTGCTATATATGTACAATTATAAGATTTAGCTCCATTTTTTGAGCATTGTTATTGTCGGATAAAGTGAAATTTTTTTTGTTTGTTTAAGATTTATTTAGCATGATTGCTACAATTACATTCTTCTGAAGGACTAAACAATTACATAATATACAGATATTTAGAAAAAACTAAATTTGCATCTCTGAGAATTTTCACTGTCCATGAAATATTTCTTTAATTTTCTTTTAAACATCTCTAAGTAGACTTTATATTATTATTTAGTTTATTAAATTCAAGTAATCCTTTCTGAAATATTGATTTGCTAGTTATATTACTATTGCAATTTTGTAAATGAAAATCTATATTTCCTCTTGTATAATGTATGTAGTGTTCTAAATGTTGTGGCAAACGATGAATTTTAAATATAAAAATAAGAACCATATATGATATGAAATTTTCTATATTCAACCACTACAATTCTTGTAACATAGATTTTATTTTGCTGTACTTATTAGTCAATGTAATTTTCCCTGCACTTGTGTTGTAAATCTTTTTATAATTTTAATGCATTAATCGATCATATGATGAATAAGTTTCAGCCTCATTTCATCATTACAGGATGTTAGCTTGATCAGCACTAACTTGGTTCGACAAGATTCCGAATTTCGACTCCTGAAGTTGATGCCCTTCACTTACAAGAAGGAATCTCCAGGACCCCAACAACGGTTTCGTCCAAAAAAACCTTTGAGGATAGGTCATGGCCTCCCAACTCATGCCTTAACAGTAATGTGTCCAGTAGTGTACTTTAGTTCCAGATAAACTTTGGTCACGACATACCGATATTTGGGGGGTATTTTTCAGCTATTTTTATCGACAAATCCACCCCCCTACAATATCCTACCTCACCCCCCTTGAAATGGCAGCCATTTTTATTTTTACGTTAACTGAGAACATAAGAGTCACATAATGATAAATTTGGTGTTATTTGAACGATAACATGTTGTTCTAGCGATTATTGAAAAACTGGTAAGGAGTTTCAAAACTAGGTATCATACCATATAAAAAATATTCACCCGTTATTTTTACGTCAAAATATAGTATTCAACATCAATTTCATCGCTCCACATCTAAGCTTGCTAACACGAACCAGTAGAAGGGAGTACGACTTTTTGCAAAGCACTGTCTGACGTATCACAAATGACAAAAAATTATATAATGTGTTCGCACGACATACCGATATTTAAGGTGGGTATTTTTCAGCTATTCTTATCGACAAATCCACCCCCCTGCAATGTCCTACATCATCCCTCTTGAAATGGCATCCATTTATATTTTTACGTTACGATTACGCTAGTACATGTATGAAAATTGTAATAACTGAGTACATAAGTATCACAGAACGATAAATTTGGTGTCAATTGAACAATAGCATGCTGTTTTAGCGATTCTTGAAGAACTTGTATTGATACTAACGGTCAAACGTACTTAAAAACAGACAAAAACAGAAAAAAATATGCAAGAAAATCGATTATTTTGTGCATTTCCGCACACCATTCAAAAACTAGTTTGTGAAGTTGGACTTTTTTTGTGCTAATTCTACAGCAAACTATGTTATCTACAAACGTAGAAGACTTAAGATAATAAATTTTGTAGATAACATAGTTTGCTGTAGAATTAGCACAAAAAAGTACAACTCCACAGACTAGTTTTTTAATGGTGTGCGGAAATGCACAAAATAATCAATTTTCTTGCATATTTTTTTCTGTTTTTGTCTGTTTTTAAGTATGTTTGACCGTTAGTATAAATACGAGTTTTTGAACAATCGCTAGAACAACATGCTATTGTTCAATTGACACCAAATTTATCGTTCTGTGACACTTATGTACTCAGTTATTAAAATTTTCATACATGTACTAGCGTAATAGTAACGTAAAAATAAAAATGAATGCCATTTCAAGAGGGATGAGGTAGGACTTGCAGGGGGGTGGACTTGTCGATAAAAATAGCTGAAAAATACCCCACTTAAATATCGGTATTCCGTGACCAAACACATTGTATAATTTTTTGTCATTTGTGATACGTCAGATAGTGCTTTTCAAAAAGTCGTACTCCCTTCTACTGGGTCGTGTTAGCAAGCTTAGATGTGGAGCGATGAAATTGATGTTGAATACTATATTTTGACGTAAAAATAACGGGCGAATATTTTTTATATGGTATGATACCTAGTTTTGAAACACCTTACTAGTACTTCATAACCTTAGAATATAAATTTATTACAAATGGGTCATCTGAATATACAATAAAATGTTGGACATTTAGTTTGAAAAAAGGTTAGACGTTTGTTTTAATGAAATGTTACATATTTTGTTACATATTCGTATATATTCTCCAGAAGAAGAAGATTGAAATAACATTTTAAAATTATGTGCCATAAGAGAAAAAAATGATTATAACATGATCCATTTAGTCGATAACAATTGCATTACGGTTGAGGGAATAGCTGATTAAATGCATGAAGAACAGATTTTCAACCTTTTGTTTATGTAAGTATTCATTGTTGAATTGGAAAATTCTGCTTTTAATGTTCGTTCGTAATAATTGTGACTATTTCATTCCAAAAGATCACGAGGGACCTGCAAAATAATAGCAAATAAGGAGAAGGACTGTAGCTTCTGATTGCTGATAAAGAGTGGCATTCAATTAGTGGAAATAAAGTCAAAAACAAACCATCAGTTTTACAAAAATATGCCCACTAATACTATGTGCGCTATTTGAATAACATATTAACAAAAAAATATGTGATTTAACAAAAAATAAACAGCAGAAAGTTATATAAGAAATACCGGGAGGCCTTAATAGAACATAGAACTCAATCAAATAAAGCTGATACGCCACGTTATGGCTTTGAAAAAGCAGTATGTATAACCTACTTTCTGTAGATCAGGAAGCGTTTTGAATTCGTAAATCGAATTAGGTATTAGGCAACGGTACGGCCTAGACAAGTTTAAAAACCAACCTTTCCTACATGCCCAGTGTATGGGTCTAGGTCCTTGAGTTCCGAGACAGGGTAAATCAATGGGCACACCACGATCGATGATGAAGCGCATGATTTCGACATTTCCGTCCAATGCTGCCCAGTGGGCTGGAGTGTAGCCCCATTCATCGCGAGCTCGTAGGACCTCGACGCCATGTTGTTCTACGTGATCAGCTACATCCGATAAATCGCTAAAAGTTTTTAAATTTCATACATAAAAAATCATTTTTCATTGTAGTGTTTGGGTCTATCACTCATATGGGATCCTATGGCGTATGAAACACGTTCAGTACTCACTGTGGTCCATATAATCAACATTTATTGATAGATCGTCAGTTAGTGGATTTTTACATAGCCTTATACATCAATAAAGACCGACGTCCATGCTATACGTTCAATACTATACCACATTTCATGACAGGTCTCAGCAAATACTAAACGTATAGCATTCGCGTAAAGCTAATCAGAGGTAACCATTTGATTTCTATTTTCGTATTTTCGAAGTGATGATAATGTGATTGCAATCATGGATAAAATGTAGGCATGACATGTGTGTCGAAAGTTCTACAACAAAATCCTGAGGAATTCATGATAGAAGATAAAACCAACGTTCAGTTACCAAGTGGCAACGATAAGTCAGATAATTCAGTTACGAAGGTATAATATCCATTCTATGAGTAGAATCAAAAGGTAATTATTTCACTATCACAGCTTACAGTGGTTTTGGATACTTCTCTCTCTCTTCTAAAAATATGTGGTAATAAGTCTGAATTAGTTACTTCTCGTATTCAATTTTTGATCCATATCAAAGAATGCACCAAATTCAATTTAATGACCGTTTCACACTTGTGCTTGAGAGTCCGTTATACCGGGTGTTTTAAATTCGAGGCTCACCATTGGGATCTCGGAAAGGCTAAGCGAAACCAAGTCGCTTACATGGGGACAAAGTTGCGTATTTAGTAATTAACAAAATGTCACTTAGAACGTTTCGAAATCCATCCTTCCGGAGCGTAACAGAAAAAACCCAAAATGTTTTCCTGACTTTATTTGTAGTGGGATATTAAAATAAATTGCATATTAACGTTGCCACATTTTCCCCTCTACAAGATGGCATAATTAGAATTTCAATATGACATTTCGTCTGTTGTCCTCCAGCATCAACTTTATTTTTTCTTATGGACGCCATATTAGATTTTAGCGGTGATGAATAGGGTTTTTAATTGTTATTTCAAAAAAGGAAACTTGTCATACATTACTATTTGAAAAGCTTAGGCCCGTATCGTCAGTCGTCCCTACAATTGTAGGGCGCCTTTATGGCCTGACGCTGACACGGGGCAAGTGTAATCTAGAAATTTTTGAAGGAGAGAAAGGAGTATGACAATCAAGGAGGCCATAAACGCGCCCTACAATTGTAGGGACGACTGACGATACGGGCCTTTAGTTATTTCTGAAAAACAGAAATTCCTAGGTAGGCCTTAAAATTATCAGATAGTCATTTGTTTCATATACCAGACCAGACCCAAAATTGAATATTGTAACATAGTTTGGAAGACTGAGAAGAGTCAGCAGGCTTGGCCTACATTTTAAACATCTGCTATGGTTTACCTCTGCTTATTTATCATTTTTGTTGTTATTACCACCAACAAAATTTTCATTTTATGTTCATGTTTTACCAAATTTCATACAACAAGTTCATGACCAACTAAGGAAATTTAGGACTGAAAAGTCCATTTAAGTGTACAAAACACCAATATAACGTCTGTATGAAAAAACAAATCGAAAGAAGGAGCCTCGAATTGAAAATTTTACTATGTCACCTTGTAGAAGAGAATAAGAAATGATGACAACATGCAAGTTATTTTGGAATGCTTCATCAAATAAATTCAGGAAAAAATAAAAATGATTTTGGGGTAAATCTAGTATACAAAACAAATGACAATCTGATAATTTTAAGGCCTAGCCAGGAAATTCTGCGTTTTTGAAATAACGCAGGTTTGGCAGTGCCAATGTATG
Source organism: Acanthoscelides obtectus (assembly GCA_963669975.1). Lineage (NCBI taxonomy): Eukaryota > Metazoa > Arthropoda > Insecta > Coleoptera > Chrysomelidae > Acanthoscelides > Acanthoscelides obtectus. The sequence continues at coordinate 49,670,486 of CAVLJG010000009.1, read as the reverse complement.
ACGTATTATACATTTTTATAATCAGAGCAAGAAACTCTATTTATCAGTAGCAAAAATCCAATATGGCATCCGTAATAAAAAATAAAGTTGTTGCTGGAGGGCAAAAGACGTGTTATCGAAATTCTAAGTATGCAGTCTTATAGAGGGAAAAAAACTGGCATTGTTAATGTGTAATTTATTTTGAGCTTCCACTACAAATACAGTCAGGAAAAAGTTAACGCAATTTTGGGAAAATTCGGTTCTTTCCGTCTCTCTCTGGAAGTACTTTGAATATCAAAACTTTTTAACCGGCAGTTTCTTATTTACCTAAATACGCAATTTTGCCCCCATTAAAGCGACTTTGTATTATTACCGTTTCCGAGATCCCAATGCTGAAAGTCGAATGTGAAACAAACTGTACGAAAGCAAATGGCATATATATATATATATATAACAAAAATAGGAAAATAATGGGCAAAATCCGCAAAAAGTGGATTTGAGCAGAATAGGATAGGTAACCGGAGCGATACGTATTTCTTCTTCCGGATACGGGTGTAACCTGAGGAAACAAAGATGGAGAGGTTACCTATTCTGCTCAAATTCACTTTTTGCGGATTTTGCCCATTATTTTCCTACTTTTGTTATATACCTTTCTCCGCATGATAATTTACTCTATATATATATATATATATATATATATTGCATTCTTGCGTCTGATGGGTTCCTTTATCATGGTAGTGTGTGCCAAATGCTTACCCTGCTTTCACCAGTTCGAAAATATGTCGTCGAGGATCTTCCCTTTCGGCAAGTGCCTGAGCCTGATCTTGTGGTGCTGCCGAATCCGCTTTCGACTCTGCGTCTGCAGGGTGATCTGCGGCCACCATCTCGGCGCAGCAGGATGCCTACGCAGTAAATACATTACTATTAAACATTAAAAAGCTTCCGTAAGAGCCCTGCATCATTGGGTTACCATAGCGACGTCGCCAGCATCCGTAGCCAGACCATTATTTTTAGAATACAGAAGCTCCCAGTCGGCGTCGCCAGTTTGAAAGCGTAGCCACACCGTCGCCATCTTTTGTGGCGTCTGGTGAGGCGTGCGGGCGACGCCGAGATACCAACAATGTCGCCAATGAAACACCTTGATAGGTAATGTCTTTCAAAATGCTTACTAGTAGCCAACACCAATATCCGTAGGTGGTGGACGGTCTCGGTCTGTCGAACGCGGATTTGCCATACTTTTCCCCTGTATCCCCCTATAACCCCAGGGTATTAATCGGTGTTTAGGCCTTAGTCCTTCGTGGTGGTTCATGTATAAAAACACAACACCCCTCCCACCGCTCTTCAGCTATCAGAAATCATTAGCTCTTAGAAGCACTGATGCAGCCGAGCGGGTTTGTATTCGCCGATAGCCCCCATCACCTCTTGCGACCATCACTGCGCCCTCTCTGGACAGCTTCCTAAACCCGCAACTGTGGCTAAGTAATGCCCCCCACCCAGACTCAAATGTTTGATCCGCCATTGTTCTCAAAGATGCATATTTTATCCTTTGACTTAAGGTGAACAAAACTCTGAGGCCAGCTCTGTTTGGTCATCTTACCTGAGCGCCAGCGGGCAGGGCCCACACGCTGCGGGCTATGCCCGGACTCGGAAACACCTTGCACAGCGTTCTGGTAGAGATCCAAAGCTCACAGGATGGAAATCACAATGCTGCACTCACAGCTCTCAGGTGGATCTGTCTGCAAAAATAGTCAGATAAGGGAGAAAAAAAACCGTTGAGAAACTTTCATGGCTTACCGAGGTATTTGGGAAAAACTAAAATTTGGCCATATTGTTTTTTTTCTGGACTTTGTCACTTTTTAGGCACTATTTTGTGCAAGACTGTGCGTTATTGAGAAACAATCATCAACTTTATTTTTTTTCTAGGAATTCAACGATGTTTCGCATGTCACATACGTTTTCTTAGTTAAAACGGAATATAAGTTTTTTAATATTCGTTTATTTCATTTAACTAGGCGTTGCTAACAAGCGCTTGTTGTAACATTATGAGATAGATGCATATTACACATTACATAATGATATGATCGGGTAAAATTTCATAAAATGATGCTTAATCTGGTGATATTCAAAATGAAATTATTTTTATTTTATTTACAGTGGGTGTCCAAATATGTTGCCATTCTTTTCTAAACCTAAATATGATCTTCTAACAATAGAATTCAAAACAACATGTAACATTGTAACATGTAAATCGCTGGGAAAGGACTTGCCTAGAGTTACGTGCAGGAGCACCGTCTTGTTGAAACCAACAGAAATTAACATGTGGTAGGTAAATTATACAGGCAGTCTTCTAGATCATGTTGCAACAACTGCTGTGGATTTGGATACTCATTAATTTTTCTCAATTTGCCTAATTTATATCTCACAGTTCTCAGCAACCGCTTGTAAAACAGTTTTCCGAGTTTCTTCTAACGATCCTTTCTTCGAGACGTAACAGGCTTTTTCAATGAACCATATTCATTTGAATTTCGAGCCAACTCTCAGAACCTGGACTTACTTGGCTGCCTTATGTAGCACGTCAGCATGTCAAACTTTTATCCATTGCTAAAATGACGATAATAAAGCAATATTAACAATACACAGTAATCGCAATACTTGGTGACAGATATTCACGTCAAGTCAAGCATTTGCTTGCAATGAATACTTAAAAAACGCATTTTTCCTTATACTCAATAAAATAAATGTAACATGTGATACATCGTTGAATTCGTATAAAAATGCTATCAGATACAGTGTTTACTTTTTTCGGACCATATAAAGAAATAAAGTTGACGATGGTTTCTCAAAAACGAACCTTCGGGCACAAAATTTAAAAACACCATCATGTAGTGCCCAAAAAGTGCCAATGGAAAAGTCTCATTAGTTTTTTGATATTTCTTAAAATAAAAATGATGTTTCCAAATTTTAGGTTTTCTGAAAGATCTCATTTTTATAAGTTTCTCAACGCCATGTAAATACGCCCTGAAAGCCAACTTTTTTCTAGTTTAACCTAAGCTGTATCCCCCACAGGTATCGAGAACTCCTTATCTTGGACACCCTGTATATTGGTGTATCTCGGTGTAAAAATTGTGAAAAAAATACCCTGCTAGGCCTGAATCATGACGCACCTCCCTAGACGTATCCTAACCCTGCTCTTTAAATGGTACAAGGGCATTTGCTTTCAGAAGCGCTGCTCAAGGCCGCACGTCCCTTTTTTCGTTTTTTTTTTCAACTACCTGCTTGCAACTGTCCTCTAAATCCGTTTCATCTGGTTGCTTCATGATGTGTATAGAGATGACTGAAAAACATCGATTTAATTTTGTTTTGTCATAAAATGCATTTTTTATTAGTACAGCTCTGAAATTGTATGTGGGTATTCCACTTTTATGGATGAATGAAACAAGTGATTATTTTTTCTTATCACTTTTTCTCTTAGAAAAATCTTTGCTTTTCTTGAAAACTCAATTTGCTGCGAGATGATGCTTCAAGAAAAACGAAGATTTTTCGAAAAGGAAAAGTGATAAGAACAAAAGTAATTACTTGTTTCATTCTTCCAAAAAAAGAAGAATATTCACACACAATTTCAGAGCTGTACTTACTTAACAAATTCCGATTGAAGAAATATGCACAAAAATGCATTTTTTGACAAAAAAATGACAACATTGTTTTTTAGTAATCTCTATACATTTGATGCAAACGGGTAGTTTAAAAAAAATCTAAAAAAGGGACGTACCTTACGTATGCAGCCACTCTCCCCTTCGCTCGCTCTTGAATTTTCAATACGAAATGAAATATATTGACGTGTCAGATATACATGCTACTTTTTGAAAAATTGAGGGTTGTAAGATTGGAGGAGGTGCATTGCAGGGGATGGAGACGGGAATGCCTCAATTTTTTCACGTTAACATATGCATGCACTTCTAACCCCAGCAATTATACGCACCTATTAAACATGATTTCCTATACTATATATTTAGTCTTATGACTTAGGGGTAGAATGAAAAGAAATGGTTTCGCCCCCTCGTCGAGCGCAACAAAAATAGGAGATAACCTGTAGGTAGGAGGTTCCAAACTGGGGGACTAATTGTATGAGTCTACGAGTACTTGAGCTACTTGATCTATTTAATTCATTTGTTATACATGTCGTAACTTTTTTATGTAAGGAGCTTATGCCGAATTTCAAATTTTATGAACTGATGATAGCATTGTATGGGAAGTCCACCTGCTTGACATTTTCCCCTTCGAGCTGTCAACTCATTTGGGGATGCCTGAACGAATCATCTCCACTCTTAAATTGGATATTTTACCTTATTTCGAATAAAATTTTCATATCTCCAAGATGTATTGACTATTAAAAATGGTGAATTCGCACACGTCCAATCCACAAAATCAATCTTTCCCAATTTTAGAAGCGACGCCTCTTATAAAACCAAGCCTTTCTAGTAGCGATACAAGAGCTCATATAAAGCTTTCATTAATGATGAACATTTTGCGTTAATCTTGTTATATAGGTACGTATTGCGGATTGTTTACATTGTACAGTTAGATACAACTATTGAAACACTTGACATTTGTAATTTAAAGCCAAATTTGACTATTCTCTATAGCTATAGCTATAATAAATATACAAATATGTAATGGTGCATACAATAACCTGTGTATCGTGACAAAACAAACAGGTTACTCAACGTTACAAGTTAAAAAGCTTATTGTCGTAATAAGTGATACTTACAGTAAGAACAATAATTTCGAACAAATTCACATATATTTTGTTTGTTATAAGTTGTACCTTAACCACAACTAAGTTGCGTATATTGATTTGGGATGCTCTCCGCGAGCACGCGCAAAGGCTAAAGAGGAAATGCTGCATGACGTTCCTTCAAATACGAAATCGAATGCGTTATTTCTGAGGATAGCGCATGTTAATGGCCTATCACACCTATGTACCGGGGTAAGAGCCGTGTAATATGAAAGGCATTTATCATATTATACAATCAATATAAAATGTCTATAAAAAATGTACAAAAGTACAATACAGGTTGAATAAAAATATTCAAATTATATAGATACTATTTTCTCAGTTGCTTCAATAGTAGGATCATCACAAAGTGGCGGATTTAGAGGGAGGCGCGGGGAGCGCCCCCCCTAGACGTCTGACACTTGCTTTTGTAATCTAACTCCATTGCTTTCTGACACATCATGGCGACAACAGAGGCATACTAACTATAAGTTATAGCTATAGGATTTGAACATTGCGATATTTTGGTATCCTTTCATATTCCAAACGCTGTCCCTATTCGACATCACTTACGATTACAGCACAGTTCTTACGACTTATACGTATATTCGAGTATTATGACTTGTGACAAATGTAAGTTTGTAGGCAGCAGCGGTGACCGCCGTAGTAGACTCTTCGGTGTCCTGATCAGTCTCCGTGCGCTGTGCGGGTTCGAACCCCGTCCCAAGAGAACTTTTTCTCTTGGCTATGGATGTTGTGATTGTCCGTAGGTGGTAGACGGTCTCTGACTGTCAAACGCAGAGGTACCACCCGGCGGATCTCGTAGGCGGGGCCAGAATGTGTGCATATTGCATGCACACGTGTTCCCTCACCAGAGTCCGTGTGGCGTTCCCCTGTATCCCCATAGCCCCACGGTACCCCATGGGTGTTTAGTCCTTAGGCCTTCGTGGTATATATGTATATATATATACAGGGTGGCGCATCGAAAACGAAACAGACGCATTTACTGGCAGCTCAGTTTTTTTTTGGAAAAACGCTCAGACCCGTCGATTTTGTTTTCGATGGGGACACAAGTTTGACAAAAAATTCCGCTTAAAATGGTATAAAATTAATGTATTTCAGTTCAGTAGTTTTGAAGATTTATTGATTTAAAGCTTAAAGTAGACTTTAATAGGTACATCAGATTAGTTTGTACTACTTTCAGAAGAAATTTGACTAAAAGAATTTATTTAATAAGTAAATGCTTTTCTTCACTACGCCCAAGTTTTGTTTATCATTTTTCTGTTGAGAATATCTATTGGAGCGTTTTTTTGTGGCAAAAAAGGTCTTGAAGGAAGATAAGGAAATATCTCGTACTTATTTTAAATAGGAATTTAGTACATAGTTTGCGATTGATTTGACCAAACTTTGTTGCTAAAATAACTTATAACGCTTTATTACATAAATTAACCATGGTATATTCCACAGCAGAAAGAGTTGAAATTATTGAAATATTTTTCGGAAATAATCAGTGCGCTAATAGAACAGCAGAAATATTTAATGAGCGACATGAGAACAGTAACGTGCATCGAAAAGATGTTCTAGAACTTGTAGCCAAATTTCTGGAAACTGGGTCAGTCGCCAATAAAAAAAGCAACATTGAAAATCCCATAAGAAACGAAGCAATAGAAGTGGGGGTTTTAAGGCAAGTTTATGTAGATCCTACGTTAAGTACCCGCAAATTGGAGACTGTGTGTGGTGTTAGTCGACATACTGTCGAACGGATTCTAAAGGCCCATAGTGTTCATCCGTATAAAATTCACCTGGTACAAGAACTTAATGAAGACGATTTTGATCGGCGATTACAATTTTGTGAAGATATGAGTGAACGAATTATAAACGATAAACATTTTCTATTCAACACTTGCTTTTCCGACGAATGTTCCTTTTTCTTAAATGGCGTAGTAGATCGTCATAACTGCCGATATTGGTCCGATTCTAATCCCAGAATTTATCATGAGGTTCATACACAGCAGCCACAAAAATTAAATGTTTGGGCTGGTATTTTTAGCGATCATTGAGTTGGTCCTTTTTTCTTACCTGGAAATTTGACCGGTGAAATGTATTAGGAATTACTGGAAGACGCCATAGATCCTGCATTAACAGTCATAATTGAAAATAAGAGCGATCGGCGGTACATTGCGAATAGGTTGATGTTCCAACAGGATGGTGCCCCACCACATTACGCATTACGTGTTCGACAATATTTAGATCAGATGTTTCCAGATCGATGGATTGGTAGAAGAGAGAAGAGAGTTGACTGGCCCCCAAGATCGCCAGATATCACCTTTGGATTTCTTTATGTGGGGTCATTTAAAAAGCAAAATCTATGCTACTCAGCCAACATCATTAGAAGACCTGCGACAAAGAATTGTGAATGAGTGCCTTCAAATTCCTCCTCAAATATTGCAAAATGTGCGGCAACGTTTTGAGCAAAATCTTTATTATTGCATGGAGAGGCATGGTGGTTATTTTCAACATTTACTTGCCTAACGGGTCAGTTCATTCTTCATTTTTAAATTACTTTGCTGTCAAATGTATTGATCTCCACTAATGATGATGTATTAGTTTTATTTAAGATTTAAATCAATAAATCCTCAAAACTTCTGAACTGAAGTACATTAATTTTATGTCATTATAAAGGGAATTGAAAGAACTTTAAAATAAGGTATCACTCGACCCCCCTTTCCATTTAAGATTTTGGGGGTGGTGTCACCCCCGCTTAGGGGGCTGCACGTGCTAACGTGATTTTTTGCCAAATTTGTGTCCTCCTCGAAAACAAAATCGACGGGTCTGAGCGTTTTTAAAAAAAAACTGAGCTGCCAGTAAATGCGTCTGTTTCGATTTCGATGCGCCACCCTGTACAGGGTGTCCGCAAAGTTGGGGTTTTCCTTTTCAGAAACAACTACCCTTGAAATAACAAAGGTGATGTGTAGTGAAACGAGGGCGACCAGGTAAAAAAAAATAAAGGAAAAAGTACTCACTCTCCAGTTGACGAGAAGGGTTAAGTACGTCTCTGCCCGAAATCATACCGCTCCAACAGAAAATGAAATCAGCTGATGCGCTACCGAGCAGACGCAGGCAAACAAGGAAGGCAAAATGTTGCGTAAAAAGTCTAGATATTGCATCCCGTCCAATCGATTTGGGAGAATAAATGGTCCAATGAGCATACCGTTCACCATGCCAGCCCAAACATTCACCGAAAATGTTTGTTGAAAATGTGCCCGACGGACAGCGTGCGGTTTTTCTACTGACCAAACATGAGTGTTGCGAAAGTTATTCACCCCATTACGCGTGAACGTAGATTCGTCTGTCACCAATATGCACTTCAAAAAGTCCGGATTATTGTCATGCTGATGCAACAACCACTCACAAAACAGCACTCTTGCTGAAAAATCGTCAGGTTGAAGGGCTTGTACACGTTGGACGTGAAACGGATACAGCCCCTCTTCACGCAGCGTTTGCCACACTTTAGTTTTTGATATTTGCACTTCTCTAGCCACGTCTCTAGTGCTTGTTGAGGGATTCTCGTCTAAGCGATTACCTCTAGACGCGTGACCGTAACCGTCGGTTGAAAGTTGCATACTGACCTGACACACTGACCCCGACCCAGTTCTGTCGTCGGATTGAGCTAGTGTCCTAGTACCAGTCGGGGATGTCGCGGCTACAGGACGGTATTCAGATATTTTTGATGTTGCAGAGCCCTTTATCTCGGTTATGTTTTCAAGATCTACACGTCGTGTAAAGGAAAACCCTAACTTTGCGGACACCCTGTATATAGCTTATATGTACAGGGTGACTTCGAAGTTGAGTCATTTATTTTAACAGTGAGTAGATCAGATCAAAAGAAATGTTTTTTTCCTTTAACATTTTTCTGGTAACAAAGTTATAGCCCTTTAGAAGTTTGAGTACCGCCCTGTCAAAATAATAATATTATGTGCTCGTGTTTGGCAACAACGGATATAATCCGCCTTATCGGTTCATCGCATCGGAAACAAAAAAGCGAAAGAATTTGAAACGATGTTTTTCCTACACTTTTATTCAGTTGCATTCAGTCAATGTGTCAGTCGGTAACGCGTGACTGAATAGTGGTGTTTGTTGCGTGGCTCAAACGAAATAAAAAATGGCACATGTTTACGAAAATGCTGAACTTGTGGACATGATTCTTATTTACGGGGGGGTCTTTAAAAAATGCATCACGGATTTATGCGGATCGGTTTTCCAATCGAGTGTAACCAACCCCTCGTGCCTTTGTTAATTCAGTACAAAGGGCTCGTGAATCAGGTGACTTAAGACCTCACAGGGGAGGGCATTTTGCCTTGTTTTTCGGCCAGTACTTTTTTGCTATTAGTCGGACCTTTGTAGGTCTAATAAATACCTAAAAATCTTATATGGAAAGTTTGTTCGTTTCTGTCAACACTTTCGATTGTATCCCAAAAAACACGTTTTCTCATTCTTTGTTGTCAAATATTGGTTGTCGGAAAAGTCATGACGTATATGCAACAAAGTATGCAATTGCATGGTTGGAAGTACGTGAGTCAATGACATTTGTATGTTGATTGTGTAGTTTGACAGTTGACACTTCAAGCTTCATTTGCACCAACAAATTAAGTGATTTATTTGAGTCTCGTCGATTTTAGAGGACGTTGAAGATGGACGACCAAACTGTGCATTTTCGTCACATTTTGCTGTATTACTTCCGCAAAGGCAAGAACGCAAGACAAGCGTGTGAAAAGTTGAGAAAGGTTTATGGAGAACATGCACTACAAGAACGGCAATGCCAGAGATGGTTTAAAAAATTCCGAGATGGGGATTTTGATATCCATGACGCACCTCGATCAGGGCGGCCTACTGAGTTGGATAGTGACGAATTAAAGGCATTGGTAGGAGCAAACCCACATTACACCACACGGGAAATTGCAGAAACCTTAAAAATCCATCATTCAACCGTTCACGACCATTTGAAGAAACTGGGATACGTAAGCAAACTCGATCGTTGGGTACCACACGAACTGAGAGAGGTTCATTTGACGGCGCGTGTAGACATCTGCGATATGCTCCTTAAACGTGAGGAAAACGATCCTTTCTTAAAGCGCTTGATAACGGGAGATGAAAAGTGGATTGTTTACAACAATGTGGTTCGCAAACGGTCTTGGTCTCGAAGTGTAGATACGCGTAACACGATCGCGAAAGCAGAGAGTCATCAGGAAAAGGTGATGCTCTCTGTTTGGTGGGATTTTAAAGGGATCGTGTTTTTCGAACTCCTGCCAAAGAACCAAACCATCGATACAACTGTGTATTGTCGGCAATTGGACAGTTTGCAACAATCCATCATGCAAAAACGTCCGGAGCTCATTAATCGCAAAGGAGTTGTGTTCCACCATGACACCGCGAGACCGCACACAAGTTTGCTCACTCGTCAAAAGTTATTGGAGTTAGGATGGGATGTGTTACCACATCCAGCATACTCGCCTGATCTTGCCCCATCTGATTTTCATTTGTTTCGGTCGCTTCAAAATTCCTTGCGAGAAATACGCTTTACTTCAGATGAAGCTGTACATCAGCACCTTGCTCAATTTTTTGCCGGTAAAGACAAATCCTTCTACGAGCGAGGAATTATGAAGCTGCCTCAAAGACGGCGAAAGGTCATCGATCAAAAAGGGCAATACATTATTGATTGAAGTTTGTGCTGTATATGAATAAAATGGCCTTAAAATAAACAAAAAAAAGCGTCATGACTTTTCCGACAAAAAGTGGTGTACCCATTTTAAGCGTTCATGTTTAAAATACCTCATTGAACAACATGCACCAATACAACCGGACACACAGCTATTTCGGGGAAATTTGCTAATATGATTAGAGTATATGTTAGATGAACGCCTAAATGGGGCGAAGTTCAGATGAGCGCCACTGATGTGACACACATATGTTCTTTCACTTAACCCTGTTAAAAATCATATTACATTCAACCGAACGCATAATGCAAATATAACCGCCCTAATAATAACATATCATTGATCATATACTAAACAAAAATAACAATAAATATTAAACTTGCATTCTCGATGGAATAATCAGCTCTGCTTGCTAAATAATGTATGTTTGACATGACTCTTGAATTTTATAATATTAAATTTCTTAATTTCTTTCGAAAAACCATTGCACACTCTATAAATTTGGTAGGTGAAACTTCGTTTAAAAAATTCATGGTGAAATCTACGAGGAGACACTAGTCCCTTAAATCTTAAATTTAAGTGTGTACATCGGTGCTAAATTTAGTAAGACAGGCATATTATTCAATTAATGTTGTAAGGTTTCCAATATTAAGCTTCACGGTGTTTTCAGAATAGGGGCGGCTTAACCTTTTCATAAGAATATTTTAGGATTTCACCTCAAATATTTAAACCTAACTATCTCCAGAACGATTGATTTGAAAAAAGTTCTTCAAGAGACAACATTTATGGAAATTTTAATGGTATTTTATGAAATGCGCTTGTTTTCTCTGAAAAGGTTAGTGACGTAGAAAATATTTTCTTCTAGGGGTCCAGGTACCCCAGTTTCTACATCCTTGGTATAGTTTGGACCAAACCACTCTGTGTATTTATTGTTTATGATGTGCTCACTAAACGTCTTAAATCTTAACTCAGTATCTTCACCGACTCCGTGGATATATTTTTTTTTTCAATTTTGTAAATGAAACTTCATCACCCTGTATCTCAATATGAGAGCATCTTCAAACCCATATTTATAGAAGTTTTTTTATTATTTTTAGATGTACTTTCTACTCTAGAAATATTGGCACGTATAAATGGAATTTTGTAACCGTGCGGATATGCCTTTGGATCCAATTTTCTACAGTTTGAACCATATTTGGCCATTTTCATGATACTGGAAGGTGGATCATGACTCCTACGAGCTCAATCAAATCACTAGATCGCAAATCCCCAAAATATTTTTTCCGCAACGGAAAAAGATCAACCTATCGCTCTATATGAGTTTAATTTTGTTCTTGAGCCCCAAAATTGGTCGAGTAGGCCTTTAGAGCCAATTTTCGATATTTTGGCCTTTGAACCAAAATTTGCCATTTTCATCAAGCATCAGGTATATGGATCTTATCGGAGATTGATCTAATCATAGATGCTAGCGGTTAGCTTTACAAATAGATAAAAGTACACAAATCGCAACGGAGAGAACGGAATATACTATTACGTCATGAGCTGCTGCTATATCATTCTTCATTAGCAGGCGTAACGTCCGTCTGGAAACTGAAAACAACAATTGAAATGGACTCCCTGCCGAGGGGCCTGACAGACACTGATTATTATTGGAACAGTAACACTCATTTAATCGTCCCGGTCAACCCTCCTGCTTTTGGTGTAGGAAGGAAATTACTGTAGAACTCCCGTTTAACTTTGCATGCGGTAGCCGGAGGAAGATTTTGTGTGTGGTAGACGATATGACGTCGTACGAGGAAGTACCATGCCTTTTTTTAATATACTCATTGACATTAGAAGTGTTACACCCAGAAAAAATAATTTTTTCAACTTGTTTTTTTGGCAACAAAATGATTATATTGCAAGCATGCTATGGCAACAATGTCAACATTTTATCTTTGACTTTGTTTACCTTCGTCAAAATGTTATCTCCTAGTTTTTATGAAGAAACCAGTTTCTGAGAGATGAGTAGTCCAGATATTTTTAGTTATTGACCTTTCATTTACTAATGTTAAGCGTAACAAAATTCCTCGACTCCATATTATCATCATGTTAGCGACTTTGATAGGGGTAGAATTATTACCTAACGAGACGTTGGTTTTTCCTATCGCGAAATTGTGTGTCGTATGTGGATAGAAGAAGGTAGAGGAACGCGAAGAAGGCCAACTGGTCCGCCGAGGCGTGCCACAGAGCGTCAAGATAGGCGCTTCAGACAATTAGCCCTACGAGACCGTTTTGCTACTACGCGTCTGATCGCTGACCAATGCTTTGGAGAAGAAAATAGACCTGTTGCTATGCGTACACTCTATCGCCGCATTCGAGCCTTTGGACTGTTTTCATACCGTCCACGGTTAGTGCTTCGTCTGACTGCGGACCACTGTCGTCAACATTTGAACTGGAGCAGAGAACGGCAACATTGGGAGGCTGAAATGCGTGATATTGTCTTTGCTGTTGAGAGGAATGTACACAGGACTAATGGAGTAGGTTTGGGAAGCTATTGCCTATGATAGCCCCTCACCCCTTCTCTTTGTTCAATGCAATATGACTACTGCGCGTTATGTTGATTATGTCCTACAAACCACTTTACTGCCGTATCTAGAGGGCCGTCCACACGCCCTTTTTCAGCAAGACGACGCACGTGCCCATATTGCTCGTCGTATTACAGATTTTCTTCAAGAAGCAGGAGTTAATGTTTTGCCGTGGCCACTCCTTTCACCGGATTTAAATCCCATTAAACACGTGTGGGATATGATGGAGATGAGACTATCCACGCAGTTCGAGTTGCTTGGAATAAGATGCCACAACCAGACATGGATCATCTCATTTTGTCGATGTCTCGACGTATACAGGAATTTATTCAGCTGCAGGATCGCCCAACATATTTTTTTTCTTTTTACTTGTCAATAAAATTTGGTGAGAATGTTATCGTTTCATTCTTGATGTAAGACTACCTCATTGCCAAAAAATCAAGTTGAAGAATTATTTTTTTTGGGTGTAACACTTCTAATATCACTGAGTATATTTATAGTTAACCATTGTCGATTTTTGAATATCTAAAATTGCTATGGAATGGCGCCATTGCATGGTGCGCAATCTAATTTTAGAAATAATTTTTATTACTTTTTTTAATCAAATAAGATAATTTTGTTTTATTATCATATCTGTACAAAATAAGGTCCAGCTGGATGTCGTAGGACCTTCTCTGTAGAAGTGATTTTTTATAAAAAACAATGGTTTTAAAAAAACTGAGAGAAGAATAAAAATATGAGATATTTTGATTTGGAGCTTATTGTGCTTTTGTGACGTGTCAGGGTACATATGCCTTACAGCGTCACAAGGCTAGAGGTCAGTATCGTAACAAGGTAAATAGAAAATATAAATATACTAGGGTTTTCAAAAGTCGACAGCTTTATAGCTCATACCCGCCAGGTAAAATAAAGGCCTATTATTCTTATTATATAGGAAATGAAAAGTAAAATAGGCAACTAGTTGGTCCGCAAATCGCGTGCCCTAAGTAGACGGAAGGAACCGAGGGTGTCCGCTTTCTGTACTTTTCCGGCTAAGATGCTTGCCAATGCGTACCGATATGGATTTAATTGCTGATAGCAGTGTATCCATCATCCTACCTAAGGATCCCATGACCATGACTAGCAAACTGATAGTGTGGTCTAACCAGAGCCTGCGAAGCTGACTGAGGAGCTCCTGATATTTGGTCCGTTTTTCCTGCTCCCTCGAGACGACGTTGACTTCGGCCGGAGCCGAAAATTCATAAACGAACATCGCCTTCCGTTCGTGGTCGAGAAGGACGTGCATTTCTCGTCCTCCACAACGGACTCAATATATCCTGGAGCATAGGACAGCACAGGTGTTTTACCTATACTGCAGGAGTGCCTCAAATCGTAGTATAGCACTTGCAGAGCTGCGTTGTGCCGATAGACGTAAGCAGTGCCAGCCTGTACTTTGCATGCTGACAAGAAATGCATAAGCGTCTGTCGACATGCTCTGTAGTTGACATTGCATACATCCGCACAAATAACCGTCCCAACTAGCAAAGTAGTGCTTTTGGTAAAAGAACCGTTCAGCCATAAAAGCTCTCTATTGTTGTTGCCTGAACACCAAAATGTTAGATTAATGTTGTGTGGAATGCAAATTTGCTTTCTGCAACATATTTGCTCTAAAATGAGGTGTTTAAAATATTCTTATAGCATAGTTATACAACACGTTATAGGACAAATTTTTAACTGTTGCATAAACGTTTATACAACTATTTTATACGGCATATTTGCACGTTAGTCAAAATGGTTGTGTTCTGGCATCCACGGTAACTTTTATAAAATAAACCGGAGCCTTGTTGTTTTGCTGTGCAAATTTACTACTTTAGCCAACAAATTGCTCCCAACGAAAGCACTTATACAATTGTTGTTTAGTAACCGTTAACGGCTGTACATATGCAACAATATTACAACTTTTGTAGTACAAAATTGCTGTGCTCGGCAGACATCTGTTTCTAAATATGTTGGTATACAACTTCACCTTAACCTAACTTTCTGCTGTCATATTTTTGTTAAAATGCCATAACCAATGTTTTAAGACAAACAACGCATGTATATTTGTTCAAAAGGTTCTGTTCAAACAGAAGATATAGATCTAGTACAAATTCTGGGTAAATCAGTCGACTCTGTCATTATTTCATTTCAGACATTTGTCAAATTATTTTATAACACCTGCAGGCAACACCAAAATATTCTAATAAAGTAAAGACAACATGGACGATGCCATGATTATACACAACCACCCGCCATATTGGG
Organism: Acanthoscelides obtectus; assembly: GCA_963669975.1. Classification (NCBI taxonomy): domain Eukaryota; kingdom Metazoa; phylum Arthropoda; class Insecta; order Coleoptera; family Chrysomelidae; genus Acanthoscelides; species Acanthoscelides obtectus. The sequence continues at coordinate 49,655,172 of CAVLJG010000009.1, read as the reverse complement.
CAAATATTTATTCCTCTATTTAATATTAAATAATTATTTTTCAGTTCGAAATTACAGATATAAAGTGATAAACATTAGTGACATCTTAAAAACGACTATACTCCTGCACTACGCTGATCGACTGCTGTAAATCGCGTCATCCATATAAAAGAGATGGGTTGCTTTATGCCTCCGGTTGCCAGGCGTGCCACAGCTGGATCCTCTCACATTTCTCAGCGCAACAGACAACGGTAGCAGTGAGATGCAGAAGAGCAGAAGAGTCCCCTTGGAAGACCCCTCCTCTGAATGATACCATGTCTCACCAGACGTGATTGTGAACCTAGTCCTCCAGATCGGCAGCAGTTGTTTAATGCATCTCACTATTTGATCATCTACCGCAAAGTTTTTCAACAGACGCACTGAGTCCTGTGTGAGATAGCGGACAATCAACAACAAGATCTCCTTACAGCCAGTTACTCCTTTCTCTGACCCCCGCTGCTCGTATACGCTAAGAAATACCAGGTTTACAGAAAAGCTTGCACAATGCGTTAAGATATGTTATTGGTCTGCAATTCATGCGATCCGTCAAATCTCCGGTCTTCGGGAGTAGCACGATTCGGCCCTCGACAAACCAAGGCGGAATTGGCTGCTCCTGATTTAGCCACGAGTTAAAGATTCTAGCCAAATGCCGGTGGCAACTGAGAGATTATTATTATTTTAATATTTTCTTCTTCTTCTCCCCCTTGGGGTTCATATTCTCTACTCTAGTACAGACTAAGAGGTGTCCAAACACACAGATAGTTGCATATCAGAGCGCATTTGGCTAACATTGTTGCTCTTAACAACTTCCCATTACTTTCCTTACAATTGTGCAAGTATTAAGAATATCAGCCTTTTGCATCTTAGCAATCAATTATTATTATTATTTTTTTTTAAATTTCTCAGCTCTTGATTGTTGGTGGCTGGATTACTTTCTTCGTCAAAACCGGGGGTATGCCTTACCCCTTAGGTTAGACGTTATGACCTTTCTAATAATGTGGGCTGTACCGAATATGGCTACAGTTTGAAGTTGGTAAGGGTTTAAGGTACCTGAGATTGCCCTTACATGTGCGTCAAAATTATTAATTGGTAGATACTATGTGCGTACGCATTTGCCACATTCTGTTTATCTCAATAGACAAATCCCGGTACTTTAGAAACTTTTCAGCCTCTTTGTCTTTCACGTTGTAATCTGATGGTCCTGCAACAACAATTATAGTGCATAACTTACTTTTAATTGTTCGGTCTGTTATTATAGGCTGATTCCAGAGAATGGTGACATTAGTTGCAGTTACAACCTGCTGTGGTTCATGATCATACCAACGCTGTTTAACGTCAATATCGAAATCTTTGCAGATTGAGTGGTGCAAGATCTTGGCAACTCTGTCGTGTCGTGTAACGTATTCGCGCTGAGCGAGGATAGGGCATGAAGACATTACGTGAGTTATGGTTTCATCGTTCTCTTTGCATATCCTACATTTGTGATCGTTGTTTCTTCCCAGTATCCGGTTTGAATGGTAGTTCGTATTTAAGGCTTGATCTTGTGCCGCTGATATGAGACTTTCTGTTTCACCATTTACGTTTGCTCTTGTGAGCCATCTCACTGTGTCTTCTTTGCTGAGGTTATGGTTTTGAAGTACTCGGGTAACATATTGTCCATGCAGGGCCTTCCCTTGCCATTTCTCCCTCAGTGCCGACTTGATACATATTTTGTAGGTAACCTTTCTTTTCTGCAAGTCTGGCCCTAAGGATTCCCGTATAGATAACTGGCGACGGAATTTTGTTGCAGTTTGTATAAGGGACTTAGTTACTGGCAGAGAGAGATCGTAATTTCGGGCAATCATCATAATTCTGTCTGGGCTGTTTTCACAGTAGTCGCTTATACTGAGTATTGCTGACTTGTAGGCTGCCTCCACTTGCTGTAATCCCCTGCCTCCCTCATTCCTGGAAACGTAAAGCCTGTCGGTGTCGGCGCGAGGATGTAGCATGCCATATAATGTTAGCAGTTTACGCGTTTTTCGGTCGATTGCTTTTATTTCTTCCAATTGCCAATCGATTACGCCAAAACTATAAACAAGGACTGGTAATGCAAATTGACCTAGCGCGCGGATCTTATTTCTGCTGTACAGATGACTATTGAGTAGCAGCCTGAGTCTTCTAACGTATTCCTTCTTGACCTTCTGTTTGATTAGGTTATGATTTATCCGTTCTCCTTCGTCAATACCTAAATACTTATAAGTATCAGCATCTTCAATTTGATAGAACTGTGTCTCTTCCATGTGGTTCTTCCTTTGCAGCTTTCCTTTTCTGAATATAGCCTGCGCGCACTTATCCAGCCCAAACTCCATATGGATATCATCGCTGAATCTTCTAACTGTGTTGATTTGTTCTTCTAGATCTGTCTCATTTTTTCCAATCAGTTTCAGATCATCCATATAGAGGAGGTGGTTGACTTTGGAACCATTTAAAATGTATCCAGCTCTCATTCTATTCAGTTCAGCAGACAAAGGAATGAGTGAGATACAGAAAAGAAGAGGTGACAGGGCGTCCCCTTGGAAGATGCCTCTTCTGATAGTAATTTTTGATTTCAGTATTTTGACCTTTTAGATGAACCGTGGTACTCCAAGAAATCATCATTCGTTTGCAAAGATCAATGATTTTGTCGTTCACACCGACAAGTTGCAGACTTTTTAGAATCCATGAGTGGGGAACTGAATAGAAAGCTTTCTTATAGTCAATCCAGGCTAAAGTTAGATTTCGTTTACGTCTTCTGCAGTCGTCTAAGATATACTTTGAAAGCATGAGTTGGTCTTTACATCCCTTGGATCCTTTAAAGCATCCCTTCTGTTCCGGCGGCAGAATGTTGTTTTGCTCGATGTGGCCATAGATTCTTTGATAGAGAATTGAAGTAAAATTCTTATAGATTGATGGTAGGCATGTTATCGGTCTATAGTTTCTTTCCACAGCTGTGTCTTGGTTTTTGGGTATCAGAGTGGTTTTTCCTGTGGCTAGCTAGCTAGGAAAGTATTCTGAGCTGATCAATTCATTGTATAGGCGAGCTAAATGTCTATGCGTTGCTTTCAGGGATTTGTACCAAAAATTGGGTACCATATCATGACCAGGAGCTTTCCAGTTGGCAGCTGATTTAAAACTTTCTGTGACTTCTATTTGGTCTATTTCGCACCATGTCATGTTTTCGCTTTCAAACATGCCTATCCATTCTGCTGTTTCGTAATGTGATGGTTGCTGTTCCCACAGAGCTTTCCAAAAATACTGGACAAGGTCCTTTGATGGAAGCTGTACCAGCTCTATTTTTTCTTGTGTTAGATTTCTGTAGAAACCCTTAGTATCCGTTTCAAACCTCATATTTTCGGAATACTGTTGTTGCCGTTCTGTGTATCTTCGCAGTCTTTGTGCCTTTGCAGAGATCTTTTGTTTGAGCTCCTCTTTCCTTGTCTCCAGGTCTTCTATGCTCTGGATTTTGTATGCTCTGACCAAACTGTTCATTTTGCGATTACGGACATTTGTTACACAGTGCAGTTCCGAAAGCCGAGACAGGTCCTTCCTTAAGTTCTGGATGTTAGCTTTTAGCCTGTCTTTCCATCCCTTACCGTTGTTTGCTTTTCTATTAGTGCTCGTTGTCGCTGGTCTTTTTATGATGGTTTCAGTTATTTTTCTTGCTATGACATGAATAAGGGTATTCAACTCAAATAGGCTCAAACGGTGTTTATCCATTATTATTATTATTATTATTATTATTATTATTATTATTATTATTATTATTATTATTATTATTATTATCATTATTATTATATTATATTAAACTTAAAGTGCATTTGTCCAGAATTGGGTGGAAAGTACAGATTCAAGATATTTGACGCCATCTTTTCAGTTAATAGACGATGGCGAACAACGGTAAGCAATAGCCGGGAACGATTCCATAATGACATTTAAAAAACTATTGATTTATTTTCATTAACTGCTGAATGTTTATCCTTTGTCGAAATAAGACAGCACAAAGTGCCATGTATTATCAGAATCGACAACTGCGAAAGTTAAAACAGCACGCTTTCTGTTAGAAGTGTCTACCAGTTCGCATTTGACAGCCAAATGAGCACTGTGGCCGCTAGATGCCACCGATTCTGGTGTTATAATAGATAAGTGTACTTGCCATTGAACGAACTAGTAATATAGCTTTTGTTCGTCCGACCATGGACAGCTGTTTCAGATATTTGGCAACTCATCAGCATGGTCTAGGCCAGGAGTTCCCAACCAGGAGGGAGCGCCTCCCAAGGGGGGGCATAGAGAGATGTCAAAGGAGGCGGAAAGCGTTTGCATTTCAGAAAGAAAAAACAAAAAATAAACAAACAACATTAACAAATAAAATTATAATGTAATGTTTAATTTACACGCATAGAATTAGAAATTAAATATCATATTCACTTATTCTGTCAACCGCTGTTTCAAAACCCGGCGACGTCAATCGCAGTTTATACAAGTTTTGACAAGTCAGAACATGAAATCCGCGTGCACCCCCGCCGCGCTTCGCTTAATATTCATTACTCAGAAAACACTCGTGTGCCTACCAGAGGCGGATGAGCATCTGTTACATTCATTCCCACAAACTTGCGAAAAATTTGACGTTTCGATGTACATGTTTTGTTGAGAAATCTGTTTGAGTGTGTCAAATTATTGTGTCTCACTGTTAAAAGGTAAGTTCGTGTATTTACAAACTTCAGTTACCATTTTTATTTAATTTACTAAATTGTTTATTGAGTGGAGACGCATTCATAGATCGGCCATTGGGCAGTGGCGACGCGTGACTTTTCCTAGACTTACCAAAACCAGATGTGAGAAAATCTTATTAAAAAAAGTTTATTTTGAACCTCTCAAATATGATTTTTTGCTTATTTTAGGTATTTTATTAAAACTATTTTTAAATTAAAGTAAACATTCCTGGACTGAGCGTCTGGGGCACTTGATATACCCCATCGTCTTATGCTATGACTAATCCAAGCCGTCCGAAAAAGCAGTCGACGTTTCTAGATGTTCGAAAAATTTTTGATCTTTTTTGGCAATGAATGTTAACAATTCCCTGTAATTTTCTCTATTGTCAAACTCAATTAAATTGCTACACATCTCACACGTAACGGATACATTTCATGTCTCCTCTTTAGAGCCTTAAAACTATTTAAATCGTTGGCTCCGCTGCTGGTCCACCCATTTTTTTTCTGTATAAAACAGAAGACATCGCCAACAATACAATCTGTTTTTTTGCAACCACATAACGAAGAGTTTCCATATACCAACTTAACTTAAAATATCAAACTACGTTTTTTTTATTCCTTTTTAAAATTATCTAAAATATGTGTTGGTCTTCCATTTGCAATGATCTCCTTATTTTCTTAAAAAAAAGAGAGTAACCAAATCAAAAAATGGTAACAAGCCCACATAATAGTCGCAGCGCCCCACGCACTCGGGTGACCGCGATCAGACACGAGCCGGTACCGACGGTCCCCGACGGACTACCAAGTGTATCCATAAATGAAAATGGTAACAACCGACAACCAAGTCGAGGCGAGTCAGCTTCATCGTGTTCGCAAAACCTAGACACTATAGGGCGCATTATTTTCTTGGGGCTAATTTGCTATTTACTAATTACGATTACACATCGCTGTTGGTAAACAAATAAATGAAATTATTTTACAGTACTTAGTCATAAAATATTTATTTTTAAGATTTTTAACTGTTACCAATGGTAACAATGGTTACATGGACGCTTCGCCACTGCCATTGGGACTTTTTTACCACATCACAATCAAACCAACGTGGCGAAATAATTTTGAAACGACGAACTTTAAGTACCTAATATTGATTCCAAATGTATTTAAAATTACTATTATAACGTCAATCTGCCTACAAAAATATAAATCTCCCGATGGCCAACATACTGTTGAATACATTTCGTTATGAAGATAAAATAATGGGCATATAATTAGTAATTACATGTAGGTATTTTAGTTAGTTATTTGTTACTTATTTGTTTTATTGTTATAGGTGTAAGATGGCAGCGAAAAAAAGAAAGTTTTCAGAAGATTACGTTAAGTTTGGATTTACCTTCATAGAAAAAGACGAGTTACAATTGCCTCAGTGTGTGATATGTATGAAAGTTTTAAGTAATGATAGCATGAGGCCAAATCGCCTTGAATGGCATTTGAAGCAACAACATCCTACTCTGGTTTTGGAGACGAAAGAGTTTTTCTTCTATAGCAGAATCACTCAAGCGGATGAGACTGGATAAATCGGGCAGTTATCACACAGATATATCGCAGCATCTCAAAGCTTTATTTGAAATAGCTTTTATTTCATACTATCGGTTAAGAATTAATAAAACCAAGTGTCCTAAAAGCCTCGCAGATAATTTTAGAAGATGCAGAGCAAATAATTAATGCTATTCCTCTTTCGAATAACACAGTCAAGCATAGAATCGATGACATTGCAGCAGACATGAAGTCAGAAATATGTAATTAACAAAGTAAAATTATCGCCATTTTTTGCAATTGTTGTCGATGTGTCACAATTACCAGAAGAAGTTCGGGAAGAATTTCTAGAAATGAAGGCTGATTCGTCCATGAAAGATGACTTTTTTTACATTGGAAAAATTTTGGACCAAAAGATTGCCTGTTAATTCGACACTTGCTTCTCTTGCTTTCCGAATACTAGTTCCTTTTTATTCAACTTACTTATGTGAGACAGGCTCTAGTTTTAATTAAAACTAAACAGCGAAATCGTCTTGATGTCGATAGCGACCTGATGCGAGCTCTGGCAAAAACAGAACCTAGAATTAACCAGCTGGTACAGAAAATGCAAACTCAAGTGTCTCATTAGTACCTACTCTTATTTTATTATTATTATTTTTCGATAAAAAGTATTTATTAGTTTATTTAAACTTTTAATGTTTCTTTATTAGAATTAAAATAAAAGTCTTGGTACCTCTATAATGTGCATTTATTTGTATTTATTGAAAAAGTAAAGGGGAGCATGAAAATATAATTTATAGTCCCAGAAGCCTCAACAAAAAAAATGTCTGGAAACCCTGGTCTAGGCTGATACGCGATCCGTCTGCTGAAAATAGTTTTCTAAGTTTTAAGTAGAAGGAGAAGTCTATGATGTGTGAAATATGTCTAATAGGTGCGTAAAATCACTAAGGTTGGGAGCGAATAAATGTACTAACTTCAACAAATTGAGATAAACCCTTCCCAGCCTCCTACCACCACCACCCCCAAGTTTTTTTCCCCTAAAATTTTTTTGAAAAATGATTAGAATCCTCAGAAATGTCAAAAAACGCAGTTTGAGTGACTTTTATTCTTTTTGGTTTTTGATCTTTTTCTATGCCGCCACTAGACCGATTTTCAAAAAATTCAAAGCTTTTGCGTTATTGGCATAGTAGTAACACTGTGTAAAAATTTAATCGAAATCCGACTGGTACTTTTCAAGGTATAGGCGGTTATTAGATTAGCGGATAGACCGACAGACAGACCGACGGAAATTAGTGACATGGTTTTTCGTGATGTACATATCATATAACATCCAAAAAACGTACTATCTCAGTTTTCGCGATAACGATAGTTCCCCGCCAGTAGGCGTTGGAAGTAAAATGAAAACAAACCTTAGCTGCAATGTCGTTAACGAAGTGTAAAATGTTCAGCTTTTTTTGAGGCAAGATAAAAGTTACTTAAACGATTTATCCAACCATATTTACAAAATACCTCAAGCTTTTGTTTTAGTTTTCCTCCACACAAAAAATTATTGTAAGTTCGAGATGTGGATTAGATATTATGTTTTTGGAAAAACACGTTTTATGTCCCTTTAAATAACGCCAGCAAATATTCGGTATTATTTTGCAGTATTAGCTTTTTTTCGTTCTAAATGAATTTACCATTAATTTATTTTTTAACGGATTTCTTCACGCTTACGAATGCCAACCCATCATTTCCTTGAATGCCAACACCTATAGAATAACCTCTGTAATTTTTTCGTTGCGCTACTTTGTGTAAACGGATTTCCTACTATTATGAAAACTATTATGGTTGCCCCTCTGATTCGTCCCCCACTCATTGTTGACCAATAAACGAACGATGATACATCACGTAGAAATTTTGAAATTAAAAGCTCTGTGAGGGCTTCTAAATTCAACATCACCTACTATAGCTGCTACTCATATAGTGTCATTGGAAATGCATATGCATAATAGAACATCCACAGACTACCGGACGCTGAGAAATAGTCACGTTGTTGAATTATGCTTCCAAATGCCTTTTAGTTTAACGGCTACATGCAAGCGCGCCGACATATTTCGGATTCTTGTAATATGTGGTATTATACAGGGTGACTTTGGAGTTGAGTCATTAATTTTCAGATAATGATTGTAGAAGGAAGATAAACCAAAATATGTGTGTAAAAATAAAAAATAATAAAAAAAATGTTACCTTGTTTTATAAAGTATCCTCCCGACAAGTATTTCAGTGCGGAGCTGTATTTGATCGTGCGGTCTTGGAGCACCGGCATGCCCTCCCCTGGGAGGTCTTAAGTCACCTGATTCACGAGTCCTTTGTACTACATTAACAAAGGCACGAGGGGTTGGTTGCACTCGATTGGGAAACCGATCCGCATGAATCCGTGATGCCGCGGCAGCATTTTGTAAAGACAACTCCCCCCGTAAATAAGAATCATGTCCACAAGTTCAGCATTTTCGTAAACATGTGCCATTTTTTATTTCGTTTGAGCCACGCAACAAACACCACTATTCACTCACGCGTTACCGACTGACACATTGACTGAATACAACTGAATAAAATAAATGAATAAAACATCTTGATAAGCGTTTCAAATTCTTTCGGTTTTTTGTTTCCGATGCGATAAACCGATAAGGCGGATTATATCCGTTGTTGCCAAACACGAGCACATAATATTATTATTGAGACAGGGCGGTACTCAAACCTCTAAAGGGCTATAACTTTGTTACTTTAATTTTACCAGAAAAATGTTAAAGGAAAAAAACATTTCTTTTGATCAGATCTACTCACTGTTAAAATAAATGACTCAACTTCGAAGTCACCCTGTATAATGATGAGGACAAGACTCTTTAAGTTATTCCAAGGAAAAAGTCTTTCACCATCTTGCCTGCAATGATTTAATTTGGATGGTGAAAGGTACGTTTCAAAAACGAAAGAAGTATTTTGTAAACTATATTTGCTTCATCAATACATACTGCAAAGTTTTGACCATTCCCTTTCAATATTGGAAACGTAATAAATTGCTCATGCGCAGTAACGTTTTCATTTTTTCTCAAAATTCAATTTGTTTGTTTCTACATCGATTTATCGTTCATCACTCAGCAACCGCCATGTTGTATGGTTAAAATTTTTCAACCTAATACTATTGAAATTACATAATTTTATAGTTTGTCAATCCTAGTGTTTTATACTCAATATTTTATTTTGTGACCTGTGCATTTTTCATGATGCACGCTAATTATTTTTTCTCCATTTTTATTGATTTCTCGTCCTGAGGACTTCACGTTATTAGTAGTTTTTTCACTGATAACAATTTTGTCACTCCTATAAGGGTTGCAAGAACGTTTTATAATACAGTTTTCCTTATTCAGCATTGTATATATTGTAAGAGCATTGGCAAAATGTTCCTTGAACAGCTATACGAGTGGAATTGGCACATCTAATACGACACTTCAGTCTCTTGAGAGGTTGTATAAGTGCTGCAAGTAGCAGTCTTACAGCAAATGTGTAAACACTCGTGCAGCTGCTAACGTTAGTTGTCAACCATACAACCATTCAGTTACGTGATTTTGCTTTATTGCAACCAAACTATTTTTTACGTATGGTATAGACAAAGTTAAGGATATTTCCAAACAGGTTACAGTCCTTTTGTTTACATGCATATCGGCCATTGTGAATTTCATACTCAGTTATATGACAGGCTTCCAGACTGTGATATAAATGGGCTAATGCATGACTTGCGCGGCAAATTTTATCGTGATTATCGGACAAATAAATGACGCAAGTTTTACAGGCTTCGTATTGACACCACCTATGCTGTTAAAAGTTGCCTTATCGCCAAAAAGAACCTTATCCAGTAAAGTAGTGTCTTCACTCACTTTATTTAGCATTATTCTACTAAACTCCATTCGAGCTGCGAAATCCTGAAAACGAAGGCCTTGATGCAAGTACAGGTGATATGGATGGTACCTATGCTTGTGAATAATCGTTTGGACCGAAGTTCTGCATATATCAGTTTCTGCTCCAATTTGCCGTGCACTTAAATGGGTATTTTCCTGCAACTTTAATAGAACCTCCAACTGATTCGCCTCATTGGTGACACTTCGATTATTTATACATTTTTTACTATATTCCACTATTCCACTTGATTCAAAACGTTCTCGTAGTGTGGAAAATGCTTCCGGCCTTGGATGTCGCATATTTGGGTACCGTTGCTTATAAATGTGAGATGCTAGGAAACTATACTAAGTGACATATAAATCCGAACACCCAGTTCAAATGGTTTTATTTTAATAAAATTTTGTATAACTACTTAATGAAGCATAATAAGTAAATGATAAAAATTTCAAAATGATTGCACTGCTTTAAAGCCCTTTGACCTTTAATAATGTGTGGATGCACCCTGATGTGCTACGCATTCTCCAACGCGCCTAGGCATGCTTCTGATCAGGTGGTCAATGTCCTCCTGTGGTATCTCATTCCAGGCAACCACCAACTCCTCTCGAAGTGCTTCTAGAGTCTGAGGACGACGTTGCAAATTGAGCAATCTCCTACCCATCATATCCCACACGTGCTCAATTGGGGATAAGTCGGGAGATCTTGGTGGCCATGGTAACAATGTGACATGATTATGTTGAAAGAAGTCTATTGTGACTCTTGCAACATGTGGTCGGGCATTATCTTGTTGGAAAGTTGGATCTGCCAGGGTGTCGAGATAGGGTAAAAGATGGGGTTCTAGAACTTCGTGGATATAACGCTGTGCGTTCATGTTACCTCTGATGAAGATTAAAGGTGACCTGGAACCATAAGCTATAGCACCCCAAACCATAACTCCAACAGTGTGATGAACATGTCTTTCAACAAAAAACTGTGGATTCCTCCTTTCACCACGTCGCCTTCTAACCCTGGCGCGACCATCGTGCATGCCTAAACAAAATCGAGAGTCGTCACTAAAGACAATACTGTTCCATTCCTGATCCCAGAGTGACCGTTGTCTGCACCACTCAAGGCGATTACGTCGGTGTTGTCGAGTTAAAGGGAGGACCCAGTGTGGCCGGTATGAAAACAAGCCAAAACTTCTCATTCGTCGGTAAACACTTTGCATGCCAATATGTCTTCCGTGTTCTGCAAACCATTCATTTGCAATGGACCTGGTAGTGGAGAAACGGTCCCTCAAGGCCAATAATCTTAGGCGGCGTCCAGTGCCACTTGCTCTTTGCGTACGGCGTTCTCGAAGCCATGCCTGACAACACCTAACCACAGTGTCTACACTTCTTTGCACTCTAACTGCAATTGCCCGAAAAGAAGGTCCAGCTTCCCGAAGTCCCACTATACGGCCCCTATCAAACTCACTAAGTTGACGAAATCGTACAGGTCTCCGTACTCTAGGCATCGTAACCGATCGTAAAGGATGTCAAGAACCAAAATCCGCCAACGTTGGTTCTTTACTGCGGCTGAAATATTCATTTTTAGAGCGTTAGTGAATTAAAAAAAAACAGTATAAAAACCGGAATGTCCAACTGATAAGGCTGAAAATTTGTTCACTTGTTATTTACAGTACGATAAATACATTCACCAACTTTTATTAAAATAAAACCATTTAAACTGGGTGTTCGGATTTATATGTCACTTAGTATATATTCGGTCACAAGTAAATCTATCAAAAATCTATACAAAGGAAAGTTTCACTTAGTATATTTCTTCCAAAAGAATATTATATTCACCATTTCTTCTTTAGAAAAATTCATTTTCAAACACGTTATTATTATAATGGTCACAAAGGTAATTTTGACAGTTTGTAACTAATCAAACATTAATTTGTTTCCAAGGATGATACGACATTTTGGGGAATTAAGCCGTTCCATAAAAGACTAATAACCGAAACAATAGCCGTAAAAACCCTTATGTGTCTAGTATCAAAAAAGCTTATAATGACGCATTTGAAATTTATATCTCAGTAGCTAATTACCAAACCCCATAGTATGTTATATCAATTTTCTTCTTTTGAAGTGATTTATCCAAATATGCAATAAAATTTGAGGCATTCTTTTTGAAAAATCGCACCCTTGATATGTAGGTCAAAATTGAGACACCCTGTATAATGGCCAATTTTTTAGAAATGTACCCTCAAATGTCATGCATAACTACTATTCGTCAGAGCGGTCCGGTGGACCTTTGCTTTTAGTTAAAAGTCTCGTCGGTCTGTTAGTCTGTCAGGTCTGGCTACCCAGATACCAAACATGGAAAAGTGAAAGAAGAAAAGAAAGGAAGGAAGAAATAGAGCAAAGAAAAGAAGTAAATCATTTGAAATAGCTTAAGCATTATTGCTTTGACTAATCGAATTATTTTGTAACTCCAAAAAATAATTTTCATCGGCTTTGAAATACTGAAATAATTTTGGCTGGTCTGAATTTACAATTTAATTTTGATCACAGTGCGAGGCGCGGCCTGGAATGTTTGCGAACTTGCTCGACTGTGTAGTCTACTGAATCACGCAACAGAGGGTTGCTGTGCGATTCCGCTTGATTATAACGCCACTGCGCCTGTTGTTTTACGTAATCCCTTAAATATAGGATATCAAGATCTGTGAATAGTCTCATTTGACACGTACCAAGGGGCGTTAGTAATTGTGCGTAGGGTTCTGTTTTGCAGGACTTGCAGTCTCTGCATGTGCATCTTGGCAAGAAAACACCAAGCCTCGCATGCGTAGGTGATTTTGGGTCTTTGACCATTTTATACAACCGAATCTTGTTGATCAAACTTAATTTTGAATTTCTGCACAACAGAGGATAAAGCTGCCGAAAGGTTATTTGGAATTTTGTTTTCAAAATATCAGTATGTTTCTGCCAGGTCAATCCTTGTCAATGATGACTCCAAGATACCTGACAGATGATTAATGCAGTTTGTCTATTGTACTTAGCCATTCAATGGCTGCGGAAAGATCGCCTGCAATGCCTGAGTGGCGCTAATCGGGGGACTTATTATTTGTTGAAGGGACCTAAGCGCAGTTGCTAGGTCCACATTCTGCGTGTTCAAAGTGGGTTGAACAGAGGGGGCAGCCGAAGATGTTGAGACGGCTGCTTCCGCGTATGACTTGCTGCGTCTTTGCGCTATGACAGATTTCGCCTGGGGGTGAATCTGCAAGTGGGACTGTTAGCAGGATGCGCCCCTCCACAGTTCGCACACTTTCGCTCCTCTTGTCCTGTGAGGGGGCATAAATGTGTCATGTGGTCGGAAGCACATTTTAAACATTTGGGAGGTACTGTGCAGTAAGACTGCGCATGACCATACCTTTGGCAGCGGTGACACTGCCCAATAAGTCTACAGTTCTTTTGAACTTCAACTCTGATTGCTAGTCCCAGCCGCTCATGTTCATTGAACAGCTGCTGGGACTTTTCAATCTTGGCCAGTATCACGACCACCAAAGGCATGGGTGCGCCGCCACTGCGTTTGAGTCGGATAATGTGGAGAGGAGTATATCCCCTCTGTTCTAATTCCCCTTTGATCTCCTGTTCCGAAAACATTGCGGGTATGCCTCTGACTACCGCGTGAATATTTCGTTCTGAAGGAAGAGGGAACGTATGATGGGGCACGTCCTCCTCCCTGAACAGGCGAACGATTCTTCGGTAGTCATCCTCAGTTTTCGGCAAAATCCTGATTCCCACATCAACGGCAATTGCGCTTTCTATCTTAATGCCTAAGATTATAAAGGTGTAGTTTGGATGTCACCACTTGGTCGCATCACGCAAAACAATGGGCGTGATTCGCCCCTGGCGGGGTGCTGTGCTGGTCAACTCACCAGCAATGTGAGATTGTTGAGCAATGCACCGTCAGTCGATGCAGTGGCCAAAGATTGAGAAGATGTGGAAGAAGTGGCAGAAGAAGCTGATACGTTTAATGAAGCAGGAGGTTTTGAGGGGACTGTCAATTTGGATTTTGATTTTGCTTTTGGAAGAGGTGGGAAGTCATCCGTCTTGTCGGTTTTGTTCGTTTTGTCGATGCGTCTTTTCCTAGACTTGGCCTGGATGAATCCGTCATTCTCTTTTTCATCGTCGGTCGATGTCACTTCAGTTAAATTTTCAAAAGGTCTTTTTAAATTGACAGCCTTGTCAGATTTAGAATTAAAATTTGCATTATTGATTAACTGTGTTACCTGGGTGGTCAGGCAGTCTATTTTACTGTTTTGATCCCTAACTGTCTCAGTCAGCTCCTTTATTTGCTGGGCCTGGCTTTCGATGATCAGGGTCTGGCGCTGGATGGTTCTGTCCTTTTCGTCTGCTACAGCTGGTGTCATCAATTCCTTTGACTGCATGGTCTCAGTCAGCTCCTTTATTTGCTGGGCCTGGCATTCGATGATCAGGGTCTGGCGCTGGATGGTTCCGTCCTTTTCGTCTGCCTCAGCTGGTGTCATCAATTCCTTTGATTTCTTGGTAATTTCTGTTCTCTCCTTCTGGCTGGGTCCATTCATCATCGGGGACTCTGGGGGATCATTACTTTGACCTCCAGAGTCTATCTCCATGTTTTTAAATCGGGTTTTTTATTGAAAAACTTGAAAACTTTCACGAGCAAAAATATGACGTATTGTCAATTATCCCTTATACAGGGCGAATGTCATGCATCACATCCCATAAATAGATTTTCCCAAAATGTATTTGGTATATTCCAAGGTGGCAGGCGGCGGCTGGCAGGCAACGAGTAACAGGTGTCGGGTGTCTGGCGGTAGGTCATCAGCTACAGATGACCGGTGAAAATCCATTTAGATACAAAATGAGAAGGTTGGGGGTAGAAAAGCACTTCACAGACCTAAACAGGAATTCCAGCTCATCCTAGCAACTGGACGGACTTACAAGATGTGTTCGTGGTGATTTGAGCCCCAACAAACCGGAACGAATTGTCTTCTCATTTAATGATGTGTCAGAAGCATTAAATATCCAGATATTTGGTCATAGAGAACGAAGGTACCTCTCCTCTCCAGCTCAACGGTAGAGATCCGTCTGACATTCTGATTGTCTGTATGAAAAAAATTAATTATTTTTATGAATATTAGATAATCAATATTATTTATTGTGGCTATGAAATGTTCAAACGAAACATTCAAAATGACTGCAGCACGTCGGGTACAAATTCTAAGTCCAAACCAATACGGTTTTGTAGCAGGAAAATCTACCAGAGATGGTCTAGTGAATAAAATTAACCAAAATCCTGATGAGGAAGTTCCATCTATTTGCATATTTGTCGACCTAAAAACGCCTTCGATACAGTTAGTCACAGTTTACTGTTAAAGATTTTAGACAAACTAGGTTTTCGTGTGAAAATACATTATTTAATGCAAAATTATTTATCAAAAAGGTCCCAAGTATTTAAACTATCAAAATCATAGAGTAAGGAAATGTTTGTCAAATCTGGTGCACCTCAGGGTGCATTTTTAGGCCCTCTTTTATTTAATATCTATTTGAATTATATCTTCAAAATTAACTTTGTAAAATGGTCAGTTTTGTTGGTGATACGGCAATACTACATAAAGGACAAGACGTATGATTGAGAATGACTTTTGTAAAGTCGTTCATTTTTTCAATACTAGGAAATTAACCGTGAACTTTTGGAGAATGCTTTTTGTACCCTTCACATCATACGCAAGACATCTACCTGATTATTCAAATCTTTCGTTCAAAATAAACAATACAAATTAAGAAATTTACAGACATCAAATATTTAGGATTTTTTTAGTCCAACATTTGAGGTGGGACATTCATGCAGCCTACATTTTGAAGAAGATAATATTTGTTACATTCAAAATTAAATTCTTCGCAGGCATATTGACAGAAAATTATATGCTTACCATACATATATCAAGCCTTAATTGAGCCGCACCTAATGTATGGCATGTTAGCGTGGGGTACAGCTTGTCGCGTATTTAAACGACATAGAAGTTTTACAGAGAACTGTTTTAAAAACCGAAAACCAAAATTATATTCAACAAATGATTTATACAACGAAACAAAATAATTTGGTATCAAGCAACTTTCAGCCATTAAGTTGTCAGGGAGCGCAATAAAATCACACATTGCCATGACACTCGATATAAAGTACCTGCAAAAACTGTCCCTAAACCTCATGAGACCATAATGAAGCCATCGTCCTCTATTTGGTTCTAAAATTGTATGAATACGTGCCCAAAGACTTAGAATACAAATGATTAAAAAAAATTATCAACATAGATACGCACAATAGGCAGCGTATTATTGAACTACTATTAAATATCAATTAAAAATTATCATTTTCTACATATACATCTCCTTGATATACAGTTTTCTTTAAGTTCCTTTTAACTTTTTTTTTGTATATCACACATTCCAACATGCAACTGATCCATGTACCTACAGGCATTGTACTTCTGTCGGTGGAAATATTTATTTACCCATTCTGTGGAGTTTATTGTTATAATGTAGTAAATAAATATGTATCTACTACTTACTGTAGTAGATTACAATGCGTAAGATCAACCAGTAAGAAGCATAAATCTAAATATCGATTAGGAAATTTGTTAAGCTGCAGGGGTTGTTTTCGCACGTCCAATCCGACTTACCATACATTTGTTTGCGTTTGCTGACACCCTATATAAAGCCAAAGCTGCTCTTCACGCTGGTCATTAAGGCTTCGGCAACAACATGATCCAGTTATCCCTGGTCACCACTATTGCTGCAGTTCTCTTGGTCACACTACATTTTGATGGTACGTACTAATTTCATAAATTATGATGCTTTTGGGTAATACAATTTGTCATCTATTCAATCATTCGAACTATGAAAACTAATGCCATTATTATTTAATCAATCAGCTTGGTTAGCTTCTACATCTGCATGTGGAAAATATTGGTACTGTAGCTAGTGTGTGTTCTTAACTTATGTGGATTCTTTTAGATTTTTTGGAATCTTCAATAGAAAAATTGGTTCTTGACAAAATTTTATCAAAATCATATCACTTATTTTCTATTCCCAACAGTCATTCGGGCTCTGCAAAACACCCTGATGCGTCTTGAGCTTACCTGTTCCTCTACTTCAACACTTTGACAGATGTATAAGCCACTAACAATGGAAGCTTTGTGTCTTACTATTAAACCACTTGATTAACTTACCTAATTTAAAAGAGCTTCTCTGGCTCATACCTAAGCCAGTAAAACAAAATCGCTTAATTTTTTCAAATTGTCAACAGTCTATAAGACTTTGCGGTACACCTACATCATGATACCTATCTCAGTTTGCTTCATTTATTTAATTTCTAACTCAAATGTGGTCTAAACCACGTAATAGTGGTGAAGTTTTTGGGCTGTTTCATAACAGTACCAATCCGTGGAAGTATTTGTCATGATTTAATATTATGGTACTCACTGAGAAAAACAAAAACAAGACATCTTCATACTTCGTTTTTGAATATTTTCAATTTCTTGATTTGGGCATAGCAAAAACTATTTTTATGGTGTTCTTTTAAAATATTCAAACCCTTTGCTAGAACAATATTTGTAGATGTGTAATTTTCGAAAAAAATTTTATTAAATGTGATTTTTAAAAATGTTTAAGCCTGGGGATATTTTTTGGGTATTTCGAATAACGCCATCATTAAGGAGGTTTTATTTGAATTTCGTGGTTGTTTTTACAAATATTAGTGTTTATGAGAGTATTGCCTTGAATTCAAAAGTATACCTACACCTGATATTTTGCCAACAGTAAAAATCAAAGGAATTTGAAAAATAAATTCAATTTGTTTTTTTTTTAAGTTTTATAGGTAGCGTGTTCAGCAGTTTATCAATCCGCTTAACACTTTTCGCTTTTATACTACATCTATGTTCAAATGTACAGTGAAATCTCATTGGACGGACACCAACGGGACCGACTACAAGTGTCCGTTCAAGAGGGGTGTCCTTGTGAAAGAAATACAACAAAAATCGTGTTTTTAATGAAAACCGTATATACTAAAGAATCTGGGAAATTTAAAACGTATATGTATATAAATGTTTTTCAAACAAACAATAAACCTTAAAGGTAAGAAATGAAAAGGTTTGTTACCTTTAGATATATACAAAGTATGTACATACATATACGAGCCCCTTCCCACTTCAGTTAGCCCAACTATTGAAATCATAGTTTTTTTCTTATCAAACACAAATAATACAAATGTAGCAGGGTGTTATAGGTTTAAAATATTAACAATGAATATTTTGATAATATATATTAGAAAACACCAACTTTATCACTCGGTAATCAAATTTGCAGCATAAAAATAACACATATTGCAATTACAGCAGATCAACCTATTTTCATTTCATTGCAAAATAAGTCATGACAATTGTTTCTATTAATCACAGCTGTCAGAATACGTTTAAAATAGTTTTGGGTAGTTAATGTTTTCAAAATCGGTAGAGGAAAGGTTATTAGTGAGAAAATTCGGTAACTGATAATTAATTTTTTTAATTATGGGAGATCAAACTCAGAAATTGTAACTTTGTTAGACTTATCGCGGTACAATGTGAGAAATATTGTTAGAAGATATAACGTAACTGGTTCAGTTAATATTAAGCCACGATATGTGAAAAAAAGTAATATCACAAATGCCGACCGAAGAGCATTAAGAAGAATAATCGAGAAAAACATGCGAGTAGATACTAGGTTACCTTGGACGCCCCCCACCACTTCCACTTTGGCCACGCCCACCGCGTGCTCTGATTGGCGGATCAGACGGCGGGAAATTTGAACGGGGTTGATGGTATATGTTGATTGGCGGGCCCCGCGTTGATTGGCTGGCCCCGCGGGGCCCGCCAATCAACATATACCATCAACCCCGTTCAAATTTCCCGCCGTCTGATCCGCCAATCAGAGCACGCGGTGGGCGTGGCCAAAGTGGAAGTGGTGGGGGGCGTCCAAGGTAACCTAGCGCTGATGAATAATGGTAATTATAGATGCAATTCTGCGGATTCAGTTTAAATGGAAAAACGTATAAAATTCGCGGGAACAATGGTGTAGGATGATCTCAATAGTCAACACGTCATATTCAGTGCGCATATAAAAATGGAATTGCTCACATGTGGTGCAGTTAATTTTTATCATTGATACAATATTGAAAACATAGTACAGGCTATATTGTGTATCTAATAAATTCCAACAAGTCAATCACCTACGTCGCAAATGAGGTTAGGTTCAGCGCAGGTGTTGTCGTAGCGGTGATATGCAAGAAGTACCGGGCTGGGCTGTCAAGCATGGGTGAATGGGCAGGGAGCGCAGGCTGTCAACCAGTTAATACAGCGGTGACCTTGGAACACTATGGTTAGTTAAAAAGTGGTGGGGGTAAAATCGAGATTATAAATACCTATGAATCACCGTAAATTATCTTGTCAGTTATCTGCAGCGAACAGACGTGCTCAGTTCAGATTTAGTCGCTAGTTAACGTTTTAGTTTTTTTAAAAAATGGAAAAATTCTTCATCGTTAAGGATTCTACTAAGAAGATTAAAAAATTTAATCTATATGGGCGAGAAGTGGAATTTAAAATACGACCTATACCTAAAGACGTCGAACCTGTAGGATGGATCAAAGACGCTCTGGAAGAAATAGTAGCCAAAGGAACTGAACATCTCCAGCCCAGTGATCAAGTTGGATTCACTTTCTGTTCCAAAGACTTTATCCGCGGTCAAGGATGGATAGCTTTTAAATCGTTTTCCGACGTTTCAACTGAGGACATATGGGAGAAGATATCCTCCATCTATCAGTCAAATTCTGTGGGGTTGAATACCGAGACTTTTTGCCTGGGGGTTACGTCCGTAAGGATGCCTGCTGGTCGTGGTAGAGGTCAAAATTACAATACTTTTGATGAGGAATGCGCCAAAAGAAAAGGCATTATTGCCGTTAAAAACACCGATAATTTGTGTCTCCCACGAGCCCTTGTCATCGCTATGGCCCGTTTGAACAAAGACAAAGATTATAGCAGAATCCGCCTCGATCGAGGAAAAATACAGGGAGAAAGAGCTGTACAACTTGTGGAAAAGGCTGATATTGTTATCCCTGAGGAGGGCTGTGGAATAGCTGAACTTCAAAAGCTACAACAATATTTGCAAAACTACAAAATTGTTGTATACAGGTTTGGATGCAAAGGTCGTGACGTCATTTTTGAAGGCGTGTCCACTGGTCCGACGCTTAACCTAATCTATCACGAGGGGCACTACAACGTCATAACATCCCTCACTGCTGCCTTTTGCTGCATCTATTTTTGTGAGAACTGCCATATTCCGTATAATACTAAAAAAGATCATAGATGTGATAGACAATGTTATGCTTGTAAAAGATCCCCGGCCTGCCTGAAAACGGAACACATCGAATGCAAGGAATGTAATAGAAGCTTTTATGGACAAGAATGTTTTAACGCTCATTTACCATCGATCTGTTCTAAAATTAAAAGATGTGTAGACTGTTTTAAAGTTCACAACGGAAATGATCACATCTGCGGACATATACTTTGTAAAACGTGTTATAAAAATCAACCAATTGAACATATCTGCTATATACAGCCTGACAGAAGTATTCCTAAATCAAATGATGTCTTATTAATATTTTACGATTTGGAAACCCGTCAGGAGAAGGAATTACCCAACGGATCTTTACTTCATGAGCCAAATCTATGTGTATTCAAACAATGTTGTGAATCATGTACCGATAATCCTATATGCAAGAAATGTGGCCTTCGATTACAGATTCTTCGATGTCAAGACGTCATTTCTCCATTTATGCATCATATTCTGAGACTTCGTAAAAATTCAAGAAAGTCATTGTACTGGCGCATAATGGTGGAGGATTTGATCACCAGTTTCTACTTCGTTACATTTTAGAAAAGACTAGTCTATACCCGAATGTAATTATGAGAGGAACAAAATTAATATTGATGGAGGTAGGAAATGTAAAATTTCTGGATTCTCTCAATTATTTTCCTATGCCTCTAACTGCTCTACCCAAGGCGTTTGATTTGAAAGAGCTAAAGAAAGGATACTTTCCACATTTATTCAACACTTTGGCTCATCAGAATTATGTAGGGCCAATTCCAGCGCTCGACTTCTACGATCCCGACCATTTAAAGGAAGACGCTCGGGAAAAATTATTAAAATGGCATGGCGAAAGACAAGCGGAGGGATACGTTTTTGATTTTCAGAAAGAAATCGTTGAATACTGTATCTCCGATGTGGAAATATTGACACAGGCGTGTCTCAAATTTCGAGACCTGATGAAAACCGAAACCACAGTCGATCCCTTCCAGGAAAGCACCACTATTGCATCATGCTGTAACAAAGTCTTTAGACGCAATTTTTTAAAACCTGAGACGATCGGGGTAATTCCAAAAGGGGGCTATAGATGGCGTGAAAATCAGTCAAAAATTGCCATTCAATGGATGTTGTGGGAGGAACATCAAAGAGGAATCAAAATTCAACACGCCGCTAAGGGTATAGAAACCATTGTTAAGGGACAAAAAGTAGACGGTTTTTGTAGCGACACAAATCAGGTGTTTGAATTCCAAGGATGCTATTTTCACGGTTGCCCTCGATGTTTCAAATACAACAGAACCAACCCTCTGCATAATGATTCGTTGAATACATTGGAAAGTCGATACGAACAATCAGTTAGCAAAGTAGAGAGACTCCGAAACCTTGGACTAGAAGTAATTGAGATATGGGAATGTCAATTTCGAGGGATGCTAAACGATGAAATTAGAGCGTTCACAGAAGCACATCCATTGATAATCAATTTACCGATTAACCCCAGAGACGCTCTCTACGGGGGACGTACAGAAAATATCGTTGAATACTACAAGATCGAAACAAATGAATGCATAAAATATGTCGATATATGTTCCCTCTACCCCTTCATCTGTAAGTATGGAAAATTTCCGGTGGGTCATCCAAAAAAAATTTACGTAGGTGAAGAATGTGTTACAGCCTCTCTGTCGCAGATGTCAGGACTTATTAAATGCCAGATTCTACCGAACCAGAACTTATATCACCCCGTTTTACCGTCAAAAATGAACAACAAATTGATGTTTGTTAACTGCCAAAAATGTGGTGAAGATTTCGTTCGAGAAGAGTGTCAGCATTCTATTCAAGAAAGAAGCATAAAAGGAACTTGGGTGATAGAAGAGGTGCTCAAAGCTATTGAAAAAGGTTACCAGATTATAGAGACTTACGAAATATGGGAATACGACACAATTCAGCTCAGTAAAGACCAAGAGGGGTTATTTAGCGGAATGATGAACAAGTTTCTACAAATAAAACAACAAGCTTCAGGATGGCCTAAACATTGCTTAACGGATGAAGAAAAAAACCATTATATTGATGCATTTTTGGATAGAGAGGACATAAAGCTGGAATTTTCAAAAATTAAAGAGAACCCCTGTTTGAGATCGTTAGCTAAGCTTATGTTGAATTCTTTTTGGGGTAAATTTGCTCAAAAAGAAAACCAAAACAAAACCTCAATAGTCAGAGACTGTGGTGAATTCTTTGATATGCTGACTAATCCTTCTATTCATGTAAATACAGTTCTCCCGGTAAACGAAGAAACCCTTCTCGTAACTTGGGAATTTAGAGAAGAGGCCTATGACGTTTCTTCAACGGTTAACGTTGTATTGGCTTCATATGTCACGGCCCTAGCTAGACTAAAATTATATTCATTCTTGGAGAAAGTGGAAGAAAGGGCAGTTTACGTAGATACAGATTCATGTATTTATATCTCTCGTAAGGGATTAGACGACATATCTACAGGCGACTTCATAGGTGATATGACCGATGAGCTCAATGGGGGTTTCATATCAGAGTTTGTTTCTGGAGGACCTAAGAACTACGCCTACAAATATACTACTTTGTCTGGAGAGGAACAGATCGTATGTAAAGTAAAAGGCATATCACTCAACTACAAGGCATCCCAAGTGGTCAATTTTGAGAAAATAAAAGACATGGTGCTGAAGAAATCTGATCCTGTTCCTGTACTTTCTCGACAGCTACGACGTACAAGAGAGCATGCAGTAGTAACAGTCGAGTTTCCTAAGGTATACAAGATAACTTCAATGAAAAGGAAATTCTATGAAGATCATACCTCTGTACCATTTGGATTTAAGAAAATAAAATATTGATTTGTTAATGTATGTAAATATTTTTAATAAACATGTAAAATAAAATGTATGCAAATGATTTTTTGTTTTTTTTTATTTCCCGCCTAATTGAAAAATATTTTTGCGCCCGAAATTGTTCAGCCTTTTTACTCCATATAAAAATATTTTAAAGTATGCATCGTTATTATTAAACGCCTGCAGTAATATACACCAAAAAAATTGAGAAGCAGTATAACCATGTAGAACTTTGTATAATCACAAAAAACATACCTTGAAAAGTAAAAAATACAGCAGATTCATAAGCAGTATAGAGAGGGAAGTACGTAAAAGTAATCGATTATTACTAATAAAATAGAGTTTTGAATTCCTATTTTTGCAATAATAATCATTTTACTATTTTACGTGTTGGGCACTGCACTGCACGGGTACCAACACTGTACTGCACGGGCACGAAAAATTGAGAAGCATGATAACCATGTAGAACTTCGTATCACTACGTAAAGAATAAAATGGTTATTACGAAAAGTAGAAATAAAAACTCTATTTTCGATAATAACTATACTATTTTTATGAGCACCGAAAAAATTGAGAAGCACGATAACCTCGTAGAACTACGAAACAGCACCAGAGACAACCGAAGGCTACAGAAAAAAAAAACACATACTGAAAAGGCATAACATCCATCAGCGCTGGTATCCGATAATACTGTTTCCTTTGACATTCGTTGGGATATGAAAACACATATTTCCTTCCCACCGTTATAACGGAAATAATGGTTACTGCAAAAAGCAGTTTCACGATAAGACCATACATTAATCTACAAAGTCGATAATAAAACATATGTACTATTAAAATGCAGATATTTTAAAAATTATACAATTAAAAAATCAAAGTCAGCCGACTGGACAATTTACCAGTGGGTCCTCTATTTTTGTGCATGTAAACGGTTAGACTATGGCGCTAGCAAAAAAAAAAAACAAAATGCAACAAAGTAGAGTCACTTAATATTCTTGTAGAAATTACGGATAGAATATGGTAGAAAGTAACAATCAGATATTGTAGAAGCCATGTAATTATTTAATTGTTGAGGAAAAAGTATTTTTCATACGCTGACCATGTTTATATATATACTACGGGGGGTGTAGATAGCGTTTGTGGTGAGGGCCAGCACCAGCAGAACGAGCCCCATGCGCATGCGCACGCGCGCGCGCTACTAAGGGGGATGGTGACAAAAAGGCGTTGAAAAACGGCGTTTTTTTGTACTTTGGTCTAGAGTGACTGGTCTAGAATGACTTTTGGTCTAGAGAGACTGGTCTAGAACGTACTTTGGTCCAGAACGTTTTCAGGTCACCGCTGTTATCGTTGGCCAGTATTAACTCGTTGACAGCCCCGCGCGCAGTACTTCTTGCATATCACCGCTATGACAACACCTGCGCTGAACGAGTATCTATCTAACCTCATTTGCGACGTAGGTGATTACCAACGCATCCGACCCGCCGTCCACCATTCAACTATACCATCAACACCGTTCAAATTTCCCGCCGTCTGATCCACCAGTCAGAGCACTCCGGTCCCAAAAACTTCTGTCTGACCGACCTGTATGGCGGAGCGAGCAATGGGGTAGCACCATTTTAGGACACGTCTTGCTATATACGACAAGGTCCGTGTCTCCCACGAGCAGTTCTACACACACCTCCCATGTGAATGGAGCTTATTTCGGTCTGACGATATACTGTCGTACATCGGCCCGTCGATAGGGTCCCCAAAAATTTCTATCGACCCTGTATGTGGGTCACTCTACGACACCAGTGCGACATCGACAGCATCTAGCGCTTAGAGACACAACTCACACTTATCAATGATATACATAACGTTTGACAGATGACGTTTGTATGTAGCGCTATCTACCGACGAGAACCACAGACTATCAGGTGATCGATAACCTGTAGGGTATTTCATTCCAGGCTACTGCAAGATGGCATATCTCAGGTATTTTACGAAAATTGAAGTTAAAATGTTAATCACTTTCTATTTATCATTACACCTAAAACATGTAAATGTATGCTTAAAATTACAGCACTACGGTCGGTGTTGCATTCAGTATACTTTCTGCCTTAGAAATACTATGAATTTTTCTTCCAAGAATCGCCCTCGAATTATATCTGTTTTATTATCTTGCGTAAGACTTGCTATACATACCTAAATTGGGTTACAGAAACATTTCTGCTTCATCCCACATTCCCAGTTTATCGTAGTATTTAACTATTTAACTATTTTTAAAAAGTAAATGTCATAAATATTAATACTAATATAAACGTGACACTTTTTTCAACAGTTCATATTCAAACGAGGAAATTTGTGGTTTAGTATTTACGAAGGAAAAATCAACTGCCAAAAATATTGCGCCATGTACTGAAAGATTTGAGTGAACATGTACCAGAGTTCAGACATATAAAGTCGGATTTCGTTGTGGGATATAACGGAAACTCTTTTAATAGCACCGTATAATCACTTCTGATTCATAAGAAGAACAGGCAAGTACTTGATCGTTTTTAGAAACAAGGAGATTAACATTTTAGTGGCGCCAAATGTAAGAGAAGAAGGTGTAGATATACCAACTTGTACTATGGCTGTCAGGTAATTTTATTCACTAGTTTCTCATTGATTCGCTTGAATAAATCAAGATATGCTAGAGGAAAGCTCGTCACCGATAAATTGCATATAATCATTAGCTCAAGTATTCTAGCAAGATCTTTGCAAATCAATTAAAATTAAGTCGTTGTCCGTAGGCTCTAGGGTACGAACGCAGCATCGGTTTCGACCGAATTTGACCAAAAATGCCCCTTCGACGACACATTTGGTCGTCGGCTCATGAACCCAACGGGCAAAGGTTTGGAAAAAATCTGGTCGCGTACCAAGCGGATATAAACATGGTCAGCGTATGAAAAATACTTTTTCCTCAACAATTAAATAATTACATGGCTTCTACAATATCTGATTGTTACTTTCTACCATATTCTATCCGTAATTTCTACAAGAATATTAAGTGACTCTACTTTGTTGCATTTTGTTTTTTTTTTTGCTAGCGCCATAGTCTAACCGTTTACATGCACAAAAATAGAGGACCCACTGGTAAATTGTCCAGTCGGCTGACTTTGATTTTTTAATTGTATAATTTTTAAAATATCTGCATTTTAATAGTACATATGTTTTATTATCGACTTTGTAGATTAATGTATGGTCTTATCGTGAAACTGCTTTTTGCAGTAACCATTATTTCCGTTATAACGGTGGGAAGGAAATATGTGTTTTCATATCCCAACGAATGTCAAAGGAAACAGTATTATCGGATACCAGCGCTGATGGATGTTATGCCTTTTCAGTATGTGTTTTTTTTTTCTGTAGCCTTCGGTTGTCTCTGGTGCTGTTTCGTAGTTCTACGAGGTTATCGTGCTTCTCAATTTTTTCGGTGCTCATAAAAATAGTATAGTTATTATCGAAAATAGAGTTTTTATTTCTACTTTTCGTAATAACCATTTTATTCTTTACGTAGTGATACGAAGTTCTACATGGTTATCATGCTTCTCAATTTTTCGTGCCCGTGCAGTACAGTGTTGGTACCCGTGCAGTGCAGTGCCCAACACGTAAAATAGTAAAATGATTATTATTGCAAAAATAGGAATTCAAAACTCTATTTTATTAGTAATAATCGATTACTTTTACGTACTTCCCTCTCTATACTGCTTATGAATCTGCTGTATTTTTTACTTTTCAAGGTATGTTTTTTGTGATTATACAAAGTTCTACATGGTTATACTGCTTCTCAATTTTTTTGGTGTATATTACTGCAGGCGTTTAATAATAACAATGCATACTTTAAAATATTTTTATATGGAGTAAAAAGGCTGAACAATTTCGGGTGCAAAAATATTTTTCAATTAGGCGGGAAATAAAAAAAAACAAAAAATCATTTGCATACATTTTATTTTACATGTTTATTAAAAATATTTACATACATTAACAAATCAATATTTTATTTTCTTAAATCCAAATGGTACAGAGGTATGATCTTCATAGAATTTCCTTTTCATTGAAGTTATCTTGTATACCTTAGGAAACTCGACTGTTACTACTGCATGCTCTCTTGTACGTCGTAGCTGTCGAGAAAGTACAGGAACAGGATCAGATTTCTTCAGCACCATGTCTTTTATTTTCTCAAAATTGACCACTTGGGATGCCTTGTAGTTGAGTGATATGCCTTTTACTTTACATACGATCTGTTCCTCTCCAGACAAAGTAGTATATTTGTAGGCGTAGTTCTTAGGTCCTCCAGAAACAAACTCTGATATGAAACCCCCATTGAGCTCATCGGTCATATCACCTATGAAGTCGCCTGTAGATATGTCGTCTAATCCCTTACGAGAGATATAAATACATGAATCTGTATCTACGTAAACTGCCCTTTCTTCCACTTTCTCCAAGAATGAATATAATTTTAGTCTAGCTAGGGCCGTGACATATGAAGCCAATACAACGTTAACCGTTGAAGAAACGTCATAGGCCTCTTCTCTAAATTCCCAAGTTACGAGAAGGGTTTCTTCGTTTACCGGGAGAACTGTATTTACATGAATAGAAGGATTAGTCAGCATATCAAAGAATTCACCACAGTCTCTGACTATTGAGGTTTTGTTTTGGTTTTCTTTTTGAGCAAATTTACCCCAAAAAGAATTCAACATAAGCTTAGCTAACGATCTCAAACAGGGGTTCTCTTTAATTTTTGAAAATTCCAGCTTTATGTCCTCTCTATCCAAAAATGCATCAATATAATGGTTTTTTTCTTCATCCGTTAAGCAATGTTTAGGCCATCCTGAAGCTTGTTGTTTTATTTGTAGAAACTTGTTCATCATTCCGCTAAATAACCCCTCTTGGTCTTTACTGAGCTGAATTGTGTCGTATTCCCATATTTCGTAAGTCTCTATAATCTGGTAACCTTTTTCAATAGCTTTGAGCACCTCTTCTATCACCCAAGTTCCTTTTATGCTTCTTTCTTGAATAGAATGCTGACACTCTTCTCGAACGAAATCTTCACCACATTTTTGGCAGTTAACAAACATCAATTTGTTGTTCATTTTTGACGGTAAAACGGGGTGATATAAGTTCTGGTTCGGTAGAATCTGGCATTTAATAAGTCCTGACATCTGCGACAGAGAGGCTGTAACACATTCTTCACCTACGTAAATTTTTTTTGGATGACCCACCGGAAATTTTCCATACTTACAG
This sequence comes from Acanthoscelides obtectus, assembly GCA_963669975.1. Classification (NCBI taxonomy): domain Eukaryota; kingdom Metazoa; phylum Arthropoda; class Insecta; order Coleoptera; family Chrysomelidae; genus Acanthoscelides; species Acanthoscelides obtectus. The sequence continues at coordinate 49,626,444 of CAVLJG010000009.1, read as the reverse complement.
ATGAAGGGGTAGAGGGAACATATATCGACATATTTTATGCATTCATTTGTTTTGATCTTGTAGTATTCAACGATATTTTCTGTACGTCCCCCGTAGAGAGCGTCTCTGGGGTTAATCGGTAAATTGATTATCAATGGATGTGCTTCTGTGAACGCTCTAATTTCATCGTTTAGCATCCCTCGAAATTGACATTCCCATATCTCAATTACTTCTAGTCCAAGGTTTCGGAGTCTCTCTACTTTGCTAACTGATTGTTCGTATCGACTTTCCAATGTATTCAACGAATCATTATGCAGAGGGTTGGTTCTGTTGTATTTGAAACATCGAGGGCAACCGTGAAAATAGCATCCTTGGAATTCAAACACCTGATTTGTGTCGCTACAAAAACCGTCTACTTTTTGTCCCTTAACAATGGTTTCTATACCCTTAGTGGCGTGTTGAATTTTGATTCCTCTTTGATGTTCCTCCCACAACATCCATTGAATGGCAATTTTTGACTGATTTTCACGCCATCTATAGCCCCCTTTTGGAATTACCCCGATCGTCTCAGGTTTTAAAAAATTGCGTCTAAAGACTTTGTTACAGCATGATGCAATAGTGGTGCTTTCCTGGAAGGGATCGACTGTGGTTTCGGTTTTCATCAGGTCTCGAAATTTGAGACACGCCTGTGTCAATATTTCCACATCGGAGATACAGTATTCAACGATTTCTTTCTGAAAATCAAAAACGTATCCCTCCGCTTGTCTTTCGCCATGCCATTTTAATAATTTTTCCCGAGCGTCTTCCTTTAAATGGTCGGGATCGTAGAAGTCGAGCGCTGGAATTGGCCCTACATAATTCTGATGAGCCAAAGTGTTGAATAAATGTGGAAAGTATCCTTTCTTTAGCTCTTTCAAATCAAACGCCTTGGGTAGAGCAGTTATAGGCATAGGAAAATAATTGAGAGAATCCAGAAATTTTACATTTCCTACCTCCATCAATATTAATTTTGTTCCTCTCATAATTACATTCGGGTATAGACTAGTCTTTTCTAAAATGTAACGAAGTAGAAACTGGTGATCAAATCCTCCACCATTATGCGCCAGTACAATGACTTTCTTGAATTTTTACGAAGTGTCAGAATATGATGCATAAATGGAGAAATGACGTCTTGACATCGAAGAATCTGTAATCGAAGGCCACATTTCTTGCATATAGGATTATCGGTACATGATTCACAACATTGTTTGAATACACATAGATTTGGCTCATGAAGTAAAGATCCGTTGGGTAATTCCTTCTCCTGACGGGTTTCCAAATCGTAAAATATTAATAAGACATCATTTGATTTAGGAATACTTCTGTCAGGCTGTATATAGCAGATATGTTCAATTGGTTGATTTTTATAACACGTTTTACAAAGTATATGTCCGCAGATGTGATCATTTCCGTTGTGAACTTTAAAACAGTCTACACATCTTTTAATTTTAGAACAGATCGATGGTAAATGAGCGTTAAAACATTCTTGTCCATAAAAGCTTCTATTACATTCCTTGCATTCGATGTGTTCCGTTTTCAGGCAGGCCGGGGATCTTTTACAAGCATAACATTGTCTATCACATCTATGATCTTTTTTAGTATTATACGGAATATGGCAGTTCTCACAAAAATAGATGCAGCAAAAGGCAGCAGTGAGGGATGTTATGACGTTGTAGTGCCCCTCGTGATAGATTAGGTTAAGCGTCGGACCAGTGGACACGCCTTCAAAAATGACGTCACGACCTTTGCATCCAAACCTGTATACAACAATTTTGTAGTTTTGCAAATATTGTTGTAGCTTTTGAAGTTCAGCTATTCCACAGCCCTCCTCAGGGATAACAATATCAGCCTTTTCCACAAGTTGTACAGCTCTTTCTCCCTGTATTTTTCCTCGATCGAGGCGGATTCTGCTATAATCTTTGTCTTTGTTCAAACGGGCCATAGCGATGACAAGGGCTCGTGGGAGACACAAATTATCGGTGTTTTTAACGGCAATAATGCCTTTTCTTTTGGCGCATTCCTCATCAAAAGTATTGTAATTTTGACCTCTACCACGACCAGCAGGCATCCTTACGGACGTAACCCCCAGGCAAAAAGTCTCGGTATTCAACCCCACAGAATTTGACTGATAGATGGAAGATATCTTCTCCCATATGTCCTCAGTTGAAACGTCGGAAAACGATTTAAAAGCTATCCATCCTTGACCGCGGATAAAGTCTTTGGAACAGAAAGTGAATCCAACTTGATCACTGGGCTGGAGATGTTCAGTTCCTTTGGCTACTATTTCTTCCAGAGCGTCTTTGATCCATCCTACAGGTTCGACGTCTTTAGGTATAGGTCGTATTTTAAATTCCACTTCTCGCCCATATAGATTAAATTTTTTAATCTTCTTAGTAGAATCCTTAACGATGAAGAATTTTTCCATTTTTTAAAAAAACTAAAACGTTAACTAGCGACTAAATCTGAACTGAGCACGTCTGTTCGCTGCAGATAACTGACAAGATAATTTACGGTGATTCATAGGTATTTATAATCTCGATTTTACCCCCACCACTTTTTAACTAACCATAGTGTTCCAAGGTCACCGCTGTATTAACTGGTTGACAGCCTGCGCTCCCTGCCCATTCACCCATGCTTGACAGCCCAGCCCGGTACTTCTTGCATATCACCGCTACGACAACACCTGCGCTGAACCTAACCTCATTTGCGACGTAGGTGATTGACTTGTTGGAATTTATTAGATACACAATATAGCCTGTACTATGTTTTCAATATTGTATCAATGATAAAAATTAACTGCACCACATGTGAGCAATTCCATTTTTATATGCGCACTGAATATGACGTGTTGACTATTGAGATCATCCTACACCATTGTTCCCGCGAATTTTATACGTTTTTCCATTTAAACTGAATCCGCAGAATTGCATCTATAATTACCATTATTCATCAGCGCTAGGTTACCTTGGACGCCCCCCACCACTTCCACTTTGGCCACGCCCACCGCGTGCTCTGATTGGCGGATCAGACGGCGGGAAATTTGAACGGGGTTGATGGTATATGTTGATTGGCGGGCCCCGCGGGGCCAGCCAATCAACGCGGGGCCCGCCAATCAACATATACCATCAACCCCGTTCAAATTTCCCGCCGTCTGATCCGCCAATCAGAGCACGCGGTGGGCGTGGCCAAAGTGGAAGTGGTGGGGGGCGTCCAAGGTAACCTAGTATCTACTCATGCGTGCCAATTATTTACAATTAAGAGCTCTGCGGAGTGACGCTGTTGGAAGGAGAATTTAGAGGTCCACAACTCATAGAGAGGCCCACAAACTGGGATTTAGCACTTGCAATGTAAGTTCTCTTATAAAAAAAAGTGAAGTAAAAACCCTAAAGCTGCACAACTTGTTTATAGGCCAAAGAAAAGCCACTATTAACTCCACTGTAAAAGAAAAATCGGCTTAGATGGGCTAAAGAACAATGGACATCTCAAAAATGGTGTGCAATACAATGGAGTGATGAGGCCCGATTTGAAGTTTGTGTTGGTGACAGTCGCAGTAGAGTTATTCGCAAAAGAAACGAAGCATTCCATGTTGACTGTCTGAAGAGAAAAGTGAAATTTCCAGCATCCAGTATGTCGTCAAATGGAGTAGGAAAACTTCATTTTATTCATGGAAATGTGGATACAAACAAACATTTGGCAATTTTAGAAGAATCGCTTTTACCAGTGATGGCAGAATGTTTGACATCCGGCCAAGATTTTGTGTTTCAGCAAGATGGTGCAGCGTGCCATACCTCAAAAAGACTATAAAATGGATGGAAGAAAATAATGAACCTCTTTTGAAATGGGTTTCTAGCAGTCCAGATCTGTCATCTATTGAAACTTTGTGGCACTAGATGAAAAAGGTTCTACGACAACGTCCTGCTCGTACAATCACCGAACTGAGACAACAGCTTCAAGAAATATGGGATTGTTTTACACCAAATTTTTGACAAAACTTGGTTAGCACTATGCCCTAAAGAATTTCAGCCGTAATAAAAGATAAAGGTGATGTTACCCAATGGTAATCTTTCAATTGTTGCTTTGTTAACTTCGCGCATTTATTCGCACATTGTTTATTTGTTCAGATGTTCTATTAGTTATAGGTCTAAGTGATTTCAAATATGTATTTTTTACGACTAGAGTGTATCTAAAATGTTTTTGAGATAATAAATTGTTTTAGAAGCAAATAGTTTCGTCATGTTTAGTTTATAAAGGCATATTTTGGTACAAATCTTGAAGTTGACCAACTGAAGTGGGAAGGGGCTCGTATGTAGTAACTAAAAACAATGAAATAAAAAGTCACTTTAGGTACGCAAAAATTCATATAGTATAATTTAGAAAAAAGTTCCAACGGCTCTGTATCTCACTGATTTTCGACAAAAATTTTGAGATGCTTGGTGAGGGTAATAGCTTTACCATAATTCGGAGTAGCTTCTGTTGGTGCTGGAATCTCTTCGACATCAGAATCTTCGGAAAGTTCTTGTATTTCAACTGGATTTTCAATTTCTTGGCCTGAATCTGGATCTTCAACGTACAAAGTTCCATCTAGGTTCAAAAAATCATAAAGGTTTTCATTATCAGGCAATTTCAATAAATTCTTATTTTTGAGGATATCTGAAAGTACATTAAGTGGCAAGTCATCTTCTGGGTCAGGTGTATCAGCCTCATTTAACTAGTCTTCATTTCGCATATTTTCATGCTTGAATCCTGCTTTGCGAAAGCAATTTTGCACTATTTACTTGGTTACTTGGCCCCAAGCGGTTTTTGTCAAATAAACTAAATCCAGTGACGTAATTTTCTTCATTAACTCTAAAGCTGTACCAGTAGTTTCAATGTTTACTAGCAGGTGTTTGGGTATTAGACTTCGGTAATAAGTTTCAAAACTCTTTATAATCCCTTGGTCCAGTGGTTGACAAGCTGATGTACAAAAAAAAGGGGCAAAAATTAGATTCTAATATTATTTGAGCGAATGCGTTTTGGTTGAGATACCGCATTGTCTAAAAATAAAATGTTTCTTTTTTCTTTAGCCATTTTCCAATCTAGGTCTTGCAACCACTTTATCATAACGTCGAGCCATTTCTACAATGAATGTGTCGCCCACTGTGTCTTTTCCGCATAGGCGTCAGACTAATACTGAATGGAAATTTAATCGATAGCATGTACCCAAAGAATAAGAACGGTAAATTCTCGAACAACTCCCTAGTCCCTAATTCACACCGGGCAGAAATGCACCACATAGGCTGCGTTTGTACCGAAAGATTAAAGTCCGTGAATCCCCGGTTTACTCGAGAAAGTCCTGGCGAAGATGACGCACGGCACGATTGAGAAATAAAATAGCGATACTCTCAACAGAAAAAGAAATAAAACAAGGCGTTTCTTTTTATTTTGTTTTTTGTCCGGTTAGGAGAACATTTTCTCGTGTCCGCGTCCGTTCAAGAGATTGTCCGTCCAAGAAATACATAATACAATGCAAATTATATGAGGTCAGGTCAGGATCATGAGACACTGTCCGTTTAAAGGAGGCGACCACGTAAGGGGGGTGTCCGCTATGGGAAATTTCACGGTATATGACCATTACTTTATTATTACAGAGGCAGGGGAGGGGGCCGAGCCAAATCTCACATCTCACCAGGGGAAGAGGGGGTCAGGAAATCGTCAAAAATGTCTCATATAATTTCTGACTTCTGACTTTTAAAACACCTAAAGTTTTTATCATTTATTTGTATGTTTTTTGTAGAAGCATTATCCAGTGGTCATGAACTGGAAGAAAGAAGATCAGACGAACCAAAGTATTCACCACTGTGGTTTGGTCCAAGGGTTGGAAGAAAAAAACGAAGTGACGGCTTATACAAAAATGTTGAAAATGAAGATGGGGGAGTATTTATGGACTTTATAAAGAAAAACCCTTGGACAGTAGTAACATTTGGTAATGGTAAGATTTCAGAGACTAAGGAGAATGAAGACCTGATACTGTGGTTTTCATGTTCATGGGACTCCATTGACTGGCCGAATCAAATCACATATGGGTTCATTTTTTATTAATTGTTGTGTAAACAGTTTGTTTATCTGTCTTTCAGGTTACAGTTCATTTATTTTTTTTCTTCATTCTTTTACAGTGTGTCCTTTAGAGTGTATAGCGATCCTACATAAATGAGACTTAATTCTGCATGATACAGTGTTACTTATACGCTCGACGGCCGACAGCTTTTGATCAAAGTTTGTTTAGTTCCATTCAAACTAGTCTTAGACTGATTCAAAAGTATCTCTTCATAATTCATGGCGAACTTCTGAAATGTTTAAGTCTAAAATCTAAGGATACCTTGTTAGGATTTTGAATTTCGTAGTCCCACTGAGAGCTTGACTTGGTGGAAATTGTTGCATCTAGAATACAGCTTCTTCCAATTCAAACGATTGTCGATGGGATAAATAAGGAATGCCTCGGTACCTATTGCTAGCTTCAGGTCTAGATCTTTTATGATTATAACGATGGTGGGAGACAAGGGCCAATCAATATCACCCCGTAGCTATTTCAAAGTATCTTAAAAACATATATGTTTGTTTGTATGGGGTTCTTCCTGCATATAAATTGGAAAATACTGCTAACTTGCAGTTTCAACAAGACAGTGCTACATGCTATACGACCTTTTAAACAATTATTCAATTGCTGCATGAAGCATTTCCGTAGGATGACGAATTTGGAGGAGGCGTGGGTCCCCATAGTCCCTCAATCCTGCCATTTTTTTTTATAAAATGACACATATTGCTGTAACTTGGTTGGTTGCCCGCTCTTCAATGCCAACAGGCTCACAGACATTAGTGCATTAACCCTTTGTTTCCTGAAAACTTTAACATCAAAAAATTGAGGTAAAACTTAAATAATCTCACTCTATTCTGTTCGTAAAGGACAAAAAAGTGGAAAACATTTATTTTTTTATATATATATTTTTGGTTTCGACATGATACCATTAGGAAACTAGTGCAAGCCAATAAAAACCTGATAACTAAATAACATTATAAAACTTAGGTTACTTTCTATGATACAACGAATACAGTTTTTTTTTTTTTCGTAAGGCACAATCCAACCTTATGAGTCACAATTTTCTTGAAATTCGCTTTTTGTTTGAAGAGAATGAAAGAATTCACAACACATATATCCACAAAATTCGATGCCACCATTTCTTAGCTTTGCGGTATATCTCATACACAGTTTTTAGCATATCTGTTTTGTCAACGTAGCCCATATGCTGTTTATATTCCTTGACCATGGTTGGGCAGGCTACGACTTCCGTCCTTTTGCTTGCGGGAAACAGTTGCTTCTTCTGAAGAGTTTTGATGATTTCAGAGAAAATGCACTATTTTTCGGTCTCTCCACTTTACAAAAACCAGTCAATCTTTGCTGACCCTCCAGTCAGATTGTCCTCGGATGGGCAATTCTCTGTCATATAAAGGGTGTTCAGATAGGGACGCTCGATGTTTGAACGCCGCGCGCGCCTAAACCGGTGGGGATACAGCTGTCAAATTTTGTGAGGTTATTAAGTTAGTCTTGACATTTAATCATGGAGCAGTACACGATTCAACAACGCGTGGAAATTGTGAAAATTTATCATCAAAACAGATGTTCGGTTCGTGAAACGTTCCGCGCATTGCGTCCAATTTATGGTGCGCATGGCCGTCCTGCTGAGTCCACTATTCGACGTCTGCTCAATAAATTTGAGAGAACTGGCTCAGTGGCAGACCAAACAACACCCGTACGGCAACGAACAGTAAGAACAATCGAGAATATTGCTGCTGTGCGAGAGAGCGTGCGTCAAGACCCGAATCAGTCATTGCGGCGACGTGCACAAGAACTTGCCCTTCCAAAGACCTCAACATGGACAATTATGCGTCGAGACTTGAAATTGCACGCGTACAAAATTCAATTGACGCAAGAATTGAAACCGCAAGACCATGGACAGCGCCGTACATTTGCCGCATGGGCTCTAGAGCAGTTGCAAGTCGACCCTGCATTTGCACGAAAAATCATCTTCAACGACGAGGCGCATTTCTGGATGAATGGGTATGTCAATAAACAGAATTGCCGTATATGGGCTGCCCAAAATCCTGAAGTGACTTGCTCAATTGCTATGCATCCTGCTAAAGTGACTGTATGGTGCGGTTTCTGGGCTGGCGGCGTAATCGGTCCATATTTTTTTGAGGACGCTATGGGCAACGCGCTTACGGTCAATGGAGATCGGTATCGCGCCATGATTAATGATTTCCTGTGGCCTCAACTGGACGATATGGATCTAACAGACATTTGGTTCCAGCAGGACGGCGCTACGTGCCACATCGCACGCGCAACGCTGGATTTACTGCATGAAAAGTTCAACGGTTTCATTATTTCGCGCGGCGGCGATGTGCACTGGCCACCAAGATCGTGCGATATAACGCCTTTAGACTTTTTCCTGTGGGGCTACGTGAAGTCTCAAGTGTATGCGGATAAGCTACAAACAATTGCAGCATTAAGGGCCAACATCATTCGCGTCCTCGGACAGGTAGACGCTGAAATGTGCGGAAAAGTGCTCGAAAATTGGACCATGCGAATGCACGCTATACAGCGCAGTCGCGGTGGCCATTTAAACGATATAATCTTCCATACATAATGTCGTCGAATGCTATTTACGATCAATATAGACTTTTAGTGCTGACTTAAATTTTTTTCCTTTTTTTTCCATTTTAACTTTCGAGCGTCCTTATCTGAACACCCTTTACTAAGTCTTTCGGGATATCTTTTCGGTTAGTCCTGATAGTACCGCATGCATAAATACATTCTGCTTGCAGTGTTTTCTATAATGGCACAGAGTTAATAAAGTTCTCGAAGAAAACGTGATATCCTTTTGCTATCAAGTCTCGAGTCAAATCTAAGATAACTCTTTGGCCCAAATCTTTTGCAGGTTGATTATTAGTTTTTCCAACATATATTTGAACTTGGCAGACATATCCATTCTCATAGGATCGAACCCAGACTTTATAACCTCGTTTGATGGGCTTGAGGGGTATAAACTGCTTTAGAAAACTGCGACCCTTGAATCGAATCGTAGATGGATTGATGTTTTGAAGGGCCATATGAAGAACGAAAGGTTCCACATAAAGTCTCCAATAAAGGGCGAACTTTATACAACTTGTCATAATTTGGCGAGTCGCGACCAGGCATCACTGAATTATCTGCTAAATGCACATTTCCGAGACGCCAAGCAAATCGATCTCTAGGCATTGCTATAGTGATCTCGTAATTCCTCTCTAGATGACCAGTAATCAACATAACTGGACGACCTTTTGATTCCCATCAATATATTGATTGAAATGAAAATTTCAATCTCATTCGCAGAAGTTGGGGTAAATGAAGAGTCTCCTCCACGTTTCTGAAGAGCGTAGATGTTTCTTTCAAAAAAATTTTTATCAATTAGAGTTCTGGAAAACAAGTATAAAAAACATCTACTGGTTTCTCCAGATCGTCTGGAATTTTAGGTCCAGTTTACTCAGTGTACTACTTGCAAAATGCCGTTGATTTGGTCCAGGTTGTCCTTTTCGCTAGTTCTCTATCCCTCAAAATAGAAAGAGGAATATTGTCTTCCTCGTCTGAGAAGGCTTCATCACCAGGAACATTCTCAGAATTGTCGACTCTTGCAGGTTGGTCTGGTTGGTCGTCTTCAAATATTATTGGCATATTCGGAATGTCGAGCAAATCATTTTCATCACTACTCGGTTCATCTGACTCACCATCCGAAGGAATGCTCTCTAATAATGAATATAAATCATCCGACGACATATTCCCCAGTTCTCTGAATGTATACACTTCTTTTACTGAAATAAAAAAAAAAATACGTAATTTCCTAGTGGTTTCACGGTGAAACCGGCATTTTGTATCTTCGATAAGTTTTGTAAGTTGATAACTTTAAGTAATAGGGAGCATTAATCATCGATACAAATGTTTTTAAAATTTTAAATTAAAGAATAAACTTACCTGCCATAGCGAAATGATCTAAAAACCACCAAAATTGCTTACACCAGTTCAAAACATTCTATTACCGACTAATACATGAGCAACGCGAATGCAAATGGCGGAGCGCAATAAATTTCAAGGTGGGGAGAGCCTTATACGTCATATACTGTAAGTGGTTTCAAGCATATGCCGCTAGGAACGTAGCAATAAATTTGTATGTACGAGGTTTCACAGTGAAACCACTGAGAAACAAAGGGTTAAAAGAGGAAAAACAACTTCGCCTGGAGTAAATTCTGTCAGATTTATACAAAATTCGACAAAAGAAAATTAGTCTTCTAATGACAATTATTTACTTGGATTTTGCGCCTGAAGAAACACACTTTTCTCGTATAAAGTTGCAGAGGTTTCGGAAAAAAACTCAGAGTGTGTGTCTATCCATATCACCGTAACAGTTATATGTATTAGTCTCAGTATTAATACCTAGGACGTCTCTGACTAAGAGGAACCTTGAAAAAATCGAAACCTTGGCAACTTTATAAAAGAAACCTGTGTTTCTTCAGGCCTCAAATCCAATTATGTGAATACAAAAAGAGTGCTTTTGGCCTGTTTAGCGGAGAAGGTTATATGCCTGAGTTGTTGTACCAAACAAAACCCTATCCTGAATAACTAATTTATGATTCAATACAGGAATATCAATCTAATGCAAAAAAATGTTTCCTATTGTCACATGACCTAAAATAGACATTACGTATGTTGTAGGAAAAGGTCACGCCTTAAACCTGGTCTCAAAGAATGGCGGGGAGTCTCTGGAGGATTTGAGCAATTCGGAGATAAATAACCTGATCCAGAGATCGATGACTTTCGCTCCTAGATTAGGAAGGACTACACTCCTGCAGAGAATGGCGCGAGATGAGATTCCCTACCAGCTAAATTGATTCGATGCCCCACTTCATGTGGGACACTATTAGTTGTACATTTTGAAATTTTTGCAAATAAATAAATGCCAGTATTTATATAACGTGTTCGTTTTGTTATATTTAAGATATTTCTCCACAATAATTATGGCCATACTTTTTCTGTCCGAAAATTTCCGTACCCTGTTAATATAGATCTTTATTTGTGTGCGAGCAACATGACCATTTAAGATATGACTCAAAAATTCAAAGATATCAGCTTGATTAATTTGATATAATTATGGAGTAAAACTGTATACCTAGATTGTGACATTTTTATCCCTAGAAAAGAAAGAAGAACTATATTCTAAGCTTCACTGACGTTTAAGGAAGATCTTGATCTCGCATTTTTCAATAAAATATTTGTTTTAAATCTTTCTTGAGATAGATTAGTGCTTTGGGTCCTAATATTTTTTCTTATAAAAAAATCAAATCTATTTTGCTCTAAAAACAGCAAGTTAGTGGCGTATGACATTGTAAATTGCATAGAGTGTATAAGGAAAGTGATGCTACCTAATTAAGCTGAAGATCTATTCTAGCTCAATAAAGGTGGCAATTTACAATATCCCTATTTTAATAGGATTTTCGATTTTTATGTTCTAGAAATATTATCACAGCTTCTTGAACCTTTCATCACACTTTTCGTGACTACAGTGTATCATGGTGCCTGTTGCCTAGGGATCAACTAAATATACAATATCTTATCATGAACCTCTATTTATCGTCAACTGTATGATGGAGATGAAGGAGTATGAAACCTCTTTTTGAAAAATAAAATAAGTTTGGAAAAAGGCATTTATGCCGTTTTCAGTAGGTATTCAGCATACTTAATATAATGTATTTTACCACATTCATCTTCTACTAAATAAAACAAACCACCGATTAATGGGATGAACCATGTTTTCTTCCTCCCAAGAAACCTTGAAACGTGCCAAATTAATTTGACCTTTGGATCCAAAGAACAGAGACGCATATTCGAAAGACGTGTATAATTGATCGATCAAACGAACTTACCTGAAGTGAAGTTCGATCGTAATTATACGAGGGTCCAGTCCGAAGACATCACTTTGTTTATTCACTATGTAGTCCGCCCCTGGAGTACGATCCGCGCACCAAGTTGAAAGACGAGAATCCCCACCTCCTCGCCGCGCCCTGGCCACTCGCGTTGAATCATTTGTTTAAAGAAATGGTACTTGCTCGCAACTTGGGAGGGTTGCATATAGGGTGGGGGTGATGTCTTCGGACTGGACCCTCGTATAATTACGATCGAACTTCACTTCAGGTAAGTTCGTTTGATCGATCAATTATACTTTGGGTCCAGTCCGAAGACATCACTTTGTTTATTCACTATGTAGATGTTTAAAGATGAGATAGAGTTGCGAGCGAGTTGATGATATAAAAAATACAAGTATACAAACCCAAAAAGGCAAAAACATATATTCTGCATTCTCATAAACAAAAGCAAAAAACAAGGGGTCAATTTTTAACATTTACCCTAATAGTAATATTTTTTCCAAAAAACAACTAGAGTACCTAAAGTACGTCACAAACTCTTAAACTGTTCTAACTAATCAGGCATTTATGTCCAAAATGGCATTTGCAAACTCATTGTTGGTTTGTAAAGGACGATTATAAAACTTTGCAAATGTGGAATGTTGCGTCCAACCAACTGTTTTACATATACTATCTACGGAAACGCCTTTTCTTAACGCCGTTGAGGTAGCCGCATGCCTGACTGAATGAGGCGTAAAAAGTGTTGTGTTGACACCCGCCGATGCAAGAGTCTGTTTTACCCATCTGCTTAAAGTGTCTTTGGACGCCCTGGTATGTGGTTTTTTATATGTCACGAATAGAAAATCGTTGTCGGGTTCTCTCAAGCTAGCTGTTCTGTCAATATATTCCTTCAGGATGGTGGCTACGCACAGGAAAGGGTTTTGTTGAAAAACCGGTATATGCAAGGTTGGTTGAGGTTTCCCACTTCGACTGGTTTTAATTGGGTCTGAAATATTAATGGTAGTTTCGCTGGGACCATGGGAGGTATGTGAAAGACGAATAAGAGAAATTGTCTGGAGTCTTTCTCCTGTTGTTAGAGCTAATAACGTTGTCAATTTTTGTGACAGACTTTGGAGGCTAAGTGGAGATGGTAACTTTTCTAGATAACTTAGGAGAGGTATAGGATCCCAGGTGGCCGAATATTTTGGTCGAGAAGGCCGTAAACGATGAATGCCTTTTTTGAAGCGTCTAATTATAGGATTGGATGCTAAATCAGTTGAGCAAATTAGTGAAAGAGCAGATGTATGAGAATTAAAAGTGCCAGACTTGAGGTTTTTCTTCTTTGTCAACTCTTGCAAGAATGACACCACGTCTTTGATTGTGGGTTTAAAGATCGAAATGTCATTACTAAAGCAAAATTCCCACCACAATTTGTAGGAGCTGTTATATTGCTGCAATGTGGATCTGGAGACTGAGGCGATGATTGTAGAAATAGCAGATTCCGGCACCTCTCTACTCAAAAACGCTTGCCTGATAACTTCGCTGCTACCAGGGTAAGGGTTTTCGACAGCGGATGTGACCTGGAAACCGCACAAGATAGTAAATCAGGTGAAGGGGGAAAATGAGTTTCTTGGTCGATCAATAACTGACGGAAAGGTGGGTACCAAGGTTGTGAAGGCCACCAAGGAACCACCAAAATTCCGACAGCCTTTTCCTGAATTATTTTTTGTAAAACTCGGAGAATTAAGGTAAAAGGGGGGAATGCATAAAAATAAAAACTGTTCCAGCGAATTGTAAACGCATCGATATATGTAGATCCTGGATCTCTATGCCAGGAAGCGTATACCTCGCATTTCGCATTGGTATGAGAGGCAAAAAGATCGATCTCTGGTTTTCCGAAGATGTCGGTTAAATGGTCGAAGGCAGTTTGAGATAATGACCATTCCGTTTCAAAATTCAAGCTCCTGGACTCATCGACTGCTATAGCGTTATCTTTAGATGGGATGTATGATGCAAAAAGCCAGAGATTTCTTTCCTCACACCATTGCCAAATTTGTTTAGCCAGAGAACATAGCTCTGGAAACCGAACACTCCCCATTCTGTTAATGTAAGAAACGGCTGTTGTATTGTCGCATCGAATTAGAATATTGCAATTTTTTAAAAGTTTTGCATAACACTGGATGCCGTAAAATATAGCCCATAATTCCAAAATTATTTATATGCAATAGTTTTTGGGAGTCGGACCAGAAACCGTGGGTTCTATCCTGGCCAGAGCAAGCCCCCCATCCTGTTAGCGATGCGTCGGTAAAGATGGTGATATGAAAGGAATCATACCTTATGTCATTGAAAGCTGTTGAAATGTGATCTTTCCACCATGAAATATCGCTCTTTATGTTTTCAGGAATAGCCATACTTGCGTTATAATTTCCATTGTTTTTCTCTAAAGCTAAGAATTTTTCCCTTTCTAGAGATTTGCAATAAAGAAACCCGTATTTCACACCAGGACAAGCCGACACCAAGGTGCCAATGAACCTTGCCCAGTCGCGAATTCTACATCTCGATTGGTTCAAATAATATGAGGCTAACCTGAGGATGTGATTTTTCTTTTCGGCAGGAAGTTCAATTGTTAAATTAACACTATCTATCAGAAAGCCGAGGAATCTTATACGAGTAGTGGGTACCAGAATGCTTTTGCTGTTATTGATGATAAGACCCAATGAGCTTAAAAACCGAATGGTTGTGCTAACATTATTAAGGCAGGATTCATAGGAAACTCCAAAGATTAGAAAATCGTCTAAATAATTGACTGTAGAGATGCCTAAATTGCGGAGAAAAGAGACGACTGGCTTCATAAGCTTTGTGAAACATAACGGAGCTGTACATAACCCAAACGGTAGGCAAGTGAATTGATACAATTGGCCATCAAAGTAGAATTTTAGAAATTGTTGATGGTCGCTGTGGACAGGTACTAAAAAATACGCATCTCTCAAGTCGATTGTGCACATGTACACGTTTTTATGAGTCAATTTTATAGCCGTACGAAGGTCCTCCATTTTGAAATGCGGGCATTCCACATATTCATTTAACTGTTTCAGGTTTAATATAAATCTTTTTCCCCCGTTGGATTTATCTGCAAGAAAATATGGAGAGATAAATTGATCGGGCCTTGACTCAGATTTGATTATGGCCCCGGGCTTCTGCAAGTCGCGTATAGCTACTCGAACTAGCGATGTTTCTGTCGAAGAAAAATTATTTGTGCCCAAAGGTTGACGTAATGGAGGTGTGCATTTAAAGGGAATCCGGTAACCTTGAATCCAGGATAAGACTATCGGATTTGAAGTTAGTTTTGACCAAGAGTTGAGGTAAAATTGTAGCCGACCAGCAAATAGAACTTGTTTTACCTTCAACGTTTTCTGGACTGCTGTTGTCTGTTCGGAGCAAACTGTTTTGAGGAATTGCCCTTGTGCTGCCTCACCTCCCTCTTGCGGTAAGACGGGCGATACCTGTTTAAAGCGCCTACATTCTTTGACGAGTTGCCTCCCCCCCCTCTTCTTTCAGGATTACTGAAAGACCGAGTCACTTGAGAGCTACTGCGTGAGGGGATAGAGGACAAACGTAGGTCCTGTCCGGCCTTCTCCAAAGATTTCAAATTTTTCGCCCGCTCACCTAAATCTGGCCCGAATAAGAACTCCCCTGGTAAGGTGTTTTCAGTCAGTTCTTTAACTGATTTGTTGAGTACTGGGCTGATCAGGTACTTTCTAGTTTTAGAGATGTCGTGAAAGAGTGCCGCCAAGGTTCGCGCAGAATCTGTCAAATTCGATAAAATCTTTTCCTTGGTATCCTTGGGAATCTGGGTTTCTTCTTCCAAAATGACGTTAAAAGCTTTCCCCATGGCGGTCAGTCCGGTACCAATGTTCAATTGGTACCCGGAATGGGTGGCATCTCTCGTTAAATGAGTAGAAGAGAGAATGGCTTTCACTTCGGGGTTTATCTTCGGAGGGTGTAAAGAGGCACAGTTAGAAGGCACAATGTGTTTTTCTCTAATGATGGTGGTGTCCTCGGTGGAAAGTCCGTTGGCCAAAATGTGGGACCATCGAGAAGCTAAGGCACCGTGTAGTTGGAAGTTAGACCTATTGGCTTTTTTAGGGTCTACACCCAGGATATTTAATATGTCTTCCGATAATGGGAGACACTCACCTTCACTAAGCATCAAAACATCCTCCATATCATTTTTCTCAGTTGGTACCGTTCCCAAGTCCGGCCCTGTCAGAATCTGAGCTTCCGCCTCGCACGGAGAACGGCCAGCCGAGTCTACCTGACGCTGTACCTTATCAGATGGGCTGCCTGAGTTTTTCTCTTGACGCAAATATTCCCGTCTCTCTCTACGTCGCCTCGACACGCTCGGTGATCGACTGTGACTGTTACTACTCCTAGAACGTGACCTTGAACGCCTACGGCTGATGCGAGAGCGGGAGCGTCTAAAATGATGAGGTGAATTGGTACGAGACATGGATCTGCTGAATTGGCCTCCGAAATTCCTGATTTTTCCATGGTTTCTGTTAAACAAGTATAACCATTGGTTAACGTATTCAATCTGGTTGAATACGCCAATCAATTATGTAACAGACTGCTAAGTGGTATCACAAAGAATAGCCTTGTTGTGAACTTACCTACCTACTCACTGAGCACTATGTACCGAAAAGAGAAATCGCACGCGTTTTCTGAACTGAAGCAGGCCGGGCGACTGCACGGATCGCGCACCAAAAAGCGAATGATTCAACGCGAGTGGCCAGGGCGCGGCGAGGAGGTGGGGATTCTCGTCTTTCAACTTGGTGCGCGGATCGTACTCCAGGGGCGGACTACATAGTGAATAAACAAAGTGATGTCTTCGGACTGGACCCAAAGTATAATTCCGTAATTAACGGACTGATCCTGGGATCGATGACTGTTGCTTCTCGGCTTGGTATTGTAGATATTGGTCAGCAGAGGCGTAGCAGCTAGCCAGTACATGTACAACATCATTACGATGATGGCTCAGTAAAATAAAAGGTATTTCTTTTTTTCCAGTTTATGGTAGATAATTAATAAATTGCTACGTAAAGCAAAAAAATAAAGCTGCATGGATCATGTATCTAACAGTTATTTTATACAGTTCCAAGGGTGTATCCAGAGAGGAGTAGGAGGAGATAATACCCTCAGAGATACACTTCCCCCAACATCATCTACATTTTAGGGTTACAAAATATTTTTTATTAAAAAAGTGGTAGTTGTAATAAAATCCATTTTTGAAGACTAAAAATGTATTAGGCGATATTTAAGCTCCAAAAGTTAAACGTTTAAATTAAACACTGTTCACAAAATTTTAAACGGTGTTTTTGGCAATAGAAATCCTCAAATTAAATTAGGTTTCCATCAAAACTAAGGTTAAATAGTAATGGAGCAACAGGTAATAAGTTGTTATTGTTGTTTTATTGTCTGTTTATTTTACAAAATGTTGGAAACAAAAAGTCATTATTTATTTTGGCTTTTAAGAGACAAATTTAATAAAGACTGATTATTACATATTACATAGAGTTTGTATTTTTTTTCTTTAATAAAGTGCTATTAATGTTACTAATAATAATTGAAAACGACTGAGTTTATTTGTCCTTGGAGGTACACTACTTTCTTACCTCCCAAACTCCCATATCCTACTCCTCAGTTGGAAGTTTCGGTTTCGATATCGGCTGAAATACTAGTTTCGGTCGGACACTAGTTATTTGTTTAAATAAAATGTCGATTATTAGAAACATTCATTATAACTGTTTTGAACAATATAGCAAGCTTCGTAAGGTCCTTCAATCAAAATGTCGCAATAAGAGCAATCGCATAATTTAAGGTCAATAACACTTATTCAACATTGGGAGTAATTGAAGACACAAGTGGATGAAGGTGTCATGTAACAAAATCATTGTATGGACAAAATTGAGTTTGAACATTTTTATTGGGACTTTTTACATATTGAAATTACAATATTTAGTTTAATTAGTTTGTTATTATGTTGTTTTTGCAACAAAGTAATCACTTCTTAAGGTGTTTAATGCAAAAAAATCAATTTTTAAAAAAATGTTACATGACATCTTTATCCACTTGTGTCTTCAATTGTTATTAGTTCATAATAATGCCTATAAAAAAATTAAGGGAACTGGGAATTTGTCCTAATGCTACGATAACCAGTGATCATTGTTGGATATATGCTGGGATATTAGATGAGACAAAAACCTTGCAATGGTGGGAGACATTTCTCAACATCAAGAGGTTGCGGGCGGTAATTAAGCTTGAACATTTTTTAACCAACGAATTCAGACTAGGTATCGTCGAAATCATGAAAGAAGACGATTACGTCATCATTTTAGTCTGTAGTAAAGACAAACGACAGCGATTTGTGAATATATTTAATGAAGTTTGTGATATGCTAGACTGAGACAAACAGAATTTTATTGTCTAAACAAACTGTATTGCTAATTTATATACTTTGGTTTTTGGTGTTCCTGTCTTAAGATATTCTACTCATAACTGTTTTTTTCAAAACAAAAACTCTCCACTAAAATTATTATTAAGGTATTACTCAAAACCATGAAATAAAATGAAAATAAAAATAATCAGTGAAATAACCTAACTGCGCAAAATTATAATATAAATTTGTTGTCATTATGTTCCTGACATCATGATTTTATCATCGATATACGTCCATTGATTACTTCAGTACAATTTAGGGTATGACGTAATAGTCATCTTTCGTGATTTTGACTATAGAAGGCACAAGCCTACGATATTTGTTTGCCGCCAAAATTACGTAACAGTCATCGTTGGCTGTCAGAGCGGTCCGTGGGACCTTAGCTCTTGAGTCACAGTGTCAGTTTGTAAGGCTGTCAGGTCTGGTAACCCAGAAACCAGACAATTTTAAGGAAAAAAGGGAAGGAAAGGAGAGAAGGAAGAACGAGAGCAAAGGGGAAGAAGAGAATCTTTTAAGATAGGCAACGTTTAGGTATTGTTAAAATCACTTCACAGATTTTGATATGGTCTAAAAATATTCGATTGTTTTCTAAATATTTTATCAAAATGCTCCAATTTTGGTTGTTCTAAGTTCACGAGTTAATTTTGATTACAGTGCGAGCCGCGGCCTTTTGTGCTTGCGAACTTGCTCGACTGTGTAGTCCACTGACTCACTCAGCAGAGGGTTGCTGTGCGATTCCGCTAGGCTATAGCGCCGCTGCGCCTTTTGCTTAATGTAGTCCTTTAGGTAACGGACATCGAGATCTCTATGTAGAGTATCGTCAAAGACATACCATAGGGCATCAGCAATAGTGCGCAACGTCCTGCTTTGCAGAACCTGCAGATTTCGCATGTGTGTTTTAGCAATAAAACACCAAGCCGCACATGCGTAAGTCATTGCTGGTCTTATGACCACCTTATAGAGTCGAATCTTGTTAATCAAACTTAACTTTGAACGTTTACATAATAATGGGTAAAGCTGTCGAAACGTAATTTGGAATTTAGTTTTTAGCGCTTCTATATGGTTCCGCCAAGTCATCCCATTGTCCAGCATGACACCGAGATACTTAGCGGAGGATTCCCATGGTATACGAAGTAGCGACGTCTTTTTGTACAGTAGATTGCCTGCGTTTTCGAATGGTTTATTTTAATTAGCCACCGATCCGCCCAATCTAATATTTCCTCCACCGCACTTTGCAGCCTGTCATGGACTAGGTCACCAGACCACAACTGATGCCGTATCGTCAGCGTAGAGATAGACTTCACAGTTGCTGGGACTAGGGACATCATGGATGTACAGTGAGTAAAGCATAGGTCCAAGGACCGAACCCTGAGGGACGCCGGCTGTAATCAGCCGTGTTATCGACAGGACATTGTTAATTTTGATTAGAAATTTCCTACCTTCAAGGAAGGATTTCAGTAGTTTTAGAAGCCAAAAATGGAAGCCCTTTTGGATTAGTTTATACAAGAGGCCCGCGTGCCACACCTTGTCAAATGTTTTTGAGACATCCAAAAGCCAGATGCCAGTACTTTCGTTAAAGGTGAATCCTCTGGTTATACGTTCCACCAGCCTAACCGCCTGTAGCTCCGTACTATGTTCAGACCGAAAACCGAATTGCACGTCAGGAATCACATGGTGATCTGACGAGAAATTCTCAAGGTGACGTAGAATCACCTTTTCAGCGAGCTTAGACGGAGCCGACAGCAGGCTAATGGGACGATAATCCTGGGGAAATATCGAACCCACCTTCTTTGGAATCATTATAACTTCAGCGGTCTTCTACGCGGATGGGAAGTACTGGATCCTTAGCATGGCATTGACTATTGCCACGAGATAAGTTTAGGACTTCCGCGAAAGCAGCTTCAGCGTCTTATTAGTGATTTGATCCTCCCCAGGTGCTTTACGCACTTTAAGGTCTTTAATATGACCTTGAATCTCTGCTGGTGTGCAATGCGGGATCTCAGGAGATGCCGCTGATGTGCTAAGCAGATCTTCGGTTGAAGAAGCTTCTGAAGAAGAATCTTCTGATGAAGAAAAATCACCAACGATAACGCGACTGTCACTGACGCCGTTGGCCCTAAAATATCTCCTGACAGACCTTACGATGTGTTGCTCCTCGTCGAGGTCATTATCAAGATTATAGTTGGGAGAGAACTGTCTTTGCATGGCATCGGCGAAAACCTCAACCTTCTCCTCTGTCCTGAAGACAATGCCTCCAGGACCGTGAATGTGTGGGAATTGTTCACGCTTTCCGTTTTTGAGCGACTTCGCCACCTTCCAGAGAGGAATGCTTGAGTCAAGCATCCCCGCCAGAAAGTCGTTCCATTGCTCATTGCGGAATTTATAAAGAGCATTTCTTACTTCATGAACAAGATTCGTCGCTCTGCGAATGTCATCAGGATGACAAGACCTTTTCGCTTGCTTAATTGCAGCCCTTTTATCAGAAATTTTCTGACGAATGTCTGCTGGCAGAAAAGGTCTGCCGTGTCGCTGCACGGGAAGTACAGCTGCACGCTGCAGAGCTTACTGAACGAAACTTGTCCACTCCGCTTGAGCCGCATCTATACCGTTCTCATTATCTATGATCAGAATATTGGGGAACTCTCTGAGGAGCGACTTGTATAGCTCCCAATCAATGCATTTCCTTGGAGGGGTTTCATCCCCCAAGATCTGCTCATTACCCACTTCCAAAACGACGAGAAGATGATCGCTTGAGATGTCATACATGATTTGAGAAGTGATACTGTATCTACAGTTTTTGGATAATGCAAAATCAAGAACATCAGGTGCCTGAAGGTGATTAAATGGGTGGTGCATCGGCTCCTCAGTACTATGTATGAGGTAGCCATTTCGTATCACATGGTTCTACAGTCGGATCCCACTGGTGGAATTCAACCTAGAATGCCATGCTCGATGCTTGCAGTTGAAGTCCCCTGCTACAATAAGTGGACCCGAGCAGTCTTCCAGATCCGCCTTTTGCAGCCTGATACCACACCTGACATACGCCGATGTGATTTTTAACGGCACACCTCCCGTCATATTGACCACCACGGAAGCCACTTCGATGTTCTGCATCTCAGCGTTTGTGCTTCTGTGGTAGTCAATACCGCGTTTCACTAGCACTGTCAAGCCGCCACCCCGTCCAGTCAGTCTATCAGCCCCGATAACAACGTAATTCGGGAAAGCTAGACGATCTCCCGGATTAAGTAATGTTTCCTGCAGCAAGGCCACATCTATACTTTCGTCCACAAGAGCTTGATGAAATTCCCGTTTGGGAATGTCCCTTAGACCCAAACAATTCTAAAAAAGAATTTTGATAAATGCAGGCTGGCGTCGATTGTACCTAGCCATTTGCAGGAAAGATCGCCTGCAAAGCCTGTGTTGCGCTAATCAGAGGACCTATGATCTGCTGTAAGGACCTTAGCGCGGTTGCCAGGTCCACATTTTGCGTGTTCGCAGAAGATCCCACAGAGGGGGCAGCCCGGGTTGCATCCCTAGCTGCATCCGCGTAACTTACATTGCGCCTTTGCGCTATCACTTGCAGATTTTTCTTAGGGGCAAATCTGCAAGTTCGGCTATTCGCTGGATGCCCCCCTCCACAGTTCGCGCACTTTCGTTCCTCTTGTTCTGTTTGAGGGCATAAGTGGGTCATGTGGTCAGAAGCACATTTTAGACACTTAGGTGGTGCAGTGCAGTAAGATTGCGCATGCCCATATTTTTGGCAGCGGTGACACTGCCCGATGAGTCTTGAGTTGAACCGCTGCTGAGATTTTTCTATCTTGGGCAGTATGACTACCACCAAAGGCATGGGCACGCCGCCACCGCGTTTCAGGTGAATTACGTGCAGGGGGGAATATCCCCTCTGTTGCAACTCTTCCTTGATCTCCGTTTCCGAAAGTGTCGCAGGTACTCCTCTGATTACAGCATGAATGTTCCTCTCCGAGGGTAGAGGGAAAGTGTGATGGGGCACCTCTTCCTCCCTGAAGAGACGAATAATTCTGCGGTAATCATCCTCGGACGTGGGAATTATCCTGATTCCTGCATCGACGGCAACCGCGCGTTCGAATTTGATGCCCAAAGAAATAAATTTGTGATTTACGCCTCGTCATCTCGAAGCATTGCGAAGAACGATGGGGGTAACACGTACCTTGCGTGGGGGCTGTGCAGTCGTGTTTTCTGATACCTGAGATGTCGAAGGCGAAGAAGTAACCGATAGATTAGGCACAGGCTGATTATTCGAGTCGCTTGCAGTTGAACGAGACGTTTCAGACTGCGATTTTGGTGGAGGGAGAGGAGGAAAGCCTGTCGTGTCTGTCTTGTTTCGTCGCGTTTTACGGGGCTTAACCTTGATAAAACCGTCAGAGTGTATCGTCGTCAGTGGAAAGATCGCTTGAATTATTTAACGGTCTCTTAAGATTGACAGCTTTGTATTTACTGGGATTTTGTTGGAGCGTTTGGGAAGAACGTGTAATATTTAGATGAGAAGGTACCTGGGTTTTCAGTAGGAGGTCTAATTTAACTGTTAGGTCGGTAATTGTCCGCTGCTGGGCTTCGATGATCATCATCAATCTTTCATAGGTCTTCTTATCATCGTCCTTTTTTGACAGCTCCTGTCGAACCATCTCCAATTCGGCTCTAAACTCCTCTACGGTCTGCTCCTTCGACTCCATCTCCAATGCCATGGTGGAAGCGCCATTTCCTGACCCCCCTGGGTCAGTTTCCATAGTAAATACCTCGGTTATCTCGCTTTTCGGCTCAAAAAATATCCGGATCGAAATTACGGGACAGCTGCTATTACGTATCAGTGTCAGAATGCAAGTTTCAGGCTTAAACTGTCAGTTTGACTTTGAATCTAAAAGTTCCTACGAAATACACTTCCGTGTTATAAGTAGTAACTTTATCTCATTTTAGTACCACGAGATTCTATGGAAGAAGCTCAGTACTGAGTAAAAAAATAAAAACCGTTCTATTGTCAGAGAAAATTAATTTAATAATTGAAGAATGCATTTTAGCAATAAATATCTAGTTGCTCTGGAATATGTCACTGGCTTTTGACATCTGACAAGTCTCTGTTATTCAAATCTGTTCGCTGTGACATCTTTTTCATTATTTAGTTTTTACAATCTTGTTAATAAGGGTGAATTATTCAAATGCAGAAATGGCGGCAATGCATTACGTATATGGCCTTGCCGTCGGTAATGGTGAGCAAGCCAGACGGATTTATCAAAAGAGATATCCCGATCGTGCTTTGCCAGATAGTCGAACCTTTTCTAATATTCATCGTCGTCTTGTTGAAACTGGTTCTGTCCGAAAAGGAACATTTGAAGGTAGACCTCTAAGTGTAAGAACACCTGGAATTGAGGAAGCAGTGCTGCACGAAGTCGAAGAACATCCTGAAATGAGTACGAGGAAGATCGCTAGCCACTTAAATATTTGCCATCAAATTGTTTGGAGAATTTTAGTGGATTTTTTGTTATATCCTCACCATATTTTAAGAGTACAGGCAAATTTTTCTCGAAATGCCATTCAGAATTTTCGCAATAATCATTTGTGGGCAGAAGAAAATTCCAATGCCGTTACCGAAACCCATTTCCAACACCAATTTTCGGTCAAAGTATGGGCAGGAATTATTGGCAACCGCTTTATTGGCCCATTCTTCTTGCCGGGACGACTTGACCGACAGACTTACCTCAATTTTCTTCGACAACAGTTAGTAGCCTTTGCTGCTTGATGTGCCGTTAGTAATAAGAAATAATATGCATGATGGTGCACCAGCGTATTTCAGTGTAGCGGTTCGTAATTATTTACAAACTGTTTATCCAAATCGTTGGATTGGCCCGGGGGTCCCAAGAATGGCCACCAAGGTGCCCAGACCTCAACAGTTTAGATTTCTTTTTGTGGGCCTATCTTGAGACACTAGTGTACACAAGTCCCATTAACACTGTAGAGAAATTAAGAGAAAGAATAGTTGCAGCTTGTGATAGAATAAAAAACACTCCAGGGATATTTCAACGAGTGTGCATATCCATGAGGATGGCGGAAGCATGCATACTAAGTGAAGGGGGTCATTTTCAATGTAATCATTTCGTTGGTTTTAATGTTATGTTTATGTTATCAGTTGTTGTTGTTGTTGATTACCTCTAATGTGTTTAATTTTTCAAATTAGACAATAGAACGGTTTTTATTTCTTTTTTCTCAAAAATGGCACATCAAAAGAAAACAGTTCAAGAGAGATCATTTTTAAATTGAACGGAGAATTCAAGAATAATTTTTATTTGCCAAAAAACCATTGGCGTACCATTTTTTCCTTAAAAAATATCGAAGTCCGCACGCCACTGTTAAAACTAAAAATTATTTTTCATTGAAAGATATGTAACTTTATTAAGTTTCACTACGTCCTTAATATCAGTAAAATATCTGACGGGGTTCGAAAAATATTAATTAATTTCCATTTTTTTCCTAAAACTTCAACACTCCGAGTTTTTGTAAGGAAACATTTTTGAACCATAGTTTATAAAGCAAACCAACATTAATTTTTCATGTGGATTCACACCCTTAAATATTCGCACATCATTAAGGAACACCCTGTATAAGCGATTTAATATTTGAAAAATCCTAAAAATAATTATAAATTAGGTTTAAAATTAATTTTAAGGTGCCTAAGCTTTTCGTAGACTGTACAAAATGACGCCTTTTAACGCCCATAACATGTTTATGAGCAACAATCAGTAAATACTGATTATGGAATTGATTTGCAATGGCACTTCATATTATGTTCATCAGGTTTGTTTTGATAAAATCATATCAACTAGATTTGATTCATGCCAACAGTTTTTTCTAGCATATTGAACACATAGTCGCGAAACAATTCACAGATCCATGACACACCTGGATTTTTAACTAATACTAATCTTTGATTAGGTTGTTACACGATTATCCGAAGAAATCATGTTTCACTTGTAAGCACTCAACGAACCAAATCAAAAATGCTAGTCCGGGAGACAAGTGATTACTTCGACGCTTATTTTTTAAAATATTGTAGCCGTATTACTTCCCATGGCAAAATAATTTCCCACTGAGAGTTTGCGTTCTCGCGATTCTGTTTGTCTATCAGTTTTAGGTGGCGAAAATGGCTCCGTTGGGAACACTATTTTCCATAATCGCCATTCTGAGGCGGCCCATAACAAGAGGTCTAGCTATTTAACCGACCACTATAAATCTACTTTTTCGCGCGCGTAAAATACTTTTAATAAATTGTTCAGAAAAATACAAAAGCTGAGCGAGTACTTCTACAAAAATACAAAGAAGTTGATTTTAATTCATTTATAAACGACAAAGGGCAAATCAAAAAACAATGGCGATAATTGTTTTTCTACTAATAGTAATAATAATAAGTTTATTTCCCACAGGCAGATACAGCAAATTATAGGAAATATCAATAAATATCATAAGAATAACAATATACTGTGAGGTTAAAATATGGCTGACGTCGCAATGTGTACGAGAGAGAAGAGCGAGAAGCTTCCAATAGAAAGCGTTAGAAAGAGTGCGTCGATGGCATCTGTGACCTCGTGCTCGTGTTGCTACGCAACGAGGTACTTCTATCTCTTTCTAACACACGTATTGCACTCTTCTCGCACTTCTCTCTCGTACACATTACGACGTCAGTGGTATTTGTTTTTCAGTGTTTAAGTAAATAATTAACAATAATATACTACCTTACAACTTCATCAAGGTAAAGTTCGATGACGCGAGATTAAGTGTCACTAAATAAATGTCGCAGTTACTAACACTATTGAATAGTGTATTGAATACATCCTATGAACGGGAAACTTGGAAAAAACATTGGTGTGACAGAAATTACAGTACAATAACAGCTACCTAAGTGAAGAACATTAAAACATATGTTACTTAAAATATATGAACAATAATTCTTATTGTGGAGTAAACTGAACAAAAAAGACAGAGCAAAAATATTTGGCAGTACTTCAAGCGAATTGATATCAAAACTTTTGAGCAATACATTATGGTAAATTCATCTTTGTGGATAGAAACGATTGCAATGGAAAAAATATATTTTACAGCTCTTCGTTGAATAGGCAATCTACAGAGTTCTGATGAAAAGTGCCCAGATGAGCGATGCATATTCAACCTTGCTTCTGACATGCTAGATATAGAAGCTTGATTGTTTCAACATTCGAGAAACCTGACCAGTTTCTAAAACAGTATGGAAAGCAGGCTTTGTAATGTTATTTATGTGATCATTAAATCTGAACTTGGTATCAAATGTAACACCTAAGTCTTTATAACTGTTACCTTTCTAAACTTACCTGATTAATACTGCAGTCATCAAAAAGCATAAAATTTTGTTTCCTACATATGTTACTACTTACACTTTGACACATTTAGTGAGATGAGGCTTTTGGAACACCATTGATTGATAATTTCCAAACTATTTTGTAAGAAATGGCAGGCTTCGGAAGTTACGATACTATTAAGAATTTTTAGATAATCAGCGAAAAATAAATGACATTGACATTTAATCTCGAACGACAAATCATGAAAATTAAAAATAACAAATATCCTAAGTTAGCTCGGTGGGGTAGTACATACCAGGGATGTAACGAATGTCAATTTTTAGACATTCGAGAATATGAATGCGAATATATACTGCCCTATTCGTGAGTAAGAATACGAATGGGGCAAATATTCAATATGTCTTCTCTTTGATGTGTCAAAACATGCTTGAAGGAAATTATACTGCAATTTATTGTCGTTTCTATTTGTATTTTTTATTTCTAAAACATTTATAATTACATGATCGAGCGAACTTACGTGTAAGTGATTTTCGATCTTAATTATATGAAGGCCTCGGCGAAGTAAATCGCTGGCCGGGAAAGGGGATACTACACCTAATCTATTTACGAGACGAGGTCGGAACATAATCAAAGACATACATGTAAAAGATAATATGTTTCTGTTTATTGGAGTTGTTACTCTATAATTATAATTCCAGCCGCATTCATTTTACCCACTTCAGTTTGTTCGCTTTTTACCAAATCTCAGTTTAAGTAACCTCGGCCGAGAGACCGAGTGAGATTTCTATACCCTATTTCACGAATATCCATCACGCTTTGACGTCTACTGAGGGGAACACCTGATCAGCAAGTGGCATTTTTGAGTTAGTCTATAACGTTGGCTATAATGCATCGGGTGTAAATCTGGCAAAAATTTGTTCCATCAGACATATGTGTCCTTTGCCGATATGGGGAATTTTCAAATATTACTAGATAAGCAGCAGCACTTCATTTAGGTTAAGTTTATTTTGTTAACGTGCAGATAAAAAATGACTACATACATTTCTCTTCTGAGTTACTAGTTCTGTAAAACGAATGGCTGCCGGGTAACCCCTCAATACGCATGTACTTTTATTAAGTATTAACAATACCTTGAACATTTTAAGAGAGAAGTACCTCTGTCTGCTGGACTATATGCTTGACATCAGTTAAGTTCAAGTTTACAAAATAAAAAGTATTATTGAATTATCTTATCTGTAGATTTAATTTGATACTACAAACCGAGCTAAAACTGAATTTTATCACATCTTAACAGTCAGTGATGATATATTGTGATAGTGTGTAAGAAACATGGGGAACTGTCCGACTTGCTCTTATAGCGGTGGGTATTCGATTAGTAACGGTAAAATCATTTCAACTATTGGTGATGGACATGTGCCCATTCAAGGTAGTATATCTATGTACTTTTTTGACTAAATTCTGTACATCTTCTCAATGATTCATCTTGCTGCCGTTTACAAATACAAACGTTATAAATGAAAAATACCAGGCACCTCTTATTAGGCTTAGTCGGAAAAGTGTTAAGATAATGTATATATCTTTGATACTATAAGGCCTTCATACAATCTTTGCAATACGGACTGTAGAATAAGTTTTTTACTGAATCAAACTATCAAGACCCGTCATTTGAGTGATAATAAAGAATGATTCGGCAGTTTCGCAATAACTGTTACCCTCTAATCAAGTACGCTTAGTTATAGTAAAGGAAAATGAACTATGTATGTCGAGGATTAAAAATTCTGTTACTTGCTGAAACTATTCCATCATACGATTTTGTACAAAGTTACGCATTGAAATTGTAAATGACTTTATTCAAGCTCTATATGTGAATTAGCTAACTCATAAGCCCCAGTATGAATGCAAAGCTAATAGTTAAGTCATTCAATCGAACAATGACGGATTTAGGAATCTGTCTATGGAGGGGGCGCAGCATATATGAGATGATGTGCTTCACCGCCAGGGATTAAAAATTGAAGAACGGGGGAGGCGGTTGCATTTGAGAAGTCTAGGGGGAGAGGCCGCACGTCTGACGATTAGGGTCTATCAAGACACTAAGATACAGTAAGAGATGCCATTTTTTTAGATTTCAGACTTGGGCGTCCCCCCTCTAAATCCGCCAATGGAACAGAGTGTTCTGTTTATCCTGTCTATCTATATCATTGCACTTGAATTTTTCAAGAAGTTAATTAAGATAGAATAGGCCTTAGGATATCGTTCAGGTATTTTATTGTTTTCTCTTATCCTCACCAAAGTAATCACTAGGAAAGCTATATTTTTTTAACAGGAAAAAATAGGGTGAGGAACAAGCAAGAAAAATGCAAGTGCATTAGGGGATAAATAGACACAGTAACTAGAACACTAATAGGTCGAAAACTACATTATTAGTATATTCAAGCTAGTACTTAATCAGCTAGTTTACTTTCATACACACAAACTGGATACTCATTCAATGACAATGCCAGCCTTTATTGTGGAACTGTGGTAGAAAAAAATAGTTATATACGAACGTAATTCATATTTTGCCTAGTTTGAAGTTGAGTTTATACTAATACCCAAGCCAATAACTACTAATAGTCATTCAACATCTGTCGTTATTTTTAATGAAAGTGTGCAAAAGAAAAGATAGGTTATGTGTTCAGAGTACTTTTCTCCACATGACCTCCCCACTCGTTACCACGTCCAAGATCTAGCTTCGAGTATTGCTCATATGTTTGGGGTGCTGCCGCCCCGACTACATTATCCATGCTCGATGCTGTTCAGTGACGCTCTGTCCGACTGATCGCTGACTCTTCTCTAACGGACAGTCTCGAGACCCTTTCGCACCGATGGGCCGTTGGCGATCTAGCTCACTCCTACCGCTCATCCTAACTGTGTAAAACTTCCTTCAGAACTGGCCGATACGACCGCTCCTTTCTCCTTAGGGTATCGAGATTGTGGAACAATCTACAGTAGGAGGCTTTTCCCAGTTCTACTAACCTTAGACAGTTCAAAAACCGGATTAACAAAGTTTCTTTAAGTTCCTCATAGCAGCCGCGGTGCCTTGGCGTTTAGCTTTGCCTGCGTGGCTTTTAAGGTGTAAGAAAAATTCAGAAAATTGAACAAAGGCACTGTCTTAAATCTAAATTTCAGATTCTCTCAATCATATCCACTAGTTGTTTCTTAGGCGCAATTATTTAAAATAGTTGTTTTCTTAACAAGTGCAGAAAGTGATAAGTATATTTTCAAAAACTTGCTTTCACGTCGTTCGGCCAGCAGTTCGAGTGCGGAAAAGACACTTTCCGCAAGATTTTTTCTACCATCGCGTTTCAAGAAGAACAACAATATATTGCAACAATTGAAATCATATGTTTTAGTAACAACAAACGTGAACATAATTAAATTTTATCATAATTAATGTTGATAACAAAAGATCAGTTGCTGGCATTTTGAAGATTTATGACGGACTATACAACTCTGGGAAGGGTGGCAGTGCACTCAAACAATGATTACCTTTAACACCCGCGTGCGGAAAAGTGACAATCTCCAAGCCGAAACGCATGCGGAAAAGTGTCACTTTCAGCTCGCTGGTAGAAAAACAATTCTTTATTGAATCACACATGTGCAATTGAAATCTAATGTGACATTGACATTAATTGATTGCCTGTCTGCAGAGATGAGTGTTTTGTTTTGAAGCTTCACCAATCTATGAGCTATTATGGAACGTTTGTATTGTTCCAAAGAAAAAAATGCATAGATATCTCAGAAGCATAGCACTGCTATAAAGAAGAATGAAAGATAAGCGTGTAATTATAGAGCGTCAAATTGATATTTTTACACCTGGTTAAAAGATAGGTAGTTTGTTTTATAAGCAGAAGTAATCAAAGTCGATTATTTATACCCCATTCGTAGTCTATTTACGCCCAGACAAAACACAACATGCCCAAAAGCGAGATTGTACAAATCCGTATTTTCCTCAATGGTCTTGGAATAATCTAACAAAATAAATTATTATTTTTATAGAAAGACGTGCACATACTTTTCATAATTCTTTATTCTGGAAGTACCTGAATCATCATCCGAATGGTTAATATTGACTATTACAGGTTCAATTTGAATATGGATCATATTGTCCAGAGAGGGGCCAACGCGCAAGTTCTCATATATATAATGCAGTATAATTTATACCTACTTATCATATATAGTATTTTGCAAATACGTAAGATCTCTTCAACTATTATATTTTTGGGATATTGGAATAGTAAGAAAACAAAACACACGTGTTATACATCTTGTAGAATTTGACAAAGCAATCCATAACTGATAGCAGCATAAAATAACCTCCAAAAGAGCATACAGAGCTAATACAAGGAACTTGAAAATACAAAACTAAATCAACAACAAAACTTCGATCTTCCAAACTTTTTTCTAGATAAAGCGTTCAACAGTATTGTTCGTTCTGGCAAAAAAGTTAACTTCCAGGTACTGATATTGAAATACGCTCTTAAAAAAATTAAGGAACTCATATACGGAAGTTGAAAATATAAAAGTAAACACATAAAAGGACGACTTTTTGAAAAATAAATACCAACTGCCAACGTGTTAAGAAAATAAGCTCTAAATGAGTACTAGGAACTAATTCAAAGTAATTGATAATACATAACTAAATCTACAACAAAAGGTCCACCTTCTATCTTTTTGCTAAACAAAGCGATCAACAGTATTTTTGATGCTGAAAGACGATATAAATACCAGGTACCGACAGTATCAATAAAATAAGGTCTAGAAGAATATAAGGAACCAGGAACTTAAAATACAAAACTTAATTACCTAAACTGTCAAAGGTGTATCTTTCGTAAAACAAATATCAGGTGCCAACAGTATCACGGAAAACTCTATATAGATAAACATGAAATTAAATATGATGAAATCAAGTTGGTAACATTTGGAATTTTGATTTCTGTGTCACATAAGCCGATACTAAATATTTGAATGGAAATGCTTAACTAGTTCCAAATAGGCGCAATGAATCTATTTTTCCGATTAATAAGCACCATGGATTTTGATAAAATACAAAATAATTAAAAAAATCGAGACTGGCGCTGGATACCCGTTTGGCTAGTTTCCCGTTACTCCTAGATAATTTTGTTACTGTGTAAAATTTCGTTGAAATCCGTTATTATAATGCCTGAGTTATATGATACTCACTATGTGGCGTGTTTTGATAAATCTCCCTGTATATCCATAAAAACTAAGTTTAGAACCATTTATTCTCGAATATGAAAATATCTCGGTCCATACTACCTATACCTACCATTTCACTGTATCAATTTTCTTCACGGAGCACCCTGTATATTTTCCCTGAACAAAACATTTACCTTCTATCTCCGGAATCCGGATACCCGAGATATAATAAATAAAGAAATAAGCATTGTATATCACAATTGTTATGATGGCTGGTTTGTCCTGGAATCTGGAATGGTTCACTGTTCACTCACACGATTTACTTAGTTATATTCCACAAAAAGATATTGCATAGACGCTAGCTGAAAGTTTTGGCGTGGTCGATGACTGGTACAAAGTAAGGTTATGCTTTTGTAGCTTTTGGCGCCACTATTTGTGCGTAACAAGGTCTTGCCAGCGCCACCTCTGGTGCAAGAGAACATGATGAAATAGATGGCACCATCCGCAGCATAGTTTTCACTTGCACTACACACATACTTCACATATAATCAAATACACTACAGGGGTGAAGTCAAACAACAAATAATAATAAAATTGACTGTTGGGAGATTCAAGCAGTGCTGTAGGCTTTAAACTTTTAATTTTAATCAAGAATATATATATAAACTATTATTTAGAATTCACTAACAACGCTCTTCTTAATATAAATTTTAACATTGAAGAAGTGTTGAGAGGATTTTCTAAAATGGGCAACCAGTTCGCATTTTTCAATAAAATTATTTCTTACCTATACATAATCACAAATCCAATCATTTCACTTTCCTTGCTTTCACCCAAAATTTTCCTGTAGACCCGCCGCTGTAAAAGCACATGCTGATCGCAAAACTTTAATAACGTTTCGGCTGCCTTTTTTACGGTGGGTCAGGTGGATGATATAGATATATTACATTTTGAAATTGCCACCGTGATGCATCAAACAGATAATCTCAGGAAGCAAGTATTAAAACATACATGATTCTTGTTACTTGTAGATAAATCCAACTCAAATGGCAACCCCGTGAAAGTAGTATATTTTGATTCAATGACTTCAATGGCAGGTAAGAAGAACGATGTTGCTGATGATGCGGAGATAAAACCAGACCAAGACACAACAGAGACTGATAGCGATGTTCAGCTTAGGAAAAATTCAAAGACTTCTGAAGAGAGAAGACCAGCTGTATTCTCAGAGATCGTGAAATTTGATGAGAATGACGATATAACACTGCCCTCGTATCCCAAAAGCCCTGAGTAAGTAACCACAGAATGAAATTATTGTTCATCCAGAATCATCTACTATTTAGCAAAATTCGTAGTAGAGGGGGGCACATTAGCGGTCCCAGAATTCATGTTCAGATTTCAGTCTCCGGTATACGAGTATTATGTTATCACATCGCGAAAAATTATCTTACTCATTTCCTGTCTCTCTGTCGATCTGTCTGTCCATTAATCCTTGTCCACTCTATAACTTGAGGCTTTCAATGCAATGTTTGAATAAGTTTGCCATTATGCTAAAGATGAAATAGATTTGTAATTTTTGAAAATCGATCCAGTTGCAGCGAAGGTAAAGGGAAAACACATCTTTTGGCATTAATATATTTATACGCTTCCACGCTCCTACTAGACATATTTCACACAGAGGTTTCCCCGAATGTTTGCCGACAAATATTTTCGATACCCACATCGAGCGCAACGAAAATAGGAGATAAGCCTGTAGCGAGGTGCAGGTGATCGCACCGTTGTCGTTTCTTCTTACAGATAGGTCAATACTTTTGGTGCTGACTGTATGGAGCTATTTGACTTGATCTATTTAATTCCTAAGTTATAATCTTTCTAAGAGTAGCTTATCTGTGATTTATTCATTGCATGCATTTAACATATTTGACGCCATTTTTTCATAAGAACTTTCATAAGAAATAAAGGTGACCATGAAATCGCTAAAAAATACCAATATGTGCTGCATTACAGGGATGAGCAGCTTATTAGAGATGCAATAGGAAGAAACGACTTTCTAAGCAAGATTATATCAGGAACACGACTGGACGATGTAGTTCCAGCTTTCTATATGAAAGAAGTGTCAGCAAAAGAAACTGTTATCAAACAGGGTAACGAAGGCTATCACATGTATATTTCAATATCGGGCAAGTACCAGATCATTGTGAATGGTAAAATAACGGAGCAGTTCGACGATGTAAGAGTTTTTGGGGAGCTGGCAATTCTTTACAATGCTAAAAGAATGGCAACAATAAAAGCAATCACAGAAGGAAAGGTAAAATTTATATATATTTAATCCATTCATTTGCTGTAAATGTACCATGTCATAACTTCATAAGATTCATTTCAAATGTATTTTTAAGGTGTGGGTCCTGGATAGCAATGTATACCAAAAAATCACTCAAAAGCATAATATCAAAGAAGCGGATGAAATCATGCAATTTTTATTAAACAACAAAACTCTGAATGTCATAGGAAAGGATGCATTGCAGATTATGTCAACTTCTTTAAAAACAGAAAAGTTTTTGCCCGGTGCAGTAATTGTTAAACAAGGAGATAAAGGTATATTGACAGCTTATTTTTGCATAGTAATGAACATGCAGGATGCAGTTGAACGCGTACAATATTAGTTTTACTTTGAATGTTTTATCCATGACCAGGTGCGTTAACTCTCACTCTGTAGCCCACAGGCACTGTTTTTGAATTCAATCACTGGATTATGGTGGGTAAAACTAAAGACTACAAATTAAAAGTATTTGCACTCGAATTGCAACATTTATACAGTGTGATTCATGTCAAAGTTGTATTTTTTTGTAATCAAACCTCCTATATATTATTGCATATTTGGATATCTTGGTCAATTTTAGTGCGTATTTCGTATCACACTTGGTATCTAAAACCAACCGTTTAGCTACAATTCGGCATTTTTACAAAAAGTAGTTCTTCCGGTTACAAAGTCAATATAAATGGCTAATATATGCCTGGGCAAACATATTTGGTTCCAGTATTGTTGGTCCATCCTTCTTTCTTAGAGTCCTGAGCTCAGTCAGATACATATATTTCCTAAATACCTAGCTATTCGAACTAGTTCATGATGTGCCACTCTCCCAAATTCGAAGTATGTATTTGCAACAGGATGGTGTACACACCTCCCATCGGGCTCATGTCGTGAGAGGATGGCTCAACGTCCTTTCTTGGTTCGCTTGGGCTGGCAGCACGAAACAGTAGACAAAATTCGTGCAAAATTCGATTTGTAAGGGTTTGCACGCTTCAAAACTGACGCATCAGTTTTTTAATATTGTCGAATGAAAATTTCGCAGTGTGATGAAAACAAAACCCTACCAGGTGCTATCGAGCTACTTTTTTATTATTTCCACTAGGCTTTTTTTAAAAAAATCGCGAAGTTCAACAAAAAAAGTAAGCATTTCAACCCACCGTAAATCTTGTGCAAATACAAAATTTCAAAAAGAGCTCCAAAAGCACACTGGGCAATTGTCTTCTGAACATACCGTATGAATTTCAATCAGAAATATTGAAAAATGGAGTGTCACTTTCGAAGAAGCTGAATTCTTGTAAATGGCTTGAAACTCACTGCGTCGGTGCGGCCTTAACCGCTGGTTTAATCACAACTGGATTGGAAGGGACGTGTCGATACGTCGGCCAGAAAGCTATCCTGATATTAAGCCACTCGATTTGTTTCTGTGGGGGAATGCGATAGATAAGGTATACGAGGAACAGTCAACTACGCCTGAAAATATGAATAATCGAACAAGAACTATTTTTACATTCATAAGTCGGAAATGGTGGGCACAGTTGAAGATTCTTTTCGACAAAGATTTCAAACTTGCATCCAACATCTATCTTTCCTTGGAGAGATGTCTGTTTCACTGACGCGGATGCATTCTTCGATAGCCGAAATTATCCACGTCGGAATACATCCCTCACACAGTGGAAGTGCCTAAACCAGGGTTCAATTGCTGGTTTAACAGATCGTGTGACACTGCTCGCGAGCAGAAGATCCAGGCACACAGAACCTTCTTACAAACCACCACTGAAGAGAACAGACAAGCCGACGTTGAGTCCAGAAACAAATATAACGAAGCGGTTCGCAATGCCAAAAACCTGCACGATATAAAAGTTAGGCACAGCGTAATGTCACAGCGCAATGGCTGTCGGTCTTTCTGGACGCTGGCCAAGCAGATTGAAAAGAACTTCTCACACAGTAGCCTTCCACCACTTACGTGTCAGGATGGAACGATTGTATTCGACTCAAAGGCCAAGGCGGAAGTGCTAGCCAAGATCTTTGCTGCCAACTCCACCATGGACGTCCCCCCCCCCCCCCCCCCAACGCCCAAGTGCCGTCAATTCAAAGGGTTCCCTACACTGTGCGGTAGGTAACATTCAGGCATAAGACCGTAAGACGAGTGCTCTTGTTGCTCGACATCAACAAAGCTTCTGGTGCGGACTTGATTCCTGCCATTGTACTGAAGAGGTGTGCAGCGGAGCTTGCTCCAGTTCTTTCGCGTCTCTTCCAGATATCTTATGAATCCGGCACCTTCCTTGAAAACTGGAAATTTGCTCATGTCCAACCCATCCCAAAAAAAAATAATCTAAGACCGATTCTGACAACTACAGGCCTATAGCTCTGCTTTCTGTTATAAGTAAGGTGATGAAGAGGTGCATACATCACGAGCTTCTGGACTACCTCGAACGTCACAGCTTGATTAGCGACAGACAGTATGGTTTCCGGCACCAGCGATCCACAGGGACCTCCTAGTTTACGTCACGCAATTGTGGAGTAAACTGATCCAGTCTTATGGTGAGGCTCATGTCGATGCTCTTGACATCACGAAAGCGTACGATCAGCTGTGGCACGCTGCCCTCTTAAGCAAACTTCCATCCTATGGCCTCCCAGAAAAGTTTTGCATATGGGTGGCTGACTTTATATCCGCCGTAATTGACGGGTTCTCCTCTTCATTCCAGAACGTCAACGCGGGTGTTCCCCAGGGATCGGTCTTGGCTCCGACACTGTTTCTCTTGCATATCAACGAGCTTCGCTGACGGCAGCACTCTACTCTTACATACAGGAATTCAGAGTGACAAGCCGATCTCTGCCGTTGAGCTGGAAAAAAGCAGGCTAGCGACGACTTCCTCTCTGACAAGAGACCTGGAGGCTATCACTGCTTGGGGACGCAACAATCTTGTACAGTTCAAGGCCTCCAAAACACAGTACTGTACTTTGACGTCCTAGCGCTCATCCGGTTTCGATGGATGGCCGAGTTCTGCCAAATAACCATTCATTTCGGCTAGTTGGAGTCCAGATCACCGAGCACCTGATTTGGCACGAACACATCTCGTCAATAGCTGCAGCTGTTGGGAAAAAGCTAGGCTATTTGTTTAGGGCTGAGAAGTGCTTTTCTCCGCATGACCTCCTCACTCTATACATGCGCCAGATAAGGTCTAGCCTTGAGTATTGCTCACACGTTTGGGTTGCTGCAACCCCGACTACATTATCCATACTCGATGCTGTCCAGAGGAGGGCGGTCCGACTGATCGATGACCCTTCTCTAACAGACAGTCTTGGAACTCTTTCGCACTGGCGGGCCGTCGGCGATCTAGCTCTTTTCTATCGCTACACCAACGCTCTTTGCTCTCTTCCATGATGCCGCCGCGCGATGTGCCTGTCAGACAGACCCCCACCTGACTTTGGCGTCTCATTTTAACCGTGCTTCGTACATCCATAACTGGGCGATACGACCGCTCCTTTGTCCCAACTGTGTCGAGCTGTCGAGACTGTGGAACAATCTACACGAGGAAGCTTTTCCCAGTTCTACTATTCTTAGGCAGTTCAAAAATCGTATTAACAAAATTTCTTTTTGATCATCATAACACCCGCGGAGTTCCGGCATTTAGGCTTCTGCCTGCGCGGCTGCTCGGTATATAAAAAAAAACACTTTGAATATTTGCTAAAATGATAATTGTTCAATTTTTTGTTGTTGTTTTAGTTACGTGTTTTTGGATGATAGGTAATGTTCTATACTTTGAGGATTTAGTTACTTTCCTTAGCCTACCAGTACCGAAAACTGAAAAATACTTGAGATTATCCATCTGAAATTAAAATAAAACTGTGAGAGATAGAAATATCGATAGAAAGTTGATCAAATTTTACATTGACGGTATATGAAAAAAGTAGGTAGTTCCGTTTGAAGTTACCTTGGATTGTTTTCCAAATTGCCGGAACGGATTCTCCGGATGTAAACAGAATTGGACTTTGGGCATCTGGCTTAAGCTTTTGTATTCAATGACAGCTCAAAGTCTCAGCTTCGTAAGTTTTATAATGACTGTAATATTCAAACGTTTTCTAATCTTTACAAAAATGACCAATTGTGGCTAAAAGTCGGTTTTAGAGCCGTATCGTCAGTCGTTCCTACAAAATTGTAGGACGCATTGTGGGCTCCTTGCTTTTTAATAGCCTTTTCTCTCCTTCAGAAAGGCTGGGGTATTTCTAGATTACTACTGTTCTGTGTCAGTGTCAGCGCTCTCCTATTATGGGGTGTTTTCTTTTTGAATTGCAGGAAATTTCAGGCTGATAAAACAGATGATATAAATCAAAAGCATGAACAATTTGATGCAAATAGATATTTGTGACATAACCTCAGAATAGAGCGCTGTCATGGAACAATAGAAAACTATGAAAATCAAGAAGGCCATATAGGCGTCCTACAATTGTAGGAACGAATGACATACGGCGCTTATATCAAGTGTGATACACAAAGTGACACTAAAATTGACCAAGCAATCCAAATATGCAGTAATACACAGGGGGTTGGATTTAAAAAATACAAATTTAAATATGAATCACCCTTCATAAATGTTGTGATAGTTTCACGACTGTGACGTGAAGGGCAAGTTTGCTCTGGGTTGAGCAGACTCGCTAGTGTCAAGGCTCAAATGGTAACACAAAGAAAAACAAAACGCCGCCCAATAAAAGTACAATAAAATGAAACAGGTACTTACTTTTTGGCCCAGGAGGGTCCAGTCCCACGAAGAGAGATTCGCCTCGAGTGATCCCAAGGCAGGAATAATCCCACGTGTCAACCCATCCAGTTTTTATACACAGATAGAGTAATACACCTTTGGAGATTCTGCATTATTTGCCAACGATTTTCACATTTCTCAGCGGATGCGGTTCAGGATATCTATCGATCTATATGGCGCCTATGTGGTGTAAGGCGCGATCACTCGAGGCAATAATTCAAGTGGAAATAGTTTAAATTTGTAGCCGTTGGGGCCGCCCACTATAATCTAGTAGTGGAATTCAATAACATTTGCATTAACAAACCCACAATACCCCCTACCACCCGGTATAGTGCGATCAATTTATGTATGCCACATACTGACTACTATAAATGTTTGACTTACCTTATACCGGGTCTTGGATAAAATATTGGGTACTAAGTTTGATAGAGCCTATTACTCTTCGCACCTTGGGCTCTAATTTCTTGTCCATTATAGGAAACAAATTCTACATAATCCGAGCTGGCACAGTGACAATCACTAAAGATGGAGAAGGTGTAGTAGGAGTTTATAAGAAAGGCGACTGCTTTGGAGAAATAGCACTACTAAAAGAAGACTGCCGAAAAGCCACGGTAACAGCTGATCAACCCATGGTTGAATGTTTGACCCTGGCTAGGAAGGAGTTCATAGACATATTCGGGGAAATGGGCGAAATATTCCAGTACGTTTATGTTGATAAGCCCAA
The DNA here is from genome assembly GCA_963669975.1 of Acanthoscelides obtectus. Classification (NCBI taxonomy): domain Eukaryota; kingdom Metazoa; phylum Arthropoda; class Insecta; order Coleoptera; family Chrysomelidae; genus Acanthoscelides; species Acanthoscelides obtectus. The sequence continues at coordinate 49,586,618 of CAVLJG010000009.1, read as the reverse complement.
ATCGTCTATAACTGAAGCACGAGTGGAGTACGAAGACGTAGATTTGAATGATGATTTGGATCTCGTTGGGACTCTAGGCGTTGGTGGATTTGGCAGGTAGATATTATTAGTTAAAAGCTCGATAGCTTCACCCTGATATATAGAAGGAAACGTGCTGACATTTAAATATCCACATGTAAGGCGGTATGCAAAATGTTTTCTGAAAATAATGCCAAGTGAAGGTCCGGATATGTAAGTATCTATACTTGACCCTAGACAAGCCTAACAAAACGAGAGATACATCTTAATACAGCGTCTATTTGCTCGATGCGGGAGAGCAACGTCACCTAGCGGATGTCGAACAAAAATATTTGTGCTGGACAATATTAAAATAAACGAATATTAATGAAAGTAAAAATACATTTGGTCGATTTGAGATTAGAAAGAATTTGAATGTTAAACTCCTCTATAGATGGCGCTCACAGCGAGTGCGCGTGGCGTGGACTAGTGAATAGCTAGTACATACGTTGATACCAATTTTTAATCGCATTATATCTGTTTTACGTAATACCCCTTCGGAAAGAATTCTTTATATGGATCCTAAAAAATGACAAGACTGTTTGTTATTTGGCAATCTAGTCTCGCTTCACTAGGAATAGTTGTCGTTTAAATCTACAGGGTGTCCGCAAAGTTAGACGACGTGTAGATCGTGACATTTTCTTAGTAGCATATACATCAATGTCTTAAGAGAACCGAGATATTGGGCTCCGCAAACTCAATCAAATGTGAACCAAACCGAAGCCGGTCCTGTCCCATTCCTCGATCATGTCCACAGCGCCAGCGTACTGTTATACGACGTACAACTACGATATAAATACGGGTTTTACGACAGAGCCGTACTTGGAATTTCACTGCAACTGAACAGTGAGAACTTTTTCGTTTATGTTTTTACTTCTTCGCTCACGTTTCACCACATTAGCTTTGTTATATCAAGCGTAGATGTGTCTGAAAAGGAAAACCTCAACTTTGCGGACACCCTGTATAATAGGTATATATTTGAATCATCTTTCATACCTTGAACAAAAAATATAAAGAATCATAGCTGAGGAAATTTATTACAAGAATAGTATTTTATAATATTTATCTAATTTTCTTAGATTTCGCATTAAAAAAGAAGGTGTTTGAGTACAATGAGGCGTTTGTGCAGTTTATGGGTTGTTATTTTGTGATTGTTGCATTACCCTTAGAAACGCTCGGAGAGACAGAGAAATTTGGTCATATCTCTCGGTAAAAAAATGAATGTATCGAGATCAAATAACAAGCAAATTACTCTAAAAAGATCCAATTTTCGTATCGTATTACTAACACTCCATGCCTAAAACATTGTCTTAATTTCAAAGTATAATACTTGTTTAGTAAGCTATAGTAGCTTTTATTCTAATGATGAGGATTTATAAAATGTCGCATAAAGAAAAGAAAAACACTTCAACATTTAAACTTTTTAAAACGATTATATTTTTTCAGGTGGGTAGGGATTGAGGTTGTTATTCGTAGTACTATTAACTACCGAATGCCAAATTTTAGCCTGTTATTAATATTTGTCACACAAAAACCCCCGGAGATTAGAGGAACAGCATGCTTTTCACCATCATCGTGTTGTGGTTTTTATAACGTATTATTAGATGGTGAACACTGCACAGTTAAAGTTTATTTAAAAGTTAATATCAGTGAACAGAAATACTATTAATTGATTTCTACGTTAATTTTTCAATTTTTGTGAAGGGTAGAGCTTGTACGACATAAACAGAGGGCAGAATTGCAATTTGCACTGAAATACATCAAGAAAGTAGACATAGTCAGAATGGCGCAACAGGAACATGTATTCAACGAGAAAAACCTACAGATGAAATGTCGTTCACAATTCATCGTTAGATTGTACAGGACATACAAGGACAAGAAATACATATACTTTTTAATGGAAGCTTGTCTGGGTAAGTTTGTAATTTAATAAGTTGAAATATTGCCACTTAAAATACAATATATGTACCCCAGAGCCAGACTAGGTTAAGTCCATTTTTGTCAAAAATGAGTTTAATATGATAATATTATGAATTTTCATTTACTACAAGCAGAGTCCTTTAATAATAAGGAAATTGCGACTTTTTAACTCATATCAAGTCGCATTCAATACAATGTAAGAAAAGTATTTCATATATAATTATCTCAAAACTACTTATTTGGACTTAACCTAGTCTGAGGTATAGATATGCTACCTCTCATATTACACAACTCAGCACCATAGAGGTGTAAATGGCAACACTGGCCGGATACAACCCACCTAGCGGCAATGCTAGGCGTACGTATTACCAAAGGGGCACGGGTATCACGAAAAAAACCTATAAAACGTCAAAACAACCTATAAGATGTCATCTTACAGACTATGTAGCTTTTAGGGCGCCAACAGTCATTCCAACTTTACTCACTAGGATCGTTGAGAGCGTCCATCTATGGAGGAATAGCTCAACTAATTTTTCTGCATGTGTATAAAATCAGTGATCTTTGCTATGTGAGAAAATCATTACTGAATATGCTGCCATGTGTCCGACGGGGTATTTACATGTTGTCCTTTCGGAAGACAGGTTATGTTCAAAGTTATAAAGTAATATTTTTTACGTTTTTTGTGTTTTCAAAAACTTTGAGGAGAATTACGGGAAATCAGCACCGCGCCCACGTTCTGTGTAATTAGTGTTAGCATGTATATGATTTGCAATTCGACAGTCTACAATTAATATAATTACATATTTATCTCTCTCAATTTTTAAATTCAGCAAATTTGCATATATAGTTTCCAGAATGGATAAGAAAACGTGGATGCGCAACTAATTTCTAGCTTTGAATATCAAGTAAGTGTATTTGAGACAAGAATCCAATGGAATTATCATCAACACATATTATTAGCACACAAATCCTCAATATGCACCTATGCATTGCCGTTACCTCCAGTAATGCCATCTCTGAAGCAGATTTTACATCACATCAGAGCCAAACATTGATAACTGAAGCCGCGTGACGTTTAGGCAACACATACAACTACAAAACGAGTTCACAGCGTGTCCATCAGCTAGTGCTAAGTTAACATCTTGTAGAAAAACCTACATGTCACAAAAAGCCAATATAATGTCAAAAAAAATCGGCATAATGTCACTTTTCAAGATACGTAATACCCGTGCGGAAGCATACACCATGGCAGACTGAACCTGATCTGTTTATACTTAGTACTCCCTTGAGAATCAATGGGACGCCTATGTGGTTGATGCCTTTATTTGGCTCCATAGAAGTGAACACGGTCATTCCGAGATGCTGAGAGGTTGTGGCTCCCTGCAGTCCATACGTCCTATAGTTGTACCCCAATTAGTATGCCACCTCTTTCACATATGGGAATGACTATGGTGCTAGAGTTAAATAGTGTCAGGTGTAACATATTGTACAATAATGATGATTACTTACAGGAGGAGAATTATTTAATGTATTACATAAACAAAAGAATAAGCGATTTGATGAAGATAGTGCTAAATTCATATGTGCGTGCGTTTTGGAAGCCTTTGACTATCTCCATTCTAGGGGCATAATGTATAGAGACTTGAAGCCAGAAAACTTAGTATTTGCACGCAATGGCTATATCAAATTAACTGATTTCAGCTTTGCGAAAGAAATTGTTGATAGACATAAGACATATACTTTTGCGGGTAAGTATAAGATTTGTTCACAAGCTCAGTAAAGCATCAGAAATCCAAAAACCATATATGCAATATTTCTAAATCTCTATTTTAAGGAACCCCCGAATATGTAGCACCTGAGATAGTACTGAATAAGGGACATGACAGAGCCGTAGACTACTGGGAGTACGGAATATTTGTTTTCGAAATGCTCACAGGAAAAACACCATTCCGTTCAAACGATCCAAACAATTACAAAACTTACACGAAGATATTGAGTGGAATTGAAAGTGTGCAGTTTCCTACATACATGGGAATTAGGCCGAGAAATCTGGTAAGTATATTTGGGTGTATTTTTGTTTTGATGACAAACTTACACCTAATTTGTACTAGAACTACTAGTTGGACTAGTCAAGCTTCTAAACTTCATTTAAGCTCGTATTGTATTCATCGATAAATATGGCCGGTACGACCGCTCCGTTGAACTTGTGGTACCGACAATGTGGGGCAATATACCAGAAGAGGCTTTCCTCAGTTCTACTATCCTTAGCTACGCCTAACTCGCATCAATAATCTATAGGTTTGAGAAAGATCGACCTCGATCCGTAATGTTTCAAGGTCGAACTTCCAGTAATGGAAAACTTCGCGCTAAGCAATGAGGTATTTTCCACTGGACACGAGACAAAAGTACATTTTTAATAGCTCATATGTTGTTTATATCCACTTTTAAGGCTGGTCCAGTCTATCCTCGTTGTTTTTTCGCTGACGTGTTCGCTACTTGTAGTTCGCACATTGAGAGTGACCTCATTAAATTCCTCTTCTTATTTCCCACTGGAGGGATCGCTCAATAGTATTTAATTTTTATTTCGGAGATCCAAAACACAACGACGTAACTATACGTATATTTCACGTCACAATCAACGTCAGAAAACTAATGAAAGTCTCACGTCCATTGCAGTAGTCTCATTTTAAGGACTAATTACGCCACGCAAGAACAGATCACCAGTTTATGTCGCACTCCAAGTTTTACTTCTGACGCCAATGGCGAGGTAGTATTGTAGTCGAGAAAAAAATTGAAAATTGTGGATTCTATTTTTTTGATGTTTTATGACACGTACATTACGAAAAACGATGTTACTCATTTCCGTCTGTCTGCTAGTTCTTGGCCCCGCTATAACTTGCAGCGAACGTGTCGGATTTTAATGGAATTTTCACACAAGATTGCTACTATTCCAATGACGAAAACGATTTGTAGTTTTGAGAAATCGGTCCAGTGGCAGTGAAACTAGGGGCACAAAACGAAAAGACTAGAAATCGCTCGAACATCGTCTTTTTACGTTTCAGAAGCCCCTGATCATTTTCAGAAAATTTTTGTAAATAAGTATATCTTTGGTATCAGTAAAAGACTTTTTTTACATTGAAGCAGCCGCGTAGGTCGAAGCCTAAACGCACGACACCGCGGCTCCTATGAGACGCTTAGAGAAACTTTGTTAATCCGATTTTTGCCTGCCTAAGGTAGTAAAACTGAGAGAAGCCTCCTCATGTAATTCACAATTTCGATAACCTAGGGAGAAAGAAGCGATCGTATCGGCCTGTTCTGGATGTACGAAGTTCTATACGGTTATAATAGAAGGCCGAAGTCAGGCGGGTCTGTCTGGCAGGCACATCGTGCGGTGGCATTATGGACGAGAGCTCTGAGGAGCAAAGCCCATTGACATGCGAAAGGGTCCCGAGACTGTCCCTTAGAGAAGAGTCATCTGCTCGAACAGTTCGGAAGTTCATGGGAAATGCGAAAAGTAACGTCCTTGCGTAACCAGTTGCGATAAAACTCATACCCTTTGATGTCGTATGCATCTGGGATGAGTGAATGTTACCCCAATGAGGAGAAAAATGCCACGTGGCAAAAAAAATAATAATAATAGGCATTTATCCAACTTTGCATACATAAAATAAAAGAATAGTATCTTGAAAACCTCAAAAGTGCTAAATTGAAAAGGTGGAATGTTATCCAGGGGTATTTTTCAGCTCAACCTTAATATGAACGGCTCTTTGTCAGAACTTGGCCATCCATCGAAACCGGATGAGAGCAAGGACGCTTTTTGTTCGTTATTTTTGAAGCATTAAATTGTAGAAGACTGTTGCCTTCCTAAGCAGTTATACCTTCAGTCGCTGGTAGTCTTCTTTTTCCAGCTCACCGGCAGAGATCAGCTTGAGCATGAAGAATGCCGTCGTCAGCAAAGCTGTAAATTGGATTGATCGTAGGGGAAATGAGGTCGTTGATATGTAAAAGGAAGAGTGTCGGAGCCAAGACCGACAAACACATTGTCGTTGTGGGATGAAAAGAGGAAAGCCCGTCAATTACGACAAGAGAAAGTCAGCCATCCATCTGCAAAGCTTCGATGGAAGTTTACATAAGAGGGGCAGCATGTCACAGCTGACAGAACACTTTATGTTCAATTGCGTGACGTAAGCTAGAAAGTCCACTGTGGATCGTTGGTACCGGAAACCATACTGCCTGGTCGCTAGTCAAGCCGTGAGGTTCTAGGTTCTCCAGAAGCTGGAGATTTTTGCACCTCTCTACCACTTTATTTATAACAGAAAGCAGAGCTGTAGGCCTTTAGTTATAAGGGTCGGTCTTAGATCTCTTTTTTGGGATGGGTTGGACATGAGCAAATTTCCAGTTTTTTGGGAAGGTGTCGGATTCGTAAGATATCTGGAAGAGACACAAAGGAACTCGAGCAAGCGTTGCTGCACATCTATTCAATACAACGGCAGCTCCTCCCAGTTGGCATGTCCGTAATGCTAAATTTTGCGGTCTGAGCGAGTTTCTACTGCCACAGTGGGTTCTGACTGAAACCTAACCTCCACAACACCGCGGCCTGAGTTACCCAGGGTAGACGTGACAGCAGTGCTATAAGGAACAGGGTGCGTGTCGGCAAGAGATCCAGAGGGCTACTGGAGTAGGGATGCAACGATATATCGGAAAACCGATAAATATCGATATATCGACAACTAAAAATATCGATACTTATCGATATCGATATATCGATATCGAAAAATTCAATATATCGTATCAAAATATCGAAAAACCCACCCAAATTAAAATAGCCACAAAAACGGGTAAAACGCTTGACTGGCAACACTGACAAGTGACAAGTGTATATGTTTTGTGATATGACGTGACGTGTACACGTGTTGTACCTGTTGGTTACTAATAAATTAATACTCAATTTTAATTTCAAAATATGAAGAGAAGTAGATTATGGTCATGGTCATGGTTCAAAAAACAATATGGTACTGCCGTTTGCACTATTTGTAACAAACGAGTTAAAACGTCTGGAAATACAAGCAATCTAGCATCACATATTAAACACAATCATCCAGAAGAATGTGAAATTGGATATGAAACCAATTGTGGCAACAAGCGTTCCTTCCGTACGTATTTTTTCAAAAGCAGGAGCCACTATAACTTAGAGCAGAAACCGGCTACAAGGAAGCAGACTGTCAACGTTACTATTTTTAAGTTCAATAGCTAGTACTAAATACTGGAAATAATTTTCCCAAATAAATGTATGGAAAGAAAAACACATATTATATACCTATCCGAACTTTGTTTCACTTCACATACATAAGTATAAAAATTTATATACATACATAATCGATAACTGTTTGATATAGCTGAAACTGCTTTGGATTTCTAATTTCTGTAAGCTTCCAAAAAAAATATGAAATATCGATATATCGGCTTAATAGACCGATATATCGATAGATCGAAATCGACTTAATTCGATATATATCGATATTTATAAAAAGTTTGCATCCCTATACTGGAGCGTGACGAAACGCGGAGAAAAAGTAGAGCTCGTCACCAGCTGGGTCAATCCTTGGGTAATAGCAAAAGCTTCAGCAGCACGACCTGTTTGGGCACAACCAGACCTCATTATGGGCATTGGAATTGCCTAATCAAAAAGGCCAGTCCCACTTATAGTCCGAGGAAGATCGATAAAGGCAGCAAATACATTTGAAGGATGTTTTGGAGTTGAGACGAAGTCACAGAATGTCCTTCCGGCCTGATTTCAGAGCCTGGAGCAGGAAAGACTGCTGCGGACAAAAGCCACAACTCCCTCGTTCTTGCTCAGATTGGAGTGCATTTTAGTCGTTTTATTATCCAGAACTTTGTGATTCCGACAGTATTAGCCACCTGATAGATTGAACATTATGTTTCGCATATTTACGTCTGTGACTCCAGCAACAGCAGCTACCCAGGCGATAGGCTTTAGCTGCGGGGGGTCCGATCCTGGAATTCAGCAATGCAGACGATGCCCCAGCCGCGTCACCGGGGTTGTCGACGACGCACGACGATGTATTGATAACAGGGCGAACCAAGGTTGACCAGGTTATATGCAAACTGTAGATTCAGTGACGATAATATCTAGAAAATTTGAAACTAACAATTCACGTATATTCATTCAAATAATATCACCAGCTTTAATGCTCTGCATGGGGGACGAATACTAAAGATACTAGAGTGTTGTGTGGAGGTAGGCGAAACCTCCACCTACCAAGTCATCCAGTATGATGAAAGATAACGGAACACTCTTACTTACCCGACCTTCTGCGAATTGCACAGACAGATGTCGCATCACCAAAACGGTCAGCCGATCTACCTCCACACAGTACAGTGGACCACCGATAATCCGGCCCCTGTCTAATCCGGCGCCCCCTGTAATCCGACATGTCTTTGAATATTACATACATACGTATTTGACAATCTTCGCTAATGTAGATCACGCAGGTTTGAACAGGTTACAACTTGTACGCGCCACCGCTATCGTGCTCGACGCGTAAGCATTGTTTTACTTAGTTTGAATTTGACTACTGGTGATAGCCGTACGGCCTAGCGCGCGTTCATTGTTTACTATTTATTCATTGTGTATTAAGTATAGTACCTAGTTATATTTTAGACCGCTTAAATCGCAATGAAACTTTCAGTAGTTTAACAAGTGAATACGGCGTAGGCCGATCTACAATTTATGACATTAAAAGAAACCACGAGAAGATCAAGAAGTTCGTGTCGACTACTGATTGCGGGCCAGGCAAGAGACAGACACTCAAGAAAGCTGAACATCCAGAGGATGAAGCTTTGTACATGTAGTTTCTTCAGGAAAGAAATAGGCATGCACCAATTTCAGCACCATGTTGGCCATGAAAGCTAAGTTTTTTTATAAGGAAATATCAAAAAAAGATGATTTTGTGGCCAGCAAAGGATGGCTGGAACGTTTTAAAAGTCGTCATGGTATACGTTTAATGACAATTACAGGAGAGAAACTTTCTAATGATGCCACCTGCATAGAACCCTTTAAATTAAGATTTTTGCAAAAGGTGAACGATTTAAATCTTGACCCGTCACAGGTGTACAATGCAGATGAATCAGGGCTTTTTTGGCGTGTGATGCCTAACAAAACTTTCGTTTCTTGTAACGAAAAATCCGTACCTGGACGAAAAGTCAGTAAAGAGCGTGTAACCATACTACCATGTGCTAACGCTGCGGGCACACACGCGCTTAAGATGATGGTCATTCGGAAATCTAATAAACCACGGGCATTCAAAAACATTGATTTACCTGTACACTATTACGGACAAAAAAGTGCATGGATGACAAAACACCTTTTCAAAAAGTGGTTTGATGAATGCTTCGTACCTGAAGTTAGAAAATGGTTATAATATCATAATTTTTCTCAAAAAGCGTTGTTGCTTCTTGATAACGCTCCCGGTCATCATTCAGTTTGTCAAGCAAGACTATAAGAAAAACCTACTCCTGAGAGCCGTATCAAAAGACCAACCAATAGAAAAAACTTTAAAAGAATTTAATATGAAAGACTTTGTTTTTGCTCTTTGTCAGTCGAGGAATGCGTTACCGTCATCAACTATTAAATCGTCTTGGAAAAAGTTATGGCCAGATATAGTCACCACTCCTAGCAACGTACCACAAATCAGTGTAACTTCGGAAGTTATAGAACAAGTCGCTACTGAAACACAGATAAGTCCGGAAGATTTGGAAATCTGGTGCCGTGGAATGGATAAAGAGGAAAATGTTTTTCATGAAATGTCTGACGAAGGGATTATAAAAGAGGTTTCTAATTATACAACAATCAGGAAAATAACGACGACGTGATTGCAATTGCTCCACAAGTCACAGCACAAGACGCAATTAACGCCTTTGAGCAAGGTTTACAAAGGGCTGAAGAGAATGGTACATCCTACAACGAACTTTTACTTTTGAGAAGACTCAGGGACAAAGCTCTGATCTTGCGTTATAACAACCTTAAACAAAAAAAAATTGATGAATATGTATTTCCAAGCTTCATAATTTGATAAATTCATTAATGATTTTGATTAATAATTCTTGATTATTTTGGTACATATGTATGTGCATTTATGCTTAATTTTATAATAAAACGTAAGCTCTCTATTGTTATTTAATTTACTAAATTCGACATACATAAACTATGTATGATTTGTACTTCAAAGTACATGCATATACATAACATATATAATCTTACCATTGGATATGTAATTTGTCGGATTACAAGGTACTCTTTTGTAAAAAATTCCGGACTATAGGGGGTCTTAGGCAGTGATCTATAATCCGACAAATTCGATAGTCCGACACTGCCCTGCACCCACTTGTTTGCTTTGCGTTCATCAGCCTCCAGGATTGCTGGACCTTTAACGCACTGATGAGTTGTTGATAAGCACGAAACAGCGCTGTCTGTGGTTGGTTGTGGTTACCGAGGCGGAAAGCAAACATGTCTATTTCCATACCAGAGTTTGCGAAAGTTGACGTAGATACACATGATGCATATTCAAAGTCCAATCCTCTTGACGCCATTTTTGTAATCGTATTGTTGTAAAGATCTACCTCAATTCTCATTTTAATTTACAGATTGAAAAGTTGTGTAAAACGGTACCATCAGAACGTTTGGGCATGCAAAGAGGCGGTGTGAAAGACATAAAAAACCACAAATGGTTTTCCGGCTGGGATTGGCAAACTTTCAAAAATTGTGAAATACCATCCCCATTCAGGTCAGCCTTAATCAACAGTAATGGAATAACAAACTTCCCGAAGTACCCGAAGGATTACGATATTCCTGAAGATGAAACTAGTGGCTGGGATGAGCATTTCTGATTCCGACAAAAAACAACGATGCAGGGAGTTTTTTACGACTTGAATAATGCTAAATGAGCGATTCAAAAAAATTTCATATCAATGAGAGAACGACAAACTTTTTATAATGATAATTCCATTTTATGCTGTTCAAAAAGTATTTCAAACTCTAGCATGTTCACACATCAAAAACGTGTGGCACAAATGGCATAATTTTTCTGAGACGCGAATGGTGAAATATCCAACCATCTACTTACGCAGAGATCATTTAACGATTATGAGTTTGAAAAGCCAGTTAATAAACATCAGTATATCTTGTACTTGTAGATAGATACAGGATCCGCCGAGGTTCCTTGTGTATTTAATGTTTACAAGCGAGATGTAGGTATGTTAGAGCGAGAGCGCGATTAAAGCGTCACCAAGGACGCAACCAAGGGAAGGCAAGGGGAGTAGCTGCCTCCTTTTCCCTAGCTCGGCAAAAATTAAATGGAGAGAACATGTTTTACAAAAATTAAATTATTCATGTACAGGGTTCTCCACAACCTGAACCATCTATTAGATGAGAAATTATTAGGATTTTTTTTAGGAATTACTAAAAGCATATGTTACGTGTGTTTCAAATTCGAACATCGCATTTGGGATTGCGGAAACGGTAAAGCTAATGTCGCACGATCATTATTTATTGTGGTCCGTACCATCAGTGATTTCTGCTTAACATTATGCATCAACAATTACTGACGCATAAATATACGACGAGGAGTACTTTATGAGGGCAAGTTTAGAAATTCAAAGTATTTCCGAAGTCGTTTTTATTTTTTCCTGGCTTTAGTCCGAAACAAAACTTCCACATTTAAAACAAATTACACAGTAACATTATAACTTTCTCTTCTACACGGTGGCATAATTAGAATTTCGATCTGACGTTACAGCTCTCAGTTTTTTTAAATTATATTGTTTTCGATGCCTTCATGATTACCCTTAAATAATATCTAATAATATCTATAAATGAGTTACATTATGTTGTTCCTCATTCGATGTGTTTAGACCACCTATATGAAGTTAGACACTCGAAGTTTTTTATATCAATGTGTAACATGTAACAATTCTATGATATAAATGACTAAAGCTTAATTTCAAGACTTACTCAAAAAAAGTTATAATAATTATAACACATTAAAAGCTATTCGCATATGCAAGAATGGCATACATAAGAAAAATCAAAGTCAATGTTTTTTTTGTGATACCTTGCAGAGATCAAAAAGTGGCAATGTCAATTTGCAGTTCATTTTGAAATGCTATCTCAAATAATATATAAACTTAGAAACAATTTTGGGAAAAATTCGTTCCCTTTTCCATGTATCTCTGGATATAATGGACGCGTCAAAACTTTTCAAATGCATTTTCTAAAATATATGAATGCGCAACTTTGTCACCATTTAACCGACCCGTATCTCTTACTGTTTCAGAGATGACAATGGTGAAAATGTAACAAATTTCTTTTTCACATTTGGCTCTTTGACGAAATTTCAAGTAATTGTAGACAAACAACGAATAAATATGGATAAAGAGAAATTATTACCGAAAAAACTTCTTCCTTTGAAGTGGCATATTAGTATATACTAAAAGATACGGCGTTCCATTTGTAATGTTTTGTCGGTATGAATCAACCTGTAGGGAACGGTATATTCCAAGTAGTCCACAATTCTTGTAAATGAACAATTTTTCGCAAAAACCAATTGACTGTTGCATCAAACTGGACATACCCATTTAGAAGGTGTTTTAATCCCTTTCCCACTTTCTTCTATAGACTTTGAAGTTTGATATAAAAATTACCCAGAATTTTTTATCTCGGCATGAGGGGCCTTTGCATTCACTCTAAAGAATATATAAATCCTTCTGTACAATTTCTTTTACAACAGGTTTAAATGTCTCAACTAGTTTTCCATATCCATATACATTGTCAAATCATCGTGGAAAACTATGTATAAATGAAATGCAAATAGAAAGAAAATTATCAAGCATAGTTATGTGGATATGGTTTGTAGAACTTGCACCAAAACATTATTTGAAGCTTCCATTTTGAGCCGAGTACGCCCTTGCTCATCACCATGACATGTGTGGATGTTTCATCCACGCTCTCGTTCTAAAATACGCTATCTCACTTGTACACATTAAATAGGGGACAGCAATGATTCTCTACCGATTCTGTATATTTGATGGGCTACAGCAATCAGACAATGTAGATATTGAAAATACGGTGCTATTTTTTCCTATTGTATTTACAAAGTACATTTTATTAAAATAAATATTCTTCTACAAATACCTATGTAGTTGCATTTTATTTAACCTTACTTTTCTTATCCATACAGTAAACTACTGTATTGTTTATATTTTTCCAGAGCGGATACAGATGGGCTTTGTTTGTTTTTATTCAACTTTTCGATCGCCTTTCACAGAAATCTTACCGAATTGTCGTATTTTGCTCACAAGGATCCCACTGGGTAGTAGCTTTTGCTACTGTATTTTCCATATGTTTCAGATGAAACAAAAACACCGTCAAATAGGAAAACATTATGTATTGAATAAAATATATTTACACTCCATTAAATTAATAATATAAAAATGAGATTACATAGTATTCTAGACATATTTGTACAAACATACATGTTTTCTACATCTCCTAATATTCATAGGGTAAATTGGTCATACGGAAGTAGAAACAAATATAACATTACTTCATTGAAGTAAATAACAAAATACTGGAATTCATTTGCAACAGTACAGCCTAACTGATTTCCAGATTAGTATTGTCTACTCGACTTTGATATTCATCTAGTTTTGGCTACAACTTAAACACAGAAAGTACTATGAGATTCACTATTCTTGAAACTAATTGAAATTTTTCCTGAAACAGGTTTTGTTCATAATAGAATATTGGCGTGAATGATGAATCGAATAAAAGTAATCTATTTACAGTTTCAGACGAAATTTGGAAGTCGAGCCCACACTCACGTAATCCATGTTGGCGCCTTTACCATTTTTTTATTCTAGGTTCGCTATTGTAAATAGATTTTCATTTGTTTATTTTCATACATCTTTATAAATGTTTCAGGAAAATGCATAATCATAGTGATTTGTTACATTTGCAGTCATTTAGAAAACACATTTCAATTTCATTGAACTTATATTCGTACAAAATTATTATTAAAAAGTGAAACACATCAGAAAACACAGTTTACATTTGTTGTAGACACTCAGTGCAAGTCTAAATTGACATAAATGCAATGTCAGTCAAGTCAACTAGGGTTGTCATTTTTATAGAGAAAAATCTTTCCAAAACGCCTAAACGATCAGATTTTTGAGTAAAAATATCAAAGTTTTATATCATACCAATGTAGCAACTTGCACTAGTTATAATATTACCGTTTATCCTAAATGAAGCTGAAAGTTATTATCGATAAATGCGATGCATCTTTCAGGAAAAATATTGACTGATGGATTGATGCCGATATATTTGGTATGAAATTATTTTTTCAGCCCTCTATGTCATTCAACCGAAACCTTCAAATACACAAGTCTGTATAGTTTCTTCTTAATATAGGAAAGAGTTGGAATCATCTGTTTAGCCCAGTTACAATACGAATTACCTATAGACAAAAAAATAGATATTTTGTTCCAGGAAAGTACCTACTCTTAATTCATCAGATCCTCATAAAACTGAATCAATACTAATCAACGAAAATTAGTAATAGTATAGTTCCAACAAAATCTGTCAAATAATCTTTAGAAAATGACATTACATAAATGCGTAAGTTTACCTGAACTTTATGTTTAATTAACTCTGTCATCCAGTACTTCTACCGGCATGTTTTATGTCTACTCAATTTTAAAATAAAATGAATGAACACGTGGTTTTTAAGCTGGTTCTTGTCATAATATTTCAAGTTTATCCAACTAAGCACATAACAAATTTCATAGTAATGTGGGATGAGTTAGAAGAAATAATATACAGGGTGTTTCAAATTCGACCCTCTCCATGGAGATCTCGGAAACTGTAAGAGATAGGAAGTCGCTTAAATGAGGGCAAAGTTGCGAATTTAAGTACTCAACAAAATGACGCTTAGAAAATTTGGAAATTCAAAGTACTTCTGGAGAGAGACGGAAAAAACCGAATTTTCCCAGAATGATTTTAATATTTTCCTGGCTTTATTTGTAGTGGGATTTCAATATAAAATACACATTAACATTGCCACTTTTTCTACTCTACAAGATGGGATACTTAGAATTCCAAAATAAGTTTATTTTTTCTTATGGACGCCATGTTTGATTTTTACGCAGATAATATGTCATACGACATGACGTATTATACATTTTTAGAATCAGAAGTAAAAACTCTATTCAAATGTGTAGAGCAGAAAAAGTGGCAGTGCAAGCTATTTTAAAATTCCACCACAAATAAAGTCAGGAAAAATTAAAACGACTTTGGGAGAATTCTGTTTAGGAAGTATTTTCAATTTCAAAACTTTCTAAGCAGCATTTTGTTGATCACCTAAATATGCAACTTTGTCCCCATTTAAGCGACTTCGTATCTCTTACAGTTACCGAAATCCCAATGGAGAGGGTCGAATTTGAAACACCCTGTATAGGCAATAACTAATATTCAAATTACATACAATTATTACATAATCGTTGAATATTTTATCTTCTGAATATATCTAATATATTTATTCAACTTATATCTTTATAGTAGATCGTAATTTACGATGCTTAATCTTAAAATTGGTAGTGGATAATTAAACACCTCATAATAGTGATGGTTTGGGTTAAATTAGTGACAACCCTAACTGAAGTACCATATCAGCATATGTTCTCAATATTGCTAATTCCATAAAATAAATGCAGTCAAATCATGATCTCATCTACATCCGCTAAATACCTGGAAAGAAATAATACGCTTTACAATTGTACATAATTTGTTCAAAGGTTCATAAAATTTGATTACTCTTTTATCTATACAAGTGCTATGAAAAGCTTATATAATTGCAGAGGTTGAAAAATCGCAATTTGCGTCTTTATAAGATAAACATATGCACAAGTGTATATATGATTCTACTATTATAATTTCATGGCGTCTGATGTAACGTGGGAGTATTTCTTTCAGACTAGAATTTGACAGGCCCAGTTTTGAACGAGAAATTAGTATAGGCAACAAGCTGTAAAAATTCTAATTGAGAGACACAGTAGACAAAATAAATGACTGATGATAACTGATCAGAAAGCAGCTTTCACATTCGAAAACGTAAAAATATGTTAAGAAACACTATTTTTCAATGAATTGTTGGCATATTTTGTGTGGATAGAAGAATATGTACTCACATATCTAATTTTCATCTTTGTGCTCTCTTTTGTACATTTCAGCATATGTTGGAAACTTGGCCGTTTGTACTTTATCTTTGACCTTGAAAGCTGGATAAAAACCAATCTGGTTTGTTCTGACATTCCGTCCTTTGCTAAATCCATTCCAGTGATTTCCAGCAACTCCAATCAGATCCCCTACAGCAATATGCATCTCGCCATTCTTTTTCGGTTCATGTGGCCAGACAGCAACCACATTGTGAGCATTCTGCCCGCCGTAATAGTAGATATCATCCAAAGATCTGAACTTTGCTGAAGCGTCAGGGTAATAGATCTGCATTATTTCATATGCAACTCGGCACACTTGAGAAGAAAATGTACATACTAAGTAATCTGACATTGAAAGCATATGTATGTCGAGGATTATACCAAATAATGAACTATCTGAATATCTAGTTGACACAGAGGCAGTCTTAGAAATTGATGGGTCTCCTATAATCTCATAATGAGGATATTTTTTCTTGGCCTCTAACAACACCTTGGGATCGTCAGAAGCTAAGTATATTCTACGTTTATCTACAACTTGTTTCATCTCTAAATTATTATAGTACTCATCTACATGCGACATGTATTCTTCTAAACCGTGGAAAGCTGCTTCAGTTCCTACTTTGTCCGTCCTGCGAACGTGCACGCCAACAATGGGTCTTTTAAAGCCCATTTTTGTCATGGCTTCTTGAACCATTGCTGTGGTCTTTTCTTGAGGCCGTAAGAGATATTTCAAAATCTGTCCAACCCACCAAACTATTGGATCGCCATGCAGCCGAGTCAATCTTGGAGCCAAGTCCTCTGGTATGGCTAATGGCAAAAACGGAGACCTAGGAGATAATGAATCTATTATGGGTAAGTTTATAACCTGCGTGTCTTCATGGCCAGGCCAGTTGGAGAAACTTTCTCCTTCTATGCTTGTGCATGTATCGCTCACAGGCTTAAAAACCTCTTCCCATCCAGCTTTATGATATCTCCAACCTTTTGATTTCAATATTAGAGTTCTCTGTGTGCCATATGCTACCATAAAGCAATATACTGCATGATGTAACTGACAACCATAGCCGCAACCCTTATTCAAACTGCATACAAGTTTGCGAGCTGTTTTACAGTTCTCTGGATTTTGAAGATATTTGAACCTCTCCTGGATAAGGTTACTTAAATCAGCAGATTCTTTTTCCCGCCAAACTGAATATCCATCTACGGCCTCTAATTGCTCAATATCAAACAATAAAGATCTGTGATGTTCTACACCCATATTGAGGATATAATTTATAGAATCAATGAGCTCTGGGGCTATTCCATTCGCTTTGTTTTTCAAATCTTTGAGGCTAGAATTGATAAAGTACCACATTTCTTTTGTGTTTGCAAAAATTCTACGTCTGAGTATTTCATATTGAGTATTTGGTTCCTCCTTTTGCGTTATATATCCTAGATTCTGTTTATTGTTCAGGTGATCAGCTTTTGTCAACCGCATCTGAAAGGCGAGAAACAAAAATAATACAGAAGTGTATCCAAAACTGAAATATTGATGGTGCTGGCAAATATTATGGAATTTTAACTAAGAGTACATTAAAATAGCTGAGGGCATTAAAAAAAGTCTCTTAGTTGAAGTCATTAAGTCTGCTTTCCATCTCACTTTTTACTATCTTTCAATTAACAATAACAATGATGTGATTATTCCAAATACAAAGAGGGACATGAGAAGCGAAACTTACCCAAGACTAATCTGACACTTCACTATTTAGGTCAGTTGAACAAAATAATAAGAATAATAAAAAAATTACCCAATTAAAAAAAATTATGATACATTCTACATCTATAGTAAGTTCAGGACGATTTAGCAGCATGGTTTTAGTATATTTATGGAAACTTGACAGTCTTAAACCATTTTGCAACTGATTATAAAACAGTGAATCATTGTGTTGAAATCCTTGTGGAAACAAGTTAGAATCATGTGGGGTGGTTCTGATACGGTAATGGCTTCCAAGGCACTTTGCAGTTAAATCATAATTTAGTATTCAGATTTTGGTGCTGGACTAAAACTAAAATTGACATAATATGCCATATGACTGTACGAGTGATGTCTTTTAAGTTTTGCATATGGAAATAGAACAACACGGTAGATAGTTTTAAATGACTTTATTGTTTTTCGAAGTATTCTCCATGAAGATTAATACACATCTGCATGCGCTCGAACCAATTTTCGAAGCACTTATTCCACTCATTTGCTGGCAGATCCAAAACGGCCTTTTGAATGCGTCAACTGCTTCTTCTGGTGACTGGAACCTTTGACCACGTAGTCTGTTTTTAATTTTCGGGAAAGTGAAGAAATCGTTAGGACTTAGATCGGGACTATATGGAGGATAGTCCAAAAATTCCACGTTTTCTTCCGTTAAATACTGCCTTGTTTTTTGGGCTGTGTGCGAGCTTGCATTGTCTTGGTGGAGGATGATTCTTCTCTCGGGGTTGATTTTTCGAAGCACGGTGATGACTTTTGACAAACAAATGGTGGTATACCAATCCGCAGTAACAGTTCTTTGCTCATTAAGAGTAATGGTTGCAATATGACCCGCTTTTGACACAAATGTCGCGACCATCTTTTTCGAAACACTTCGAGAACGGATGACTTTTGTTGGCTTTTCTTCACCTTGGAACACCCAAACAGCCCACTGTCGTTTATTTTCTAGTTCATAACAGTAAATCCACGATTCATCACCACTAACAATGCTGTACACATTCTTTAAGTTTCCGGAATTGAAACGGTCCAGCGTTTTTTGACACCAATTAACCCTGGCTGCTTTCTGCTCTTCAGTCAACAGGTGGGGTAATCCAACGAGAAACTAATTTTCTTACTCCTAATTCTTCGCGTCAATCTCGCGATATGTCACATGTCTATCTTCAATGATGAGTTTGCGCACAGCATCGACGTTTTCCTGGGTGACTGCCGTTTTTGTGCACCCCCTGGGATCATCGCTAAGACTTACCCGTCCACGTATGAATTCTCCATAGCAACGGGAAATTGTCGACTGATGTGGCGCTTCATTGCCGAAAACAGACAGTAACTCAGCAAGGCATTCTTGTTGCGATAATTGCCTCTGAAAGTTGTAAGAAATTATTGCGCGAAAATGTTCTCGATTGAGTTCCATCCTTCTAATGACTTGGTGACACTTAAAAATTCACTATAGTGAGAACACTGCACGTATTGTTGGGAAACTTTGAATTTAAGTTTACTAAAGAGTGAGGTTAAGATTCAGTACTGATCCGCGCGGTCTACTATGTTTCTATATGCAGAACTTAAAAGACATCCCTCATATTGTATTGATTGTATATGTAATTGTATTAGACACAAATTAGCCATTCTAAATATTTAAAAAATCATAATTTTTAGTGCCATTAGACTATCTGAAGCTGGCAGTATAATAAAGCTCTGTGCAAATCCAGAATGACAAACACAAAATGAGACAAATTCACGGACAGATTTAAAACCTAATTCAACATAGGTCTGGAAAGTATCCATTCTTATAACAAGGGGTAATCAAACATGTCTTCATAACAATTTCACGGTACAGTGAAATTCCCCTTCGCGGACACCTCTCTTACACGGACACCTCCTTTCAACAGACAGTTTCTGAAGGTGTCGAGCGACTCTTATATAATTTTCATTGTATTAACTCTCTTTTGAACGGACATTCTCTTGAACGGACGCGGACACTAGAAAATGTTCTCCTAACCGAACAAAAAAAAAAAAAGAAACGCCTTGTCTTATTTTTTCTGATGTGAGTATCGCTATTGCATATCTCAATCGTGCAGCGCGCCATCTTCGCTGGGACTTCTCGAGTAAACCCGGGATTCACCGACTTTAATCTTTCGGTACAAACGCAGCCTATGTGGTCCATTTCTGCCCGGCATGAATTAGGGACTTCCCCGAGTTGGTCGGGGATTTACCGTTCTTATTCTTTGGGTACACGGTACACGCTTTCGATTAAATTTCCATTCAGTATTAGTCTGACGTCTATGCGGAAAAGACACAGTGGGCAACACATTCATTGTAGAAATGGCTCGACATTATAATAGAGTGGTTTCAAAATTGGAAAATGGCTAAAGAAAAAAGAAACATTTTGTTATTTTTAGACAATGTGGGAGCTCATCCAAAAGACATTCGCTTAATTCATATAAAAATCTTATTTTTGCCCCTAATTGTATATCAGCTTGTCAACCACTTGACCAAAGCATTATACAGAGTTTTAAAACTTATTACCAAAGTCTAATACTCAAACAGTTAATAAAGAAAATTGGATGCAGTATATTTAGCAAAAACCGCTTGAGAGCTAATAACCAAAGGAACAGTGCAAAATTGCTTCCACAAAGCAGGCTTTCAGCATGAAAGTATTCTAATTCACTTAATGTACTTTCAGATATCCTCAAAAATAGGGTTTTGAAATTTACTGATAATGGAAACCTTTATGATTTTTTCAACCTAGTTGAAGGTTTGTATTTTGAAGATCCAGATTCAGGTCAAGAAATTGAAAATCCAGTTGAAATACAAGAAGAAGATTCTGATGTCGATGAGGTTGTATTCCAGATTATGATAAAGTTATTACCCTGACCAAGCAGCTCAAAAGTTTTGTCGAAAATCAGTTTCCTTGATATATTTGATTTTTATTAAAATCATGATTTTTGTTGTATTTCTTTTATACATACACCTCTCTTGAATAGATACTTTTAGTTGGTCCCATTGGTGTCCGTCCAAAGGCGATTTCACTGTTCATTTATTGAAGACTTGTTGAGATATTGGGTATTATGGCTAGAAATTCAATACACTGTTTCCTGTTCATAAATCAAAATACAATAGTAAAATTGAAATAATCATTCAAAGATAGCTCATTGTTTTTTTGATTAATAATATAATTATTCTGAAAGCAGTGTGTAGCAGGATGCAAGATTTGACAAGCAACTTTTTAAGCAGATATAATCCTGGCTTTGAGATAGTTTATATTTAAAAAAAACAAGGGTTAATATTTTTCTTAATGCTGTGTTTCATAACCTGTAGCTGGTGGAGCCTTAAAGTGCACAAATATATGTATGGAAGTCTGCAGCCTCATATCTGGACTATTTAAAAATAATATATTAACACTACCAAAACAAATAAATATGATATAATTATTTAATTTTATATACATTCATTATCAGCTATTCAAAGACAATTGAATATCATACAAGTCCTCTGCATTAACCTATTTTCCAAGATATTTTCAGATTTATTTTTATTTCAAAAAACAAATATGTTATCATGCAACAGCAATTTTTTGCATAACACATGAATATTTTTTTCTGAAAGGACAAAAAAATTAAAGTATGTTTCCATTAAGCCCTCTTTCATATGCCCAAGATACTTTATTATATTTAAAAAACTAATTGAGTTATGGTGGAACTATACATGGGCAACCATATAACATTATTCAGAGGCAGTGCAGGTTAGGCTTACAGGTTCAGTCAGTCAGTTTGAAGCAGAGTTTCTAGCTGTTTAAAGTGGTAAGAGAAAAATTAATATCTATGTGGGGATGAAAAAATACACTCTCAAAAAAAGCAGGTACCTACTCCTTTAAGAATATTTTACTACTCAGGGGGAAGCTAGGATAGGGCATAATATGTCCCCTTATGAGCACTCATGGAACTATCAATGTATGTTTACATAAGAATAAATAGGAGCCTTAGCAAGAGCCTTGCTGGAAACTGATTCAAATGCTTTAGAAGAAAATTTTGTCTTCATAAAAAGTTTTGTAAAACTACTATACCTATCCAAAAATAGCTCCAATTAAAAATGTATTGGTCAAGCTCTTGTTTAGCTAGTATGAGGCAATCATCAGTTTTCCATCTACTTACACACACTTGATTACTTAATTCATACAACATAGCAATTCTATCAAATCAGCAAGCTAAAATTAGTTACCTGGAAATTTTCCATCACTTCCTTTTGATTCTCGTTCAAATTATTAACACTTATGTCTTTGAAGATCTCTTGTAACTCATCATTTTGCCTCCGAAGTGCCTCCAAATCTAGCAGAGCCCTTGACAGTCTTTCAGCAACTTTAGTTTCTCCTTCTGGAGGAGGAGTTCGACTCAACATAGGAAATACCGATATGGCTAAAACGATTAGCCATAGTGCGAGAAATATTATTAGTAATCTATAACAGCCAATGTAGTTGAAATGTTTCAATATTGCACTCATTTTTGCAGTAGCTTTTATTGCACACTTGGAGATTCTAGGTGTTCTTTTATGACGGCATCACCACTCTGTGATAGAAGAAAGATACTCGATTTGCATAGCTATTATTGTATGTTAATATAGTGCTATTTCTTCTTTACTAAAACTATTCTTATAAGACCCATTACAATCTCGAACACAAATCTCACATCGTCAACACCACAAAACGTGACAAAACATTACATATCAACACCACATCAACACGTCAAGGCTCAAGGCACCGTCAAAGTTCAATTCTGTTGTGGTCACTGGGTTGTGGTTCAATCACTGAACACACGGAGCACGGAGCTCCACATACTGCACAGAACGAAAGATAGGACGATAGAATGGTAGCCGTGGAGGGAAAGGAATACTAACCAGTGACTAATCACAAGATTTTATCACCGATTGGTAGTCACTTGGTAGTCACTGTTAAAAATATGTTTCCTTCCATCTCTATTCTAAAGTCGTATTTAGACCTTAAGCCGTGCCTTAAGCCGTGTATATGTTTTGTGCCGTAAACTAGGTGACAAGTTGTAGGACATTATGTTCTACATTGTAGATATTTAGTAAAACTTTTCCATCAACGTTAATTGTGCGTTTGACTGACAAAGTTTGAGATAAAGTTAAACGCCTTAAAAATAATATTTTGCACTCTATTTTCGAACCTTGCACAACAAACAATTTGTTCACAAGACGTGTTCCGAAACAGATCATAAATTCTTATGAATAATGGTTAAAAACTTATGGAGTCAATAGGCCGCTTTAAACGTACGTTCTAATCTGTCGGTTTTGGAGTGTCGTCTGGTGCGTGGTGCTGGCGCGTTTAGAGTGGCGTGCGTGCTTGGAGCGTTGCATAAGACGTTTCTGGAGCGCGCTCCAACTCTGTGCGATTAGAGCGTATATGCCAAAACCGTACGTCTAAACACAGTTTTGGAGTGGCGCGTTGGATTTCTGAATGGCTGATGACTCCAGCGCGATGCGCCATTTTCAACAACATATTTAAGAAAAAAGTTAAGACACCAAACGTTAGCTTGTGCTTCAATATAAGTATATTTTATCACGGAAACCAAAATAAAAGAAGGTTTAGTGTAAAAAAGTGACGCGAAGGTAGAACGGTCTCTATATATATATCAATAAATTTTTCTAAGTTGTCCCTCGTAAACGCCATTATACTATTTCAAATTTCAACAGAGAATCCACCGGAAACCCAACTGCCGGGCTCCACGTCTGCGTATCGTTCTGGCGGTCTACGGACCAGCGACCGAGCATTTACCCGGAAGTGTTTGACCTAGTGGAATGGCGCGTACGCGCCAAAACTGTCGTAAAAACAATACGTGTAAGGCGGCCTAAGTCAAGGATTGCACTTGCTGCAGCCGCTATCCCGCTATAACCTTTTGTGTATTTACTCTCAAACTGCATTATCGGTCAGAGTGGAACAAACATGGCCTCGCAAAACGTTTATTCGTTTTGAAACACTACGATTTGCTTTTATACATGAACAAAACAAAATTTGGGCGATTGGGGACGCTATTTGATGATTTTTGATCGAAACCGCTTTGCTCTAAGGTCTAAGAGCTACGGTTACCGAGATATGATCGCTTTTCGTTTTTTTTGCTGAATTACCTAAAGTTGCGTATAAATATCGTTATAACTTTATTGTTTCCAGAGATAATGACACAAAATGATGTGTAGCGTATCTCCGACGAGAAAGTATATCACTATATGAACTATGAGAAAAAGGTGGATAGTACATTTGTGCTGTTTGGTGTATTCCGTTCTTTGTAAAAAACCTACTTAAAAGATAAATTGTCAATGCATAATTAACATCCTAAAGCCAATCTCAGATTTGTCGATCATACACTAAATATACCTGTTCACAAAACAACTAATTTCAAAAAATCGTTTTCTTATATAGGAGCTGCATTGTATAATAAAATACCACATTCAGCCAAGCAACTACCACTTAGTAGATTTAAAGGACAAATCATTGAGCTCATATTTAATCACGACCTATCTATATAAGTTTAATCAGACTTTTTACCTAATCTCTTATCAATTATTAAATTTATTAATGATTTTATTGTAAAGATGTTTGTAAGCAATTGGTGCCCTGGTTAGGGAGTAAGAACAGCTGCTAGCTGAATCCTCAGCAGGAAAATAAAATGCATATTATTATTATTATTATTATTATTATTATTATTATTATTATTATTATTATTATTATTATTATATCGTTGGAAAGGCAATAAATCGGCGGTTTCCATTAAAATCATCAAATAGCCTCCCCAATCGCCCAAAAATTTTTGTTGGCTCATGTACCAAACACCCTGTATACTTATTTTCAAACAGAAGCTTATGCAACTTTCGTAGACAACATGTAGGAACAAAGATGGTGGTCATGAATACTAGAACAAAACAAGCTTTCACGGCCACCCTTGGCATAGATTCCCTTGGTCACACCATCACCGTTGGCGCTGTTGGCAGAGCAAAAAACGCGGGAAGGATGACGGGGTCCTCCTAACCTTTAGGCAAAAATGTTTTAAAAAAGTATTTATTTTTTATTAAATAGGAGCACATAAAATTTGGTCCACAGCAAGTATTTTTTATGCGGAAATTGTGTGCTTGGTCTTGGTGAGGGATATTTTTGAGAAGATTGTGAATTCTAGAGTATATTTAATAATCTGTAACTGAAAGTTTTTTTGTAAAGTCGGTATATATTTTTTTTAAGGGAAATTAATTAAAACTATGAGAAAGTCTGTTGATTTGAAAGGAAAAGAAAAATGATTTTGTGCCTTTCAGACATCAGCAGTTGTAAATAATATATTTTCAGAAGTACAGCTTTAACTTCTTTTTCAACACAATGCCAATCATCACATCATCAGAGATGGCAGAGATAGAAGATGATGACATACTGAATGAAGAAGAACAGAAGCGAGAGATAATGCTTAAGGAAAGAAATGAATTTTTGGAAAAATTAATAAAAGATCCTGAGTTTGCTGATATGAGGAAAATATTTGCAAATGATAGTACTAAAATAGTACAGGACAAGCCAAAAACTCAATATAAACGTAAGCGTCATAAATCTGAAGATGAATCATTCAGATGTGCAGCTCAAATTCCTCTAGAATCTCGGAGGTGAGAGAATCATTTTTCTTTGAAGTCTTGAATCAAGCACAATGCATGCATGCTACAAAAAAAAATATATTAAGCCCAGGAACATGGGAATGAGCTGGCTGATTGGGTTGTAGCACAAAAGCCTGCATGCTATCTATTGTACTAAAAAACGTAGTAGCGCCCCATCTGAGGTTTCAGTGAATGGAGCTCAGGTACCATGGGAAAGTTCTGCTAAGTATCTCGATGACACTCTTGACAAGGGGATGACATGGCAACAGCACAAGATGGGTCAAAAACTAAATTCCAAATCTTGTTTGTTAACTCTACCCTGTGCTATGCAGAACATCATAATTAAATTTGATTAACAAAGTTTGGCTATACAAGTTGGTTATTAGACCAGCGATCACTTACGCAAGTGTGGCTTGGTGTTTTATCTCCAAAACGCATTTGTGTAGCCTGCAGGTTCACAGAGACCTTAATATTCCTCACATAAGGGACTACGTCAAACAACAAGCGCAGCTACGTTATAGTCAAGCAGAATCGCATAGACTACACAGTCGAGAAAGTTCGCAAGCACACAAGGCCGCGACTCGCACTGTGATTAAATTTACGCACTTCTTTTTTCTTTGCTCTCCCTCCTTCCCTTTCTTCTTCCCTTCTTTCTCCCTGACTTTGTCTGGTATCTGGGCAACCAGACCTGACATATCTACTGACTTACAAGACTTTAACCAAGAGCAAAGGTCCTACGGATTGCTCTGATAAACATTGACGAATAGAAGAGGCACAAAAGCCATAACCAGAGAAGAAGTAGCAACTTTGCCAGAAGCAGTGGTCATCATTGTGTACCTATAGTTTATTATATATTCCAAGACATTGGGATTGTTTTCATATATAATTTTGGTGACTTTTAAATCGTCTCCAACCATTTTGATTGCTGGATATGGTTGCAAACTTCACACACAGCTGTGCTCATTAACTTAACTGAGGACCTTAATAATTACATACATACATACCAACATACCAACTTAATTGAAATAGACTAGTACAAATAAAAAAAAGTTCAAAAAGTTAAGAGTTCTTAATAGGATTAGAACGATTATTATAGCATAAATATTTACATTTCACTATGTTTGCTTGCACAGTTCCTGTAATAAATATTTCTTACACTTTTTCTTATGTAGGAGAATACTTGCAACTCTGAATTTCCCACATTGATGATGTGTTTTATGTGCACTCGGCATGGTTTCTAAAATGCAGTGCATTATCCCATCCAGAGTCCTGAATCTTTTACTTTTATATAAGCTATACATGATCCATTTACTGTGACATTTAGATGCAAGTTCAAGTAATATGATGAGGTACAAAAAAGTACCATGTGTCTTGTCAGCGTTTAATTTCAAGACATCCACTGTAAGATAATTGGTTAACTTATTAATACAGTTTTGCAGTTTTTCTTGGAAGAAGGTATACTTGACTGAGGTAAATCTCATTGTCATGACTGAGGTAAATCTCATTGTCATCAGCATATTATTGTAGAATTTTACATCCACGAGCAATATCGCTCAGATTGAATGTCTACAGTAGAAATAGCAATGGACCAAGTATAGAACTTTGCGGAGCATTATTGTACACCGGCAGTACATCAGCTTTTTTATTATCTTCAAGAACATAGGTACTTCATGTTAATTTATGTTTCATGTCATGCAAGGTTATTGTTTTCAGAGGATTGATAATAAATGACATGATGATATTAGAGTTCTTCTTGTTGCCAGATATGTCATCATAATACGATACAATAATGTGTATACTCGCAAGCGTCGTTTTTTATAAATCGTACATGTCGCATAGGAAAAGGTTGTAGATAAAATCTTGCATGCAATTTGAGCGCAAGCTTCTTGCACTGCTCACAAATCATGGCAGCATTCCGCTTCGCTTCGCGCGAATGATTATTTCCCAAGCAGCAAAGTAGCACTTTCTGCTCTTAACTATCAAATTCATTATCCATGCTTAGTGATTGTGGATTTTGTTTCATAGTGTAGTTGAAAATCCATAAATTTTGTTGAGCATTTTTTTTTTACGTTTTTATCTGCAACTTCTTTGTTCGATTATCTCTCGTTTGGAATTTGTTTTTTGTTGTCCTAGTAATTTCTTTTTACTGTCCAGAGGTTGAATATTGAATAGTGATTCAACCTCATCCAATTTTTGTTTGAAACTGGGTTTTCCATTTTTCTGGTGTATCTTCCCAGAGTATTGAGGGAAAGAATTAGCTCCAAGCTTAGTAAAGGTCAGATTTATAATTTATCAAAACATATTGATTCAATAGATAAAACCTATGATATTTACTGTTTGTTATATTTTCAGGTCATTGAGACTACAAGATAAAAAACCATTATTCACATTCGATGATTTACCAGAGGAAAAGACTGTAAGACATTTATTCAAATCTGATGAAAACTATGACTATGAAGATATTGAAAACATAGTTTATCAGCCAAAGAAACAGCGGACATCTTTTAAAGTTAGAAGGGAGGGACCTGTTACAATCCCAGTAGAACATATTACAGAAACAATGCTAAACAATATAGCAGAAAAAGTATCTATCAAAAAATATTCTGATTCAGGTACTACCTGTCATCAGTGTAGACAAAAAACAGTTGATCAAAAGACATATTGTAGAAACAGTGAATGTTCAGGCCGCCGGGGAATGTTTTGTGGTGTTTGCCTTAAGAACAGGTAGGAATAATTTAAAATATTTTTTTTAAGAATATGGGGAGTTCTAAAAATCTTCATCAATAGAATAAAAGTTATGGAAAGAATCTTTTAACCCTTTAATAACGTCAAAAGTGAGCTTTTCTTCTCGAGCTCAAAACATTGGGAATAAGAGTTATGTCACTTGTCATTCTCATGGTTGATTGTTTATTTCATTTGGTTATCAACAACTGCTCAAAATTGGCAGAATATATATTTTTCATTATAAATGCTATCTTGTATCCCTAGGGTCTCTTATAATATCTACAATGGTCACAAAAAACGTGGTTAGAAATTAGTCAGCTGTCATCATGACTGTACTAAAAATAAAGTTTCACAGTATTCCAGATTAAAATTTCATTTTTCAATCTACATTCCATTACTGTGTACGGTCAAGTGATTTATAAACGCACCCCTGTGCGAACATTCTCTGAAGTAACATATTGGCAACGCGGCAGATTGTACGACCTTCTGCATCACCTTTGGTAGGCAACGCGGTGATGAGATTCGCTATTCAGCCGGCTTCTATCTCTTTCTAACATACACACTTATCGCACTTCTCTCTCGTAGACATTAAACTCAAGCCGTCAGACAAATTTGGTTCTCAGTATATAAAT
The DNA here is from genome assembly GCA_963669975.1 of Acanthoscelides obtectus. NCBI lineage: Eukaryota > Metazoa > Arthropoda > Insecta > Coleoptera > Chrysomelidae > Acanthoscelides > Acanthoscelides obtectus. The sequence continues at coordinate 49,557,626 of CAVLJG010000009.1, read as the reverse complement.
ATATTCCTCGAATTATAACGAAAAGAAAAATATGTTTTAAAGCGTAGTATTTTTAAAGTGTTTAGTGTTTCAGGCGTGGTTATACGGGAATCACCGTGTACGGTAAAAGCAATCATTTTTTTCTTTACATCTGCAGATATGGTGAAGATGCCGCACAAGCCCTGCTAGATCCAAACTGGCATTGTCCAGTCTGTAGAGGAATATGCAACTGTTCCTTCTGCCGAGCACGCGAGGGCAAGCGCCCGACCGGTATTTTAGCACCATTGGCTCAAAAGCATGGCCACAAGTCTGTTAAAGACTTTTTGGTCAGCTTAAAGGGTGAAGGAGACTATTTAGAAGACCACATGGATCCCAATAAATTGCTGGGCTTCACAGGAGAAAATTCAGTGATTGCTAAGATGGGGGCTAGCGTTGAACACACTATTGTTCTAACGGGTATTGACAAAATAGTCGCAAAAATTAATTATTTGAAGGCAGCACTTGCATGTATTGACAAAAAATAATACCAAAACTAGCAATGAATTCACATATACATATAAGTCGGAAAGGACCAAGCCTGGCGAGTCAAAATGAAAATGTTCGTTTTCAAAACCCTCTTAATGCATTAGCCTTCCAATAATCATGACATTACAGTATTATCCCATGGTATTTATGTATTTTTGACTTGTAATTATAAGGTGGTTTATTATATCGTCAAAAAGTCTTGGTAAGACGGTAACCTCATAGGTATTAAATCATTTGTATAGAATGTACCTATAACCTCGGAGTAAGCTTGGTGAAATTTCATAGTCGGTCAGCTTTTGGCCGAAGTGGAAACAAATAATAACAACCTTCTATGACGTCACCGTCTTGATGTATTTGACTTAAATTTTATATTACCTTTTACTGTATTAATTTTTTTAAATTTGATTGTTTTCTGTATTTGTAAAGAATGCTAATGTGGATGGTTGGAATGAAGATCCTTATGAAAAGCTGCAACAGTATATATGTATGTAAATGTCTTGGAATATATTTTAAACATTGTAAAATAAATTTGTACTTATACTTTTATGTAAATAAGGTATGAAATCTTATCAACTTTCTGAGGTGGTTATTTTTTATGCATTCATAAGAATTTCATGTACTAAATTGACCATTATGACCTTGAAATATTACCTGTTTTTTGACTTATGATGGCGTAAATCTGGAGATACAGGTTTGTTATGTTAACTATATTTGTATTTTATATTTAGATTAGGTTTTTAGAAAAATGTGGAATTCTAGAAAATCAAAATAAACTGATTCGAGAATATTTGGCTTATATTTCAACTCATTTATGAAGAGATTTATTAAAATAGAAATAAATATTAATGCCAGCTGGCAATTGCAAAAGAAAATCAAAATGGAATGGTTACTGATGGTATGTACTATGTACATTCACAAAACATTGTGCATTTCTTGAGATATTCACTTGCCAAATGTAGACCGGCCTTAAGCTCCTGTCGGGGGAAGCGCGCATGTGCATTGGACTACGCAAAAATTTTGTTCTATGAAGATTGGCTTGTTCGGTAACGCCCCATTTCCTTGTTTCGGGTTTTATGGATGCCCTCCATCAGTGTTGCCGAACCGAAAAAGACGAAATCCGTAGACAGGGTCCTTCAATTTCGGTATACATACATATATTCAAAGACGAAATCGAGATTGTCACAAGATCAGCGTTAGATCAAGGGATTTTACGTTAAGTAGCTCCCTCTATGAAAAAATGTATATTTTTGTATTGCGCCCACACACACAGTATTAAAGTTCTTTATTAGGTACAACCTGTACAGTGAGCATACTGGTCGCTCTTCAAACTGCTTTGTAACTATCATTGAAACTCATTTTACCATTCTTGTTTGAAAGATTTTGAACATTTTCCTATTTTACTCCTGAAGCCACACCATCTGACATGATAATTTAATACTAACTTAAATACAGACGAGCTTCGGTTTCCTTAGTGTTTGTCCGGTGAGGCGGTAATGACGCTAATATCTACCAGTCTGTACCTTTTGTATGCATAAAAACCAATATAGGGAAAGTGGAATAAAAGATGTGCGTACATAATTGTAGGCAATCCAAACCTACGTCCTCGTGTACTCGACTGCTGCCTGAGTGGACGCTTTAAGTATGAATTTTGAAAATTTGCTCTACAGTGTGTAGTTCGAAAAAACATCGCACAAGTCTGTTTTATTAAGAATTAGCTTATGTCTATATTATATCCCTCCTCATCACATGCTAGGACTACTACTTCGTGATTTTGCATACATCAGGTTTGATTCAGGTATCGATGTCATTTAAAAAAATTACAAAACAATGTTTGACCTAAAGTACTGCCCCGAGGCACCCCTGTTTTAACATTAAGCTCATTCGACAAAGCTGTTCCATTACGTCCCAACAATTTTACTTTTTGCTTACAATTGCTGAGGTATGATTGTATCCAAGAAAGTCCTGATCCTCTAATTTTTGCAATAATAAATTGTGATCTAGGCAGTCATACGCTTTAGTAAGGTCAAGAAAGATACCCAGTACACTCTTATTGTCGTCCAAGTCTACTATAATATTCTGAAGAGTTTCGTTTATCAGGTCATTTAGAGTTAAAAAATACAATATTTTGTTATTCATTACCATCCCTGCTGTTTTTAACTGATCAGGATAAATACCATATTTCAACGAATTATTGATAATAAATACCAATGGATCTATGTACAATGTAATCAATGCAATTTTTTATTATTATGCTGGATATTTCATCTTCACCACTACTCTTTACAGGCCTGACACACATCAAAAATAAAATTCGTTTAAGAATGCATCCACAAACAGGACTATTGTTGCGAATTAAGTTCTCAATTGATCTCACTAAGAATTTGTTGAATTTATCTGCTACGAGATTCAAATCAAGCTCATCTGATTCTATCTGTTGCTTAAAAATTGCCTGACCCATTTTAATTCATTTACTATCTGCCATACTGTTTTGCCCTTAATATCAGACATTCGTATGCTGTTGTTGTACTTACTCTCTTTTTTTGCATTTTGTCAGTTTTATGTTGTATTTTTTTCTTTTTAACTTAGAGTGTTCCTTATACATAGAATCTACCAAGCTAACTATATATAAAAAATTCATTTTTTCTTACACTGTTACTTCCACTTCTTGAAAAATTGGTAGATCCGGCAACGTTGACCTCCGTGCCTGTGCTGTGTATGTTTTATACCCCCTCCACTTCACCATCTCTTCGTTTCGACAACAGTCAACTTGTGCTGTCAAGAGTGTCAATTGTATCCATGTTCTGTGCTGCGTTCCCTTCCCCTGCAACCCTCGATCCACCTCGTTCCCACTCGTTTGTTTTGGCTATATGCGGTAGCCGCATCGACGTTTGTTTCTACGAATATCTGACGTTCTACACAGCGATTTTTGGTAACTACACGTAAAAAATACTCCTTGGGATATTGTATACTCCGTATATTTACTTCGCATCATGTAATATCAGTGCCTGAACCTATAAATATCTACATACTACTCTACCGCCATTCCTGCATTCAACCGACGCTTCGCGACCATTTTGATTTTTGAACATTTCCTTTAAAATTACTATATTCTTCGCACGAAGTTATTCAACGTGTATTTTAGTTAAGTATTAATACTGCTACGATTCTGATTTTTCTGTTGGGTCAGATAACATTTTGTTGATGGAGAAAAATGGTGTTTAGGGTATATGTTACAGTAAAATTGTATAAAATAAAAGGCTAATTATTATGATAGCCTAGACAATTTAGAGATAATTAGGTTTGTGCTAAATTGTAACAAATTTTACCATACAGGGTGTTAATAAAGTATGTAGACAAACTTCAACCATCAAATCCTTGGTCAATTAGAATACGAAATTTCCATATGAACATAGGTCCGCAAGGGCTTTCTTTTCAAGCTAGAGCATATTAGCACTAAGGCCCGTATCGTCAGTCGTCCCTACAATTGTAGGGCGCCTTTATGGCCTCCTTGATTGTCATAGTTTTCTACTTCTCCATGTCAGCGCTCTATTTTGAGGTTATGTCACAAACATCTATTTGCATCAAATTGTGCTTGCTTCTGAGTTATATCATGTTTTATCAGCCTGAAATTTCCTACAATATAAAAAGAAAACATATCTTCAGAATAGGAGAGCGCTGACACGGGACAGGTGCAATGTAGAAATTTTTGAAAGAGAGAAAGGAGTATGACAATCGAGGAGGCCATAAACGCGCCTTACAATTGTAGGGACGACTGACGATACGGGCCTAAAAGAAATGATATTGTTCTAAAAAATTATAAAAGAATGAAACATTTAATTAAGCATTGCCCTGTGGTGAATATCACATGATTTACAGTTGTTTTCAGACCATCCATGTACGTAGATGCCGATAATGTTATCCAGTATTTTTTTAAAAAATCGCATGACATTGATTTGCTTTGATCACAATACTTTTAATACTTAAGCATTGTGCTTATGTAGACGCGTATGACATACCCGAAAACAATTATATAATTTATTTTATCAAATAATTTGTGACCACTTTGAACATTAATTGTAAAAAAACTATTTGATATTTTCTATTGTTATTCTATTTGAATGTTACTGTTCAAAACTATTGACCTAAATAAATTTTTTCCCAAAAATGCAGGATAATACTATTTTTATCCACATACATATTGAGCCTCAGCAACTTGTAAAACATGCAAAATTTATCATGGGTTATACCAACTCTTCAATAAATATGTTTCATTATTCGAAATATGTGAAACATTACTCATATTTGTTTAGTGATAGTCCTCTAGCTCAAAAAGAAAGCTGATACGAACATAGTCTTCAAATATGACCGTGGATTTGATGGTTAAAGTTTGTCTACATACTCTATTAACACCCTGTATGTATGGGCAAAACCTAATGGCCTTTTCAGCTTTAAAAATGTAGGTATCCTTGTGAGTTTGATAAAATGACATTTTGTAATGTTTTCAGATTACTATCAAGCTTTAGGTTTTGTTTAAAACTTTTGTAGATTGGCTGGAGTGTAAATGAATGGGAGCAGTATTCAAACAAGACTGTTTTTCTCAAAAACTGTTCATTTTATCAAAAACAAACAAAAATAGTATTTCAAACATTAAAAACTCTAAGGATAGTCCAAAGCATTATGATTATGGTTTTTGTCCAATGCTTTGAAAACACCCTGTGTAGCTAAACTATATTAGAGCAGCAATCTCTGATTTTGCTCCCATTATATGTGCCAGTCTAGTTGGGGGTTAAAGCTTTGTCAAATGTAGATTGTGAAAAAGACAGTTTTGATTGTATGTTAACCTGTTTTTCACGTTTTGGCGTCTATTGACGTAAACAGCTGATCAACAATTGAAATGTTTGTTCATAATCTTAAGTTATGATGAATATGACCCTCAGCCTAACTAGTGCCATCTACTTCTAGCTATCGATATTGTCTCCCATTATTGACAAAAATTTTAATAAGAGAAAAATATTAGAATGAACAATTGATCAGGTTATTGGGATTAGGAAATATCAAACTGATTTTTTTTTGATATTAGACTAGATCAAGTAATCTCATGCCTATGGTCCAAAAGTAAAATGGCTGTGGAACAGGTTTGACAAATAACTTCTGTTTTAGCTTTTCGGACCCTATGCAAGAGATAACACATGTTTAGTATCTTACGAGAACTCCTGTATGAAATTTATTTTTTCCTCACCTCGGTACCCTGTGAGGCCTGCCTGCCCCTAAACCATTCCAAAATATAAGCTGCATACTAAAAATACATATGCTGGAGAGCATATAGCTCCACCAACAATTTTTGTTTTTTCTTTAGTTGCTGTAAATTTAACTTTATATAACTTACTGGATGAATTTGTTAAATCAATAAGAATGTGCTCCGCATTTATTGTTTTGGTTTGTTTTATCATTCATGGTAAGTTTTATTAAGTTACAATTGAACCAAGAGAAAGAAAGGTGTTGGTGGCACTATAGTTATGCTCTCCAATTTAGTAGATCTTAATAAAACGCGCCTAAAAAATGGATGTCCCCAATTGGCAGTATTTAGTAGCACTTTTATTTTAATCTGTTCTGTGATATCACATCAAATTTGGAGTATTCCATATTCAAACTTGTCTCGATGGCAGATATGGATGGTTCCATCTGGGGTAATTCAAACACCACTAACATTCATGTTGTCCAAAACTTTCAAATCATGCATTGATTACATTGCTTGGGCACTGACATGTCATCTGCTTTCCTTATTTAGTGTGAAACAGACATCAATTAGATGCACTATGATGGATTCAAGAATTTTTATTATGATCCACCTTGTACACTTGGTCGATATTAGCATTTTTCTCCATTAACTTTTACATTCTGACCCAACAATTAAAAAGTCTAACACAGGAATTTTCCATAGCAAAATGGGCGACCGAAATCAAGATGGCGGAACACGCGTATACGTTGGCGGTCTGGACGAAAAAATAAAAAAGGAAGACATCGAAGGCGAGTTTGAGAAGTTTGGTAAGCTCAACTCAGTCTGGGTGGCGTTCAACCCTCCAGGTTTCGCGTTTGTTGAGTTCACTGAACTAGCTGATGCCGAAACGGCTTGCGACAATTTAAACGGCACGGACTTCCTTGGATCCAAACTCAGAGTGGAAATTGCTAGGGGAAGATCCAGAAGTAGAGGTGCTCCCAGAGGACGCGGAGGTTTTCGAGGTGGTAGAGATTTTGGAGGACCACCCAGAGACAGGTACAATAACTTTGGTGGAGGGGGAAGAGATAGGGGATTTGGGGGCAGTAGGGATTATGGCAGGAGCGACTCCTTTGGGAGGGAGAATGGAAGAGGGGGTGGTGGATTTAGAGGAGGTCCTAGAGGAGGCGGCAGGCGATTTGAGGATCGGTTCAGGTCAAGGTCACCTAATAATGGTTCAGGAAGACATTATTGAGCACAGAAAATGTATGTGGGGATATGCTCATTTATCTATAAAATTATTTTACCATGTACAACCACTTATTAATACAGCAAATAGGAATGTTAATTATTTATGATGTACATAAACATATTGTGATTGATGAGAATCAACTATCCAGAGCAAACGTTCTATACTGGCCTTCCCTGATCTGTCGATATTAATATTCTGAAAAGTCCACACTATGATTCAGCATTAACAAATAAACCACCAAGGTATCTGAGATAAAAATGATTTTTAAATTGTAACAGTATATTTGATATTTTGTGTCAAACTATATTCTTTAGTTCTGTAACTATAGCTAAAACTGCATATTTTTCCAAATATTGAAATATTTTATAGCTGCATTGGTTACATTCAGCTGAAGTATGGCTTAGCCCTGTTCATGAGTATTGCTTGCTATTGACCAAGTCTGCTGACAACTAGCACAACTGGGCGTATCCTATTTCACATGTTTGACTTCTATCTTTTCACAAATTTCAAAGTGGACCATTCGTATGGTGTCTAGCAGAGTAGGGTGCTAGGTTGTAGTGTCTAGATGCAACAGAACATAACCAATGTCATAATATCAACATACAATGAGTCTCTTGGCAATATTCAAAAACCGGAAATTCTGTCAGCAAATTGGAATCCCACTATCTTGTTTTCACGGATCATGCAACAGTTCTTTCACTGATCTTTTATCATTTTTGTTTATGTACATTAGTGAAATGCCATTTCTTTAAAAGTGTCAGTTCAATATTTTTTGCTAGCAATGTAGCAGAAGGTATTATTTTGTCATATATTTAAACATACCCTAAAAAGTTGTGAGTCACCATATATAATAGTCTTTTTTTTTGGAAAATTCTAATTAAAATATAGTACGGCAATAAGAATTACATACTAAATTATTTTATCAATTATTTCTTAAAGACTGCTTAAGTAAGATTTTGTTTATTTTGACTTTGAAGTATGAATTAAAGTGACTAGCTCCTCAGAATAATGCTTGTGTAGGGGTAAATAAACCGGAGAGCATAACTACCCATCAACAATTTTTTTTTTGCTTGGTTCATATGTAACTTACTATAACTTACAAGGATGGAGAAATAAACACAATCATATAGGCTATAGCTCTAGTTCTGCACTACTCTCTTTTAAGAGATTTGCATTATAATCAATATCCAATCACCTGATTTGTTGTTAAATTAAAATTGAATAAGTTTCATACTTATTATTGTTGGTGGGGTGGTGCTGACCAGCTTATTTTTTTGTAAGCCAATTTTGAACTAGGGACTTAACACAAAAAGATCTTCACTTTCTACACAGCTTATTATGTTACTATAATAATACTCTGGATTTTAGTTTATATTGTCATCTTTTATATTTAAAACTAGACATTACTTACCTTTCTTTGATTCATTTTTTGTTTTTTCCTGAATAATAAATGTTATAATGATTCCTTGTTTCATTTCTAAGCTATTTTTGTTGTTTAATTTTTAACCTACTTATGGAACATGCTAGGTTTTTATAGATAGTCATTGATTATTTGTTCACTTGATAATGGGGTTTTCCCTCCAAGGTGATAGATACTGTATTGTATGTGTTCAGAAGTAATTACAGTGAAACCTGTATAAATGGTATGTCACAGGCTACCTATAATTTTTGATTACTTAGAAGCTTTTCATTTACCAAGTTTATGGAAAAGGCAGATTTAAAGTGGTAGTTATACAGAGCCGCCCTTAGGAGATGCGAGGCCTGGAGCAAAACATTTTCGCGAGACCTTTTTTTTAAAAAGTGGTCTGTTCCGAAAAATTTCAAAATTTCGCGCAAAAAAGTTTTGATGAAGTCATTTCATCTCAAAACACGCCAATTGACATGATTTGTTTTATTTGCGAGGGTTGAGTGTATTTTTATTTTTGATAGTATAAGTATACAATATTTCACTCTGTGTAAAGAATTGAGATAAGAAAGAAGTATGACATAACTATGATCTAAACTCTTCCACTTTGATTTTTTAAGCAATGAACCATTAGGAAAATTGTAATAAAATCTAGGTCTGCCAGGAAATAAATTCGTATAAGAAATTTTTTTCTTTTGAAGTGAATAATCAATCATAAATAAGCACATATTATTACAAAACATTCATATTATTTGCACATATGTATATGTATTATCTTTTGGTCATGATGATCTCCTTCTTGGGTTTTGTATTTAATCAATAATTTAACATATTGTGAGAGTAATCAGACATATTTTACGCACATATATCTGTACATTATTATATTATTTTCATTCAACCAAAACTTTTTACTTATTTGTTGTGTGGCGCGAGGCCTGGAGTTGCCGCTCCACCCTGAAGATGGCCCTGGTCTTACAATAGTAGGAGAGTTGATAGATAATTTTGGGTAGTATTTGAGTCAGGCTAAAAACTTTTCTAATGCTCCTATAACACTCAATCTTAGAACTGCAGAGCTGGCGGTTCTAAACCAACCCTTATGTTTTTAAAGATGCGATTTTTTTAACAAGATTCCCTCTGGAGCTTTTCGAAAATTTCAAACCTTCAAATTGGACATTTAAAGAATGAAAAAAAAATAAACTAGATCATTTTGTCAGGACTTAAACTTTGCCAGATGCTTGCAAAACTATATTGAAAAAACTTGAGGCATGCTGTGGATAGTCTGGAACAAGCCAAAAGGCCTTGTTTTCGTTTAGCGATAATTTATTCATATAGATATACAGGGTGTTTCAGTTTATTGTTGCACAACTTTGATTCGATAGAACTTTTAAAATTAATGCATAAAGTCTATATAAACATGGGTCGAAAAATGCGTGGCTTCCGAAATACAGGGTGTTTAAATTTACTTTCTTAAATAGTTGTATGTATAACAGTGAAAATTGGTTTTTTTGGTACGACAAAACGAACCATGGGCATAGTTTTACTGTAGCCGCTAGAGGGCGCTCTGTACCTGTAGTGTATTAAAATGACCGAAAATTTTTTATTAGTGCAATTTTTTGCTTTTTTAATAAAAAAACTGATTCTTCGCACTTTCCAACATAAAAAAGCTCTCTTGTGAATTTTCGCTATAGTTAGCCGTTTTTGAGATATTTCGATTTTTAAGGTTCGATGCATTTTTAATTATTTATGATAAAATAACGTTAACGTCAGTATCTCGATAATGTTTAGAAGTAGGCTGTGCCTGCAAATATTTTTGAAATTGAAAGCAAAACGTCAATTAGTTGACAGTTAGTTTTGTTGTCTGTTGAAACCTGAAACGTTTTTTTGCAATTGTGAATGCACGAAATTTAGTTTCTTTTACCTGTTTTTTTTTTTTGTAAGTTTTATTAAAATGCCATTTTTATTCTCCAATCAATTCATTTTGTGTATGGCTTTGTAAATGGAGACGCAGCAGAAGCAGCCAGAGAATACGCACGAAGATTTCCAAACAGACGATATCCAACTCGCTCAGTATTTGCAAGAGTGCATCGCCAAATAATTGAAAATGGTTTTGGAAATCTCCAAAGGGATCAAAACATGAATGTTCGTCAGCGCAGATTTACCCGTATGATTCTGCGTGAGTTTGATAGAGATCCGACCACAAGTGTTAGGAGAGTTTCTGGTGCCTTGGGAATTTCAGCAAGCCATGCTCACCGTGTTCTTAGAAATGACCATAGACGTCCTTAGCATTTGCAAAATGTGCAAGGACTACAGCCAGGGGACGGAGAACGAAGAATCACATTTTGTCAGTGGATTCTTGATAGAACTGATAATAATAGGGAGTTTTTAAGTAACGTTTTATGGACCGATGAGTCATGCTTCACTAGACGTGTAGTGGTAAATTTTCATAATCAACATATTTGGTCGCATGAAAATCCGCATGCAGTTCGGGAAAGAAATTTTCAGCATGAATTTAGTGTGAACGTGTGGATTGGTATCTACCATAATCCACTATTTGGACCCTACCTTTTGCCTGCTGGAAATATGTGGGATGATGTTATGTTAGATTTAAGAAGATTGGCCTGGTTCCAGCTTTGTGGTTGTCCGGCTCATTATTCGAGAATAGTTAGAAACTGGTTGGACGAAAATTATCCAGAAAGATGGATCGGCCGTGGAGGACCAGTCGCCTGGCCCCCAGGATCCCCTGACCTAAATCCATTAGATTTCTTTGTGTGGGGATTTCTAAAAGAAAAAGTGTACCAGACTCCCGTAACCACAAGAGATATGCTAATAGACAGAATCAGGAATGCATGTGATGAAATAAGGTCTTATTTGAATAATGCTATACCACGTTCGATCATTCGTAGATGTGAATTGTCTATTGAACAATTGGGTTTACATTTTGAGCAACTATTTTAGATTTTGCATGTTTGTCCTAACTATCCAATAGCATTTTAGTTGTAAATAATTAATTTAATTTGTTAAAAATAATATTGGGAAATTAAACAAATTAATATTGTTTTTTTGTGTTTATTTGGAGTTAGGAATTATTGCTGTGTTTAAAAACACAATCTAAACGATCATCTTAATTACTTGTAATGCCCAAATCGAAAATGTGAAAAAAATATTATTTTCCCATAAATAATTAAAAATGCATCGAACCTTAAAAATCGAAATATCTCAAAACCGGCTAACTATAACGAAAACTCACTGGAGAGCTTTTTTATGTTGAGAAGTGCGAAAAATCAGTTTTTTTTATTCAAAAAGCAAAAAATTGCACTAAGAAAAAATTTTCGGTCATTTTAATACACTACAGGTACAGTAGAGAGTAAATTTAAACACCCTGTATTTCGGAAGCCACACATTTTTCGACCCATGTTTATATAGATTTTATGCATTAATTTTAAAAGTTCTATCGAATCTTGAAGTTATGCAACAATAAACTGAAACACCCTGTATATTATTTTCCTCCCATAGTTGGGTTGTAAGATCTGAACCAGTAAAACTAGGAATAGTACTTGATACCAGATCAAACTGGACATGTCACAACTATTTGTTCTTAGGCAGCTATGCAGATGCCTCGATAACAATATTTTCTGGGTAGAGTACTTCAGCATGTTCCATAGTCACATTACATAATATGGCACAATGCTGCTTTGGGGGAAACTCGCAGGCATCTAACAACATTTTCATTTTACAAGAAACGGCTTTGAGGATAATTACAACTTCCAGTTATGGATCAACGTGCAGAAATCACTTCAAAAATGTACAAATATTACCAGTTTCATCAATTTATATTTTTGTAGTCTATGTTATGTGCTCAGAAATCTAAACCAATATCAAACCTCTGCAGAAATACACACTCATGCACTACATAATGTTAATTGCCTAAGGAATCCATACTCGCGACTGAATATGACTAAAAATAATAGAACTAACTTTATATAATTTATTCGTCAATGCAAATAAAGAACTTTGAAAATATATCTAATCCCAACTTCTCAAAGTTATTAAAAAGCCTTGCTTAACTACCCATTCTATTCAGTTGTTGAGTATGTGGAAGCTATGGGGTCACTTGGATAGTTAATAAATTGGTTTGTAGAACCTCACATGTTCATTGCATATACATTATGTCAATATTTTATAAGGGACAAATCATTTCAATGGGACAATCTACCAGCCAGGTGCTCCAGAAAGTGGCATATGCGTGCGAGTGAGAGAAAGAGCGTAGGTATATCTTCAGATGACACTGCACTCTCACTGGTTTGGGCAAGACCCAAGTGACTACAATTTCCTTGCTGTTAGGAGCCAGAATTTCAAGGTAATTATATTTTCGTTCCTAATATGTATAAAATAGTCTTGTATATTGTACATATCTTGATCTCAAATATAAATTAAAGAATTATAATTAAATCTCTGGTTACTTGAATCTGGTTGAACTTGCATATTCAGGATGTACAATTTTGAAGATTTCCACATCACACTCTGGAAAAATTTGCTACCCCATCAAACTCAAAAAGATACAAAACTAATCATAGAATCAAATACTAATTGAAATGTGTTTGAAAGTTCTTAACAAAAGGTAAATGTCAGGACTTCATTGTTATTGCCAATAACGTATCCATAAGCCACTTGACCAGGTTTCACTGTAGTATATTTTAAAACAGGATGCATATTTTAAATTGCACTGATTCAATACATACCTATTTCCACATGTATACAAGGAAAAATCAAGCAATAGTCCATATAAAAGAAGGTTTATTTTATGGGATAAACAAAATTAAGTGTTGCTTAATTAATTCTTAGCCACCAAAGCAATTTCCCAGTTTTCTTCACAAGTAAGAGGCCCCTCAATGCTAGATCCAGCCTCTTTGTCCATAATTCCAATTTGGAATTTTGAGAAACTTCTTGCATCTCTATAGTATAACACCTGAAACAAACAGTAATGCTTTTAGTTCCTGAAAGTTCAAATTATTTGACAGTATCACAGTCCTGATCTACTAAATATAATTGTTAATGTTTTAATATCAAAATCTTAAAAAACATCAACATTAAAGCATTTTCACCTAAACAGAATTCCTCTTCCAATTTTTTTTTTCATGAAGGTGTAAATACAAATCTAAGAAAAACAAGACTCCATCTACTTACCTCCATGCATTTTAGAACCAGTGCCTTTGCTTCTGCCTGTGTAGGGTTGGGGTTCTTATCTAAAAAGTCTCTTATAATGGGCAGCACAATATGGGCTGCATACCCAGTACAAATGGCTCGATCAGTATAAGCGGTTCCTAGTTTATCCACCTGGCCTAAAAATGGTTCACCATCCTACAAAACAAAAAAAAAAGGTTAAAATGTTAATTCTACTCTGAATGGTTTTAATGCTGTATTAGTGAAAACCTACTCCTTAAATACTTGAAAAATAAATAATAATAAACTTATTAATAACTTTTGGTTGTTGTTGATCATATACTACTGTCAAATACACGTACAGAATTATTGCATGTTTGCAGTAACTTTTAATCTTGCATATAAGCAAAAAATAAGCTTTATTAGTTAGAATCTTGTGAAACAAAATATCTTAAATAATACAATACCTGAATCCCAGCAACAATGATATTATTCCAGAATGGATCAAATTTACTTCTTCTCTGATACATAACTCTTGTAAGCCAGCAATACAATGACTTTGGTTTCAGTTTAATATTATCACCAATGCATTCTTCATCAATTCTGAGATAAAACAAATGTTAATATAAATAGTATTTGGGCAGGTTTAGGTTTCGTAAAGGATTATAGCTTTGTCTCCTTTGTTTAATATTGTAATGTTTCGACAAAGAAATTAGGTGCTGCTTAAAACCTTTCTTTATAAACAAGTGGTGTAATACATGAATAGCCAATAACTATATGTGTGTTATGGAAAAAATCAATTGAATAGGACTGAATATAAGTAAATGTATTCCAAAACTTACATTTTCTGTTCAATGAAACTCTTAATGTACTGGAAATCAGCATAATCTCCGCTGGCACCCAGTAAGATGTTTTCATTGACTTTCAGAATTCTAGGGCAATTTTTGTAACGTGCCAGAGACCCATAAGAAGCCAATAGATCGCCGGCTATGACTACACCTTTATCATATGCTAGGGCTATCACAGAAGTGGCTGTGGTCACTGGAGACCTAAAAAGGTCCCAAAATGTAAATTGCAAATCATTCTATGGGATAGGTTAACTTACTTTGAATGTGTTATTGGCTCACTTGGTCTTGTTTGAATGGCTGGAAAGTTATAGAAACCCCCAGGAGTGGGTCCATTATGCCAAAGGGCAGGTGGAGCGCCCATCGGATCAAACATTCTTTAATTTTTTTTGATAAATAGCAACTTTATTGAATAAAGATGACTGGCGTTTGTTAAGTTTGTTTTTACCACGGTCGCAGATGCGCGAATGACTTTTGACTTGTCATTTTTGACAACTTGAGCTTACAACTTACGTCGATGATTAGAATCATAACGGTTGATTTTGATTAATTATTGTAAAAAGACGTATTAATGGCCGCCATTTACATCGGCTAACAGCTAACAGGTATTCATGTTCACCATTTACACCCATTACAATTAAGGATTGGTACATCGGTAGCCATCGGCAAATCAGTTCTTAATTAATATTGGTAGCACTGTGATTGAATTATTTGCTATTTGCTCCATGGAAGATCATGAAATTTGGAATCCTGTCGCAAAGGATGGTGTGGCTCTTGAAAATCTACTGTGCGTAGAACATGGCGCAGACCATCTACCCATTGAAAAATGTCAAATTCATTCTCTGCGCAGTGTACACACCAGATAGATGCCCAATGCGCAGCACCTGAAATTCATTATTTACTGATTTACTGTGTCGTCTATCAACTAACTTCAACGTTGACATTTCTGGTTTCACTCCCTCCCATGAGTGTAACTTCCTATCTCTGGTCTTCATGCTCTATGGATGACATGGAATATAGAATTATACCAGTGTTTTGTGTTTTGTCATTCTACCGAGTTTTGTGCTGTACTGTTTATTGTTTTGGTTTTGTAGTGTGTATATTTCTGATAAATGAAATAAAAATTGCAAATCACAACAATATGCGATTTGCAAAGTACACATGAAATTAGAATATTAGCACAATTAATTTCGTAAACCAAATCAAAATTATAGAAATGACTACCTGGGCACTTGTTTATAGTGGTGTTTGTACTTTGTTGGGTTACAGTGCTTTCGTGACGTTCATAATACTGGGGAATTACCCTGCGGCAGTGCTTGGTTTTGTTTCAGGTAAAATGTTTTATAAACATTCATTATTGTTTAAAATGAATAAAAAAAAAACAAAAAACTGTCGCCCAACGTGGGGCTCGAACCCACGACCCTGAGATTAAGAGTCTCATGCTCTACCGACTGAGCTAGCCGGGCTTACGAGTGTTGTTTGCAGACAAGCATAAACCAGCATTTGTTTGCGCTGATTGTACAGGGGTAATTGAAAAAGTTTTGAAATATCCATTTTTGAACCACACGTACCAACTATAATGAGCACGGCTTCGTTCCTAAGCAGTGTTGCCAGAGCGAAGTTTAAAATATCCGTCACACGTATCGCAAAATTCCGCTACATGCCGCTACGGTCTAAAAATTTAAGGGGGGGGGGGGAGGGGGGCTTAAAATAAACAACAAATATATTTTTTACATATTTACTTTTTTTAAACACTGTCTAAAAACCCTACTAAAAATACAAACAGTAACATAATATAATTGCAATTTTTCGTAAAAACATAAAAAGTATACCTCTAAAAAAACTTTCTTTGGTTTAGAATTAGGAACTTATAAAGAAATAGAAACTATCACCAATATCTTAATAGAAAAAAAAAAAACAAAAAATAAGGACAAAGAAGAAGCGGAAACGTGGAAATGCCTACGTTTGCTTATTTTATTCAGTCAGAATCAGAAATTACTTCTTCTTCAGCTTGTGCTTCCTTATTTACATTATATAAATTCTTTTTATATTTGTTTAAATGATTCTCATTAATACCATAGGATAAACAGCACTGTTTTTTTGATTCCAAGTCTAATTTAATTGTAAGTAGTGCAGACAAAGTTGATGGTATTATTTTATTTCTTTTTTTTGTTTTGTAATCAAACATACCATATAAGAAAAAGTTCGCTCAACATCAGCGTTTCCATGAGGCAATGTTAAAATGATTAGAGCCAGTTTACCTATATTGCGAAATAAATATTCATTAAAATTTTTGAGGTCGTTTACAAACGACCAAAATTCAATGACATTACTTTTTGTTTTTAAAATTTCCTCTTTCTCACTATCACTAAAATAAATACATATTTTCATTAGTTCCAAAATTGCCTTTTCGGTTTCAATATGAAGGGCAAATTTTTTTAAAACGGCGTCATGAAAGGTATCACTTATAATAAGACGATTGTTCATCACATCAACCGGTGAGAGAAACTTTAGCTCTGAAAAGAAGTTGTCTTTGATAGGAAATCTTTTAAGGGACTCTTCTACCGATTTTTGGTAAAATGTGACACATTTTAATTTAAATTGTTCGATTGCCGTGTTATTGCAGTGTTTTATTGCATCCATTGTATGCGGACCAACTTTCACTTGTTCAATTGGTAATAAGCAGTGGGGATCATTAGGATTTAGATTATATAATTTCTCATTTTTAAAATATTCTGGTCGCATAAAGTTTGTACATAGATGACGTACAAATCGCTCACTCTCTATTGATATGATATTGAGCATAACTTTCTCTGATTGAAAGAGAGCATTAAATTGGTTAAAAATGGGCAACACGAATTTAAAAAACATTAAATACGCCTTAACAAATGGATTCTGTAACTCATCAAGTATTACATTTGCTACAGGATTTTTGTCTTCAATGGAAGCTAATCTAAATAGGCTAAGCAAGATGTCCCACTGATCCAAAACTCTATCAACACATTTGGATAAAGCAAGTCACCTTGTTTTACTAGGGATTAAAATTTTTAATTTTGACTTTTTGAAATATTCCTGTAATTCTTCAAGAACACACTGCCTTTTTGGGCTTCTTGAGAAGTAAGAATATAAGTTTTGTAAAAGAGCTTCAACGTTGCTTGGAATCTTTTCAGCTGCCGCCACCGCCACTAAATAAGCAGAGTGGCAAATGCAGCCATTGACAACTATATTAGGATTATCTTTTAAAAGATATGTTTTAAAAGATTCGTTATTGCCCATCATAACACTAGCGCTGGCCGAACAGTATCCAACAATATTGGTAATTTTTACTTGATTGGATATAACGCATTTTTTAAAAAGAGAATATAAACCTTTGGCGGTACCGTATAATAAATGGGTTTTCATTGAATTTTTATGAATATACCTTACAAGAATGCATAGTAGTCTTGTGTTGCTCAGGTCTGTACTCTCATCCAATAAAGTAGAAAGTGGTTTATTTTCCAATTCTGAAATTATTTCGTCTTTAATAACAGGAGCCAGCACATTTTTAATTATACTTATGCATTTGGATCTTTTTAATTTAAGTGAGCTAGGGAGATCTGGGTCTTTAAAACATAATTGACTAACTCCTGTTATATGATCAACAGTTCTAAAACTTATATAATGACTTACAACTAAAAGACTATAGTATCTTAAGCAAGCAAATATTTGCCGTTTTTCCAACTCACGTGCTTCCCGAGACTGAAAAGTGCTATCTAACGTTCTTACATTTGAAATTGCTTGTACATTAGTGGCATGCCTTTTTGATTTCGCATGATTCACTGAATCTGATTTTTTAGCACCCATTATTTGATTACAAGCTTTAAATTTTGCTTTCAACTTGTCATTTTCAATAGGTCCCAACCAGCCTTTAAATAACGGATCTTCTAGCCATGATGAAGTAAACATTTGTTTTCGTGTCTTTTTCTTAACAGGTTGCTCTTGGTTATCCTGAGATTCGTAAGTCGAATTATCAGGCTCAGACCTGATTCCAATAGATTCCGCTCTTATATTTTGTCTGTATTCAGGTTCGGGATGCTCCGAGTCCGACACAGATGCAGTCGAAGTGGATGGTACGGTCACGTTTGGTTTCACCGTCTGTTTTTTAGAACGATTTTTATCAAAAAAATCGTTAATGGTCTGCTGTCGCCTTTCCATTATTCCTATTTTCTAGAAGAAAAAGCGTTAAAAACAAATTTCGCGACTAAGATTTATTTCTGGATCAAACTATAATATGTTAGATATTTAGGCAGTTTTGTTACTTACCAGTAGATTTAATATTAAAATCTGCAGCAAATGATATATCAATAAAATGAACAACACAAAAATAAGAACACTAATATAAACGAAACTAAACAGTATATACCCAGAGCTGAAAAATACAATACAAAGCGAGAAACCTAATATTATGTCTGCTTGCTGAGACCTGTTAGAAACGATTAGTATTGAAATCAGTACGTACGCCATCTGTTATTGAAAAAAAAGGCAAGTGGAATAATTCTCTTCTCTGTTCCTAGATGGCTCAAGCGGCACCAAATGCACCAATTTCATTATTAATGTGATAATAAATCAGACTCTAGCCACTGCCTATTTAGGATTTAGAACGTTATTAACGTTAAAACAGTGAAATAAATATGATAGTTTTGTAAGTAATAAATTCCGCTACATTTTGGGCTAATTTGCTCAACCGCCGCTACGCCGCTCTTTTCAAAATAATCCGCTACAAATAGCGGAATTCCGCTACGTATGGCAACACTGTTCCTAAGCTTGAAGTTTCAAGAGTATACAAAGCGGCATTTTATGGCGATTAGATTCTCAGAAAGCTAGACCAAAGACGTTATTTTTAATTATTATAGGTATTTGACTACACAAAATGATAAACTTCTCAAACTGTTTTGGTTTTACTTTAAATACTTAAGTTGTAGCAAAGAGTACATTTCATTATAAATATTACATGAAACTCTACGAGGTGTTCTCCATTTTCAGTATTTATTAGTAGCAATTGGGTAAAGATGTCAATGGGAGCAATACATTCCAAAATGTCAAAGCACTAGGTACCTATTAGCAGTATTTTGTTCCTACATAAAATATATCTACAAAACAATATGTTTTCCAGGTTCAACAGATGCCTTGTCATTCTTCCTGCATCATCTTAATAGAAGGGGCCAGCTCTATGCCTGGTATAGCCATATACAGTTAAGGCATATATGTCGTCTGGGCATCATTATTGCTTCAGTAGGGTTGCTGAGCATAGGCTACTATGCAACTATGCAGATATCTTTGAGAAGACGTGAGTAGGAGTCTCTTGATGAAAAGTCTCATAACTCAAGCAAATAATAGATGTGTTGACTCTTGTTCATTTATTAACAAATATAAACTAACACTTTACTCTATCTAAGCAGGTCCAACAGAATGTTGCCAAAACATATACATCTATCAATCTATATACAGGGTGACCCCTCTATGTGTGGATGGAATATTACTCATAAACAAATACATTTTGGGAAAATCTATTTATGACATGTTATACATTACATTTGAGGACACATTTCTAAAATATTAGTAATTATACAATTTTGACCTACATATCAAAGTTCTGATTTTTTAAATGGAATGCCTCGAATTTTACTGCATATTTGGATAGACCAATTCAAAAGAAGTATGGGCTTTTGGTAATAAGCTACTGAGATGTAAGGTGTTTTGTCCAGAAAAACTGTCCAGTTCGGCGACCCCTCAATCGGCCATTTTGAAATTTGGCGTGCTGAATGTTGTATCAAAAAAAACTTGCACACCGCAGCTTTTATCTTATTTGTTACCTTTTCAAATTTTCATTTTTGCTCATTTAGGGTGGGGGCCGTTCAAGTATTACGTAAGCAGATTTATTACAATTATTTACCCCCCATCCCCCTTGTCAGCAAAAGTAAGCAAAGCTCTTACCCCCTCCCCCCATGCTCACGTAAACATTTGTCAATTAATGTATTGTTTTTTTTAATATTATAATTATAACGCTATAATTATAATTTGAAAAATAAGAAAATAGATTTAGGATAGAGATTATATTTTACTGATACGGTATTCAACATAGAGTAAAGGACAAAATTATACTAACATAACAAACTTATTTTAAATTTTTGGTACATATATTAAATTCAAATTGACAGTCTTCAGTTCATGAAACCCAAATCCATGATTCTAAGTTTTCGACGACATTGGATTGCTTCGATTGCTGCTCAGTGTTGTGAGTTTGCTCACTTTCATCGGATTTTGGAATGTCTACGTCGTTCTCATCGAGCCATTCAACATCATGGTGCTCTAAATTTTGAATAATGCACATCAGTTCATTAGCACGACGAGCAGCGACTCTTACAGGTCTAACTTTCCTATCAGTGTGCGTGTTCACTTTTTTATGGATATTTTTGATGTGGCGATTTAGTGACTTGACGGAAGCATGATAAAGACCACACGTTTTGCATGTTTGACTTGATAGCCTCAATTTTACCGTCGGACGAAAATAATCGTAGGGCATTTGCAGGAAATCTTTGAGTGAAGCACTTAAGCGTAGAGCTAAATTGACTGGAAGATTACGAAATTGCCCTCCTTCATCCAAAACCAAGTCATCAACTGTTTGTTTTACTTTTACAGGTGGTGGAAGAAACCTATTGTCTAGTAATCTAAATAGGCCACTTCTTGGACGACAGCATTCTGTATTTCTACATTTTACAATTTGAAGCAAGTACTCTCACGCACATGTTCTGAATACCATTTAATGTCTGGAAAATCAGGAAGATCTTGTTCACCTGCCCCAACATGTTTTGCAATAACATTATAGCCATCAATTTCCATTGAACTCTATACTTCACCTAATACATTTCCTGCAAATTCGAAATTAGATCTTTCTAAATGTTCATCAATTGTAACGCCACGTTCATCCAAATGAGACCCAAAATGGTCATGAGGCAATATTAAACCAGCCAGTTCCCGACTAAGAGGAGCCATTCTGCGCTCTACTCTGTTATACGCACTTCTTCCAGGAGCATTGGTAGCTAAAAACAATGCATCGAGATCATGTCGCTTAAAGTGTTGTACCTGTATAGCAAACCCTATGACTCTTTGATAACGTAGATTTTCATCTGGCACTCCATCAACCGTCATGATTACCACTGGTTTTCCTAGTCCATGGTCAGTTTTAGCTAATGGTCGAAACTCTTCAAGTTCGAGAAGCGTCTCAAAATCCTGAGCATGAGTATTAGCAGTAGATGAACTATGCTTTCCACTTCGAATAGCGATGTATGTTGGTCCAGAATATCCAACGGCTTGCGGTTGTCCTAGCATATTGGAAGTGATTTTGATACCAGCATAAACAGATGGTATTAATTTATGACGCTTAGCGATTACCCAATCGTGATCAGGCAATTTGATTCTATATTCCATGTGCATTAGAAGAGGTGCTTGCTTATTTACCGCAGTTACGCCAATAGGGACTCGAGCTTTATCATCTTGAGATATGAAAAATACTTGATCTGGTCCAACTATGGATGCTATGTTCTCTAAATAATGATTTGATGTTTCAGCGAACTTGCTATCTAAGTGGCTCTTGTGGTGATCAATTTGAGCCCGAATGAGCTTAACAGGGACTGTCGATACATGTCTTCGTCCCTCTGCAGAATTAGATTTTCTGGGAATCAAACGAAGATATGTCCCACTGCGACTAATGTCAAATCCTATTTTACGTAATTCTTGTGTGAGTTCATCAAGAGTTTTTACGCTGCGAATTGAATCCGTTCGTCTTCTATCATCTGCTGCACTCCCAAATAAAGCTATATGTTGATTGCTTTCAAGATTAGGACGTCGCACTGAATCCCTCAGAGATAGTCTTTTTTTATTTCTGGATTTTCATGACAAATATCTTCTAACTTTCTTTTCTTACCATCCCTGTGTTTCTTCTGGGCAACTGCGTTTTGAACCTTCCTGTTTAAAGACTGTTTTGCTGTTTTTATTTCCTCGCGCAACTTAATGATCTGTTTATCAACTTCAGCACGGCTTGGCATAGTATCTCTGACAGAATACAAAACATTCAGGTTTTTCCGAGTATAGCAATCTTCCTGAGAAGGTTTTGCTCTCTGTTTATCTGTATTTTCATTAATTTCGCATTGCTGTTGTGATTCATTACCGGGTTTTATTTTATCTTCTTCCTCTTTTTTAATATTTGAAGCTGACTGTATAATTTGTGTTTTTTCTGCAGGTTTACAGGTTGCCTAAAAATAAAAACTTTCTATGACTTCTGCTAAATATTCTCTTATTAAGCTACATAAATACAAAGTATGGCAATATATATGGTAAATACAAAACCCTATGGCTTTAAATCTAATATGTTTAAACGAGCAATTCGTTCCGGTCACAAAAAACAGGGTGTTAGTTTTCTGTATATATGTGTATAAAACTAACATCCTGTACTTTGTGAGCAATTGACGGAATCAGTCATTAGAAATAAATCTATAATATAATAAGTATTACCTCTATACTTTGAGATAGGCCATAATATTTTCTAATCAGTCTAAGAGAAACTTTTTGGCGATTTCTAATATTTCTAGTACTCATAGGTACCTAAAATGATTTTGTCGCTCACCTTAAAAAAAAAATTAGTAGATTGGATTTATTCTTAGTCGCCGCGTGCAATTCTTCTTCGATTCTCTTAGATACAATAATATCTAGTTCCTTGTCGGATTTTGCTGGTAATTTATAATTTCGCCACACTTCGTTAACTAACTTTTGTAAATTTTGTACTTTCGTACTTGTATGAGATTTTTTAAAACTTTCAAACAAGTTTTCTTAAAACTTGGATTTGTCTATGTGAAACGACATCTTATTTAAACATTAAACTTTGGCTAATGGAATCAATGGTAACACAAATGTTAACTTGGTTTACTATACTTACAATACGTCTACTCGATATAGTATCCAAACGAAACAATACACTGATAGAGGAAAGTTAGACAAGTGAACACCGCGCGGTAATTCCCCTACTCGGTTCTAAAGCGAGTAGGGGAATTACGGCGCGCTGTTCACTAAATGTATGCATTATTTGCGGGAAAAATGCGTTTCGTTTTGAAGCAAAGACAATGTGAGGGTTGCCATTCGTGTAAAAAAGTAAATAACTACCGATGGCGTAATCATCATCTAGACTCCCCTACCCCCCATGTCATCCAAAATGAGCAACTTTAATAGAACCTCCAACTGATTCGCCTCATTGGTGACACTTGGATTATTTATACATTTTTTACTTTATTCTACTGACTCAAAACGTTCTCGTAATGTGGAAAATGTTTCCGGCCTTGGATGTCGCATATTAGGGTACCGTTGCTTATAAATGCGAGATGCTAAGAAACTATTTCTTTGGGCTTCGCCCAAAACGAACACCATATTCACCATTTCTTCTTTAAAAAAATTCATTTTAAAACACGTTTTTATTATAATGCTCAAAAATCTAATTTTGACAGTGTAACTAATCAACAATTTATTTGTTTCCAAGCGATATAGCGATATTTTAGGGAATTAAGCCGTTCCATAAAAGTCGTGCTAATAACCGAAAAAATAGCCGTATAAGTCTCGTATCAAAAAAAAGATTATAAAAAAATGAATCCAAGCTTGCACAAATATACAGAGTGATGGATTTGAAATTTTTGAGAAATACTACAATTTGCGTTTTTGACCACCCTGTATGAGCAAAAATTAGAATTCGAAAAAGTAACAAATAAGATAATAGCTGACCTGTGTAAGTTTTTTTTTGATATAAAATTCAGCACCCCAAATTTCAAAATGGCGGACTGAGGGGTTGCCGAAGTGGGGGGTTTTTCTAGACAAAATACCTTATATCTCAGTAGCTAATTACCAAAACTCCATAGTATGTTATATCAATTTTCTTCTTTTGCATTAGTTTATCCAAATAAGCAATACAATTTTAGGCATTCGATTTGAAAAATCACAACTTTGATATGTAGGTCGGAATTGGGACACCCTGTATAATGGCCAATATTTTAGAAATGTGCCCTCAAATGTCATGTATAACATCGCATAAATAGATTTTCCCAAAATGTATTTGTTTATATATATATATATATATATATATATATATATATATATAATATATATATATATATATAGGTATACGTGAAAGTTCTTACTTCCATTTCTAGTAGTAGTAAAGTAAAAAGTAACATATTGTTTTGTTTTAGCGGCAATGCCAATACCACAGAGTTTAACCATACCCTTAGTATTCTCATTTATTACTCTAAGAAGTGGATTGATACTGATGTATCAGACAATCAGGTATCAAGAAAATGAAGAACCGCATTTATTGCCAGAAGAAAGTAGAAGAGTCAGTAGTAGTAGTAATAGCAGCAGCGATATAAACAGTGGAGCCTAGCAGTATGGATTACATTTTTGTGTACTGGCTATGCAAAAGATTACCAAAAAAGTTTTTATTTGAATGATTTAACTGATAATTAAACATATGGATAGGGATAGGGGATGCGGTATTCAAAAATGGGGAGATATCGATGAGCTAAAACTGTGATGGTTTTCAAAATTGGATGAATTTTGAATAATCTATTTGTGGAATCAGCTATTCGTGGACTGTGACTGCCAGATGACAGGAATCGCGTGTATAAATGCGCGTTAAATGTGTTATGTACACGCTGCTGCACAATAAAAAAGACATTTTTGGTATGTTATTGGAGAAAAGCGCTAACCATGCACTGGGTAGTTGGAGATTTTCATTTTCTGCTACATTCCTATTCAAACAAGTGCTGTTTCTAATGATACTGACTACTAAACTGAAAATCAACATGACAGTTTAATGTGTCTTACAATTAAATGCCATACAGTTTTTGTTTAGGTACACATATAATTTCTGTGTTACGTTAAGTTTATATACATATATATATATATATATATATATATATATATATATATATATATATTTATACTTATTGGACAAAAATAAAACTTCCTATTTCATTCTTGTATCATTTTTCAATTATCCAGATTCATTAAACTTTTTCAAAAACTCAACATTTTTTGCTGTTGTAACCAAAGTGGAAAGCTCTATTTTTCTGCGAAGACTTACAAAAGTCTGATCCTATAGTTTTTCAGACAATAGCTGGACTAACAAACTGGCTTAAAAATTGCTTTAAAATAAACTTATTTTAAAATACTCTTCCAGGTCTTAATTTAGATATTTGACGACCTCGAAAACTAGAATTTTTTACCCATTTTTAAGCATTAATATATAGCATCAGTCCCCGATGAATCTTGCTCAAACTTTAGGAACAAGCTCGCCAGAGCATTCTGATCAAGACTCCTCATGGGTTCTTAGCAATCTGATATACATATGGCGTCCCCAACATACAAGAACAGAGTATTGCTCCTTAATGCTGGTAGGTACATTTCCTCTTCATACCTTTCAATGCCAAGGCTAACCGACCTGAAGTCGATACATCAATGTGATGTGTATTTATCTGCATTACAAATGTCAATTATTGGAAGAAGGATAAAATATAGGAGAATGGATTGATCATATTTATCATCAAAACTAAAAAGTGAAAAAATATACAGGACAAACAAAAAATTTGAGAGGTATTTACAAGAAAATCTCATAAAAAAGTAAAAAGCAATAGAAAACGAAAATATATCAAGCATATGGGATAGGAGATGGGACTGTTCAGTGTAACGCAAAAAGCTGAGCAACACCAGGTCAGGTCATGGTCTACATTATTAAAAATTATATAAAAAGATCATTCTCAAGTTAAACGGATACTTTTTTACAAAAACTGTTCAAAATTGTCCCCATTTGTTCGATTAACGCAAAATCTTGCTCAGCGAATCCACGACTCTTCGTAAATAAAATCCTGGTGCCCACGAATTAAATTACAAGCATTTTCAGTGCGCTGTTGAAGTTCCTCCAGAGTATTTACCGCTCCATCATGATACATCAACTCAGACAAAATCACAAGGCGTTAAATCCGGGAAGCGAGCAGGCCAAGAAATGGGTCCATCTATTCGGAAACTCATTATTTAGATGTTCATGAATTTTTCGTCTAAAATGTGGTGGAGCCCCATCATGTAGGAACTACATATTCTGTC
Organism: Acanthoscelides obtectus; assembly: GCA_963669975.1. Lineage (NCBI taxonomy): Eukaryota > Metazoa > Arthropoda > Insecta > Coleoptera > Chrysomelidae > Acanthoscelides > Acanthoscelides obtectus. The sequence continues at coordinate 49,531,068 of CAVLJG010000009.1, read as the reverse complement.
TCAGATTTAGAGGAACATTTTCTAATGTTTGTGGCAGATTGTGTCGAAGAAAATCTAAATAAATTTCACCGGTCAGTCGAGGTGTAAAAAGCCAATAAGCATGCCATTTACCACGCCAGTCCAAATATTTAATGAAAATCTATGCTGAAAATGAGTTCTTGTACTCCATTTCGTGTGAATGTAGCCTCGGCTGTACACAAAATTAATTTCGTAAAATCTTCATTTATGCAGAACTGTTCTAAAAGCCACTTGCAAAATGCAACTCTTCAAGGATGATATTCAGGTTGTAACGCTTGTATCCGTTGATAATGATGAGGATAATACTGTTCTTGTCATATTGTGTTCCACACTTTACTATGAGAAACTTCAACTTAAGCTGCTGTGGTTCTAGTACTCATTGTTGGGTTGTCTTCGACCATTTCTAAAATATCTTCCTCAATTTGTAACATTTCAGGTTGAGCAGGTCTTCCAGCGTGATTTCGTCGTTGCTCTGTTAAATATCCTGTGTCATGAAGTCTAATGACTAAATTTACAAACATCCGTGGGGCTGGATGATTTCTTAGAGGAAATCTTTCCTCATACAACCTGCATGCCGTGGCTGCATTTTGTTGACACTCTCGTTATGTTAGTATTATGTCCACTCGTTCATTGTTTTCGTAAATATGTGCCATTTTTTCGTGCAAAATAATCAGGCAAATGAAAGTATACCCAGTATTAAAATACTGATACAACTGATCGAACCAAAGACTCGTACTGAAAACCATATAATAATACGAAAAGTTTGCCAAATTTAGATAAACATTATGGTTTATCTAAATTTGGCTACTCTTATGAGTAGTAAACAAAAAACGCTAATATTTTACATGGCAGTGGTCGAGAATATAAAGATAACTATGTCATAACATTCTTATTTTTTAAAGTTTTTAATCTATACTATTTCTTTTATTATGCAACTTTTATATAGGTGATTTTTGGTATATCAATTCCTTTTGACGAGTCCTATAAGCAGTTAAAATAAATCAACTTTGAAAACCCCTGCATTAACCCATATGCCTACATTCATGCAAACTGTCAAGACAGCAGATATGATGGTTTGGTGTTTTTTTAGATAAAATACCACAAAGTCCTATAACTAATAATCAAAACCCATAAGTAGGTTATGTCCATCTTCTTCTTATGTAATAAAAAGTACTGCCTATACCGGTCTAACTACGCTATTCACTCCGCAATATTGATTAGTATTCATGCCCTTCTGTGTGTGAGTACACCCGGTCCGAGTGGCTACTTGAAGAGGTATCCTTTTCAGAGAAAAAACTATGGCGATATATGGGTTTGTCACTTTAGTCGGTAATGGTATGCAGGTTAGCCAAAAATATTTACTAAAACTACATAATTATGGCGACAAACAATGCAATGTAAACTATATAGGCTTGGCTTCTAATCCGTTGGTTCGCACTGTGAACGAAATTAAGCTGTGCAATTTAGGTATAGATTCTATAGATTTGGAATTGCTTCTACAACAAACTTGACAAGCAGACCCCAAAACAAATTTCCTACTCATTTTAGTCAACAATACCTACGCACGTCTGCAACCGACTCACTGACTCTTCCTTGATGTTCCCATTCTTTCCTTTCATTCTCCTTCCTTCCTTTCCCCCGTTTTTGTCTGTTTTCTGGGCAATTAGATCGACTGATCCACAAGTATTTAACCAAAAGCAAGATTTCTAAGGACTAACCTGTCAGACAGCGATAAATTCGTATAATGTGCAATGCGTTAGCGAAAATTAAAACAATAGCCTCGGTTTTCGTTATTGATGGTGAATATGGAAACATTCAAAACTGTGTATTTGTACCAAGTCAAAAATGAGACTTATTGAATATCAAAATGGGTAAATCAAAACAACATGCTGATCGAAATGATAGCTAGCCTTGATATTTTCCAGTAGTGAACAGCGGAAGCCCGTTAAACGCAAAAACAGGGTAACCTCTGACCTGGGTCCACTGAACGGATTCTTGAGATCGTTAGTGGACTACGTTTAAAATCCTGTAGGATATTAAAAAGCCTCCCTATAAACTTGTGCTCTTTTTGATTTGCAACTGTTTCATTTTTTAATTTAATTTTCACTTCCTCTGCCAAAACTGGTGAGGATGTACCTGTATTGTTATCTGCAAAAATTTCGAAATTGAGATATTCTGTTTGGATGTTATATGACATGTACATCACGGAAAATTATGTCACACATTTTCGTCGGTCTGTCTGTCCGTCTGTCCGCTAATTTTATAACCGCCTATAACTTGAGAAATACCACTTGGATTTTGATGAAATTTCGACTCAAGGTTACTACTATGCCAAGGATGAAAACATTTTTGAAAATCGATCTAGCGGTGGCGGAAAAACAAAAAAAAAATTAAAATCGCTTAGACTTCGGTTTTTGATGCTTCAGAAGCTCCTGATCATTTTAAGATTTTTTTTGGGTTGAAACTTGAGGGTTGACGGTTATAGACAGTAGGGGGTTGTAAATGTATTACTATTAGACAGAGACGTTCTATCGTTAAGAAACTTCTAATCCCGGTGACAACGGGAAAATGACTTGATAAAAGTCCGACGTATAATGTGCTCACAATTAGTTAAATAACTTTGCAATCGGCGTTTCGTGCACGGCGCGATGCTGCATGGTCATTGAGGCCACTGCCGACTATTGTACAATGGGTAACAAACTCTAACTGCTCTGCGGTGGTGTCGTCACTGACTCACTGCTACTACACACATCATCAAAAGTGTTGGACACCCTGGCGTACTGGGGCCTTCTAATTTCAATTTTTGATATATTTTAAATTGGGGATATTTTTACTATATTTATTTAACAAAACGTTAAATTAATTTCATTAATATGAAAAGAAAAGGAAAGTTGAACAAGTAAGGTACCAAAAATTTTATTTTTAAAAATCAAAATTAAAGAAGAATAATTATTCTAAAGAAAAAATAAAACATAATTAATAACCAGTTCGGTGTCCTCTAGATCTTAGCAGTGCGTTAACACGCCTTGGCATTCCTATTATTCGGAGGTTAATGTTTTCTTGGGGTAAATTATTCCACTCTTCATTTACTGCTGCAGCCAGCTCATTTAGGGTTGTAGGTGGATCTATTCTGTTCCGTACGGCTCGAGCTATAGTGTCCCAAATTTTTCAATGGGGTTCATGTCTGGGCTGTTCGCAGGCCACGGCAATCTCACTATTTGGCCCCTTTCTAGAGCCCGCTGGACCCTTCTCGCTCTATGTGGCCTTGCATTATTATCCATAAAAATGAAGTTGTTACCGAATTCATTTCGTAAAGGTTGAATAATGGGGGTTGTATGACATTTTCTTCATACATTTCTGCAGTCATTGTCCCCTGGATCTGAATTAAAGGACTCAGGTGGTTAAACATTATGCCTTTCCAAAACATTACTGATCCGCCCTGATATGGGACAACTTCTCGGGCCAAATTTAGTCTCTGTTGAAGTCCTGGTTCTCTCCAAACCCTTATTCTACGGTCATCACTCACCAGTACAAACCTAACCTCATCTGTAAATACATTTCGCCACTGTGGTAAAAGCCACTCCTGATGTTCTCTAGCCCACTGGAGACGAGCAGCAATTTGTTTACGAGTAAGACGTGGAACCCTTAAAGGTCTTCTAAGGCGCAAATTTGCCATTCGCAATCTTCTTCTGATGGTAGAAGTGGAAATAACTCTTCGAAAGGTATGTTGAATATGCGATTTGATAGCTGTACGTGTTGAAAATCTATTCCTTCGGGCAAATAATAACCGAACTTCTTGGGATACCCAAATCTAGTGCTATTCGGTGATTTGAAAATCCAGCTTGGAAGAGGGCTACTATTCGTGTTCTATCAAAACCAGAAATTTCAGCTCCCAGCATTTTAAAAGTTACAGCATAAAATCTTATTTTAATACTTTTTGCTCAAACACTACCGTTAAACTGACTTATTTCTATAAAACACCAAACACATTTTTATCTCAACGGTCTTCTGCTTGCTAAATATATAAAGATTTTTTGTTCACAAACAGAATGTAGATAACGTACCTCTAGACGAATTTATACAGGGGATCCAACACTTTTGATGATGTGTGTATGTAATTTATGGTATATAATATTTGTTTATTAGGAGAACGTACCACCTTAGCGTTCTGCGATGCCTGTGTAAATGATGACTTAACTGTTTTTATACCTACACATATATTTTTCTGATTTTATGAATCTTAAACGTACCACCCATTTCGTCTAACCTTAAATTTGCGTTACTCCCTCTATGATGGTCCTCTGAATATTTCATCAAGTAGGTTGATTCAGTACCTATGACGCATTGATATACAACAGACACCGACTGACAAACCGTCACAAATGAGAAACACGGGCAGGATGCAGATACCTTTAAGCAACAGAAAACTTGTAAACCGTTCAAATATTATCGCGAGTTTAATATTTCCATTGTTAAGGTAGTCGCAGATTTTCAAAATTGATTCATAGGCGGCGGAAAGACACACATATTTTCCCTACGTCTACCATGGAAACAGAAATATGATAGATTTGCTTTATATGGTTTGATATGCAGAGGTCGAAGATTGATCGTACTTAAGTGAACCTACCTAATCACGATCCGATTTCGCCTTTTGAAACGATTTGGTTCATACATTTTTTTGATACTTCCAACGAAGTCGTAGGAAGAATAGAGTCAATCTACTTGACGCTATTTTTTCATGTATATCGTTTCTGTAAACTTATACAGGGTGTCTGCGAAATGTTGGGAAATCTCGAAACTGGAGATACTACAGACCAAAATTTATGTGAATTGACCTAAACGTACCTTAGTCCAAAAGTTGATACTTTGCGAGATACAGGAAAGAATTTTCCACCATAGCCAGGAAATGACAACTAACATCCAAATGCTTTGGAGAGTTCAGCAATTATTAGTTCGTCGAGTTCGAGAGTGTGTTAGGCAAGGTGGTGCTCAGTTTGAACAATTTTTGTAGTTATTATTTCCGTTTATTATTTTTGATGCATCGTCATTTGCTATTGTTAAAAAATATAGCAACGCTACTCAGATATTATCCAAAGCAACTTGAATATTATGTTATAAAAATGTTTTATCATCATGTTACAAATAATGCATTGGAACTTTTAAAAACAAATATCTCGAAATCTATTAGCTTTAGAGACTTCTAACAAGTGAACCTTCTTTGTTGTGGAAATACGAGAAAATAAGATTTTTCGGTCAGTTGTTATATACAGGGTAGCACAAACAAGTTATGATAAGTTATTTACCGAAATAGTGCTGTAAGTGGCGCTCTCTAGAAGTTTGTCCATAAAAAATAACGGATTCTTGTTTCTCATACCTCCCTATACCGAGTTTTATTCCAAAATCTGAAATACTTCTCAAGCAATAAGGAAAAATAGAAAATAAAATTGTAACTTTCACATCCTGTATCTGGCAAAGTATCAAATTTTGGACTAAGGTACGTTTAGGTCAATTCACATAAATTTTGGTCTGTAGTATCTCCAGTTTCGAGATTTCCCAACATTTCGCAGACACCCTGTATAAATTTACAGAAACGATATACATGAAAAAATAGCGTCAAGTAGATTGACTCTATTCTTCCTACGACTTCGTTGGAGGTTTCAAAAAAATGGATGAACCAAATCGTTTCAAAAGGCGAAATCTGATCGTGATTAGGTAGGTTCACTTAAGTACGATCAATCTTCGACCTCTGCATATCAAACCATATAAAGCAACTTTTGGACTAAGGTGGGCTTAGGTCAATTCACATATTTTGGTCTGTAGTATTTTCAGTTTCGAGATATTGCATATAGAACGCGTGGATCGAACGTCAGTACTGAATCTTATCCACACTCTTTAGTAAACTTAAATTGAAAGTTTCACAACAATACGTGCAGTGTACTCACTACAGTGAATTTTTAAGTGTCACCAAGTCATTAGAAAAATGGAACTCAACCGAGAACATTTTCGCGCCATAATTTATTACAACTTTCAGAGACAATTATCGCAACAAGAATGCCTTGCTGAGTTACTATCTGTTTTCGAAGCGCCTCATCAGACGACAATTTCCCATTGGTATGGAGAATTCAAACGTGGACGGGTCAGTCTTAGCGACGATCCCAGGGTGGGTGCACCAAAAACAGCAGTCACCCAGGAAAATATCGATGCTGTGCGCAAACTCATCATTGAAGATAGACATGTGACATATCGCGAGATTGATGCGTCCTTGAAGATCTCAAAGAGCTCAATTCAACAAATTTTACATGACGAGGAGTAAGAAAATTAGTTTCTCGTTGGATAACCCCACCTGTTGACTGAAGAGCAGAAACCAGCCATGTTTAATTCGTGTCAAAAAACGCTTGACCGTTTCAATTCCGGAAACTCAAAAAATGTGTATAGCATTGTTAGTGGTGATGAATCGTGGATTTACTGTTATGAACCAGAAAATAAACGACAGTCGGCTGTTTGGGTGTTCCAAGGTGAAGAAAAGCCAACAAAAGTCATCCGTTCTCGAAGTGTTTCGAAAAAGATGGTCGCGACATTTGTGTCAAAAGCGGGTCATATGACAACAATTCCTCTTAGTGAGCAAAGAACTGTTACTGCGATTGGTATACCACCATTTGTTTGCCAAAAATCATCAGCGAGCTTCGACAAATCAACCCCGAAAGAAGAATCATCCTCCACCAAGACAATGCAAGCTCGCACTTAGCCCAAAAAACAAGGCAGTATTTAACGAAAGAAAACGTGGAATTATTGGACCATCCTCCATATAGTCCCGATCTAAGTCCTAACGATTTCTTTCCTTTCCGAAAATTAAAAACTGACTGCGTGGTCAAAGGTTCCAGTTACCAGAAGAAGCAGTTGACGCATTCAAAAATGCCGTTTAGGTTCGCCAGCAAACGAGTGGAATAAGTGCTTCGAAAATTGGTTCGAGCCCATGCAGATGTGTATTAATCTTCGTGGAGAATACTTCGAAAAACAATAAAGTCATTTAAAACTACCTACTGTGTTGTTTTATTTCCATATGCAAAACTTAAGAGACATCCCTCTACCAACCTTTCGCAGACTATATTTTACGGCATCGTTACTGAGTTCAAGTTCTTTTATTTTGATTTTTATACTACTAATTTCTGTTTAGTCGACACGGTAGACATCAGGGGACTAAATCTGTATTGGTAAAAAGTAATTTAGGAATTTGAACCTAGGAAAATTCACAAAATAAAGAAACTCCTCCATTAGACATAAATGTGGGAATACCCCCTCTAGATCACTCTAAGATATCTACATTTATTCATTAAGGGGCGAGAAAAACAACAAATCCCAGAGTTTTTAATTGGAGCATATTTACTTACAAATACTAAATTATAAATCTAGAGCAAAATTTAGGAGCATTTTACATTGCACAGTTTGTTTCTGCGGATGATTTTTATATAGCTACATACTCTGAAGTTGCTTATCAATGCATGTTGATTTAACTCCTTTGATTACTCATTATACCTCCCAAGTATTAGATACTCGGGGCAGGTTGATGTAATCTATACAGATATTCAGAAGGTATTTGATCAAGTTGATCATTATGTACTTCTGGATAAGCTTAGGACTGTAGGTCTATCTGAGTGACTGTTGTCGCTCCTGAGTTCATACATGATGGACAGAAGGTTGTTTGTTGAATATGGTGGTTATTGGTCGAGCTATTATCCGGCCACATCTGGGGTGCCTCAGGGATCAAATCTAGGCCCATTATTGTTCCTGATCTTTATTAACGGTTTGTCTCTTGAGCTGAAGTGTTTGCATTCGTTTTTTACTGACGACGTTACGATTTACGCATGTGTCGAGTCAATTGATGATTGTCTCATGCTGCAGTATAATTTGCTCGCGAAACTATCTTAGTTTAAATGTTTCTAAATGTAAAGTTACCAGAAATACTAATTATTTAATATTTGATAATTATAACGTCAACGGTCAGGTTCTAGACAGATGTTATTCTTTTAAGGACCTTGGAGTAACCTTTGATAGCAGGCTAATGTTTAGCGAACATATACTTAATATCTCATCGGCTGCCACCAGACTACTTAGCTTCTGTATCAGAAACTGGAAGGGGTTCTCCAATGTCAGCACTTTAATTACTTTGTTCGTTATTTTTGTCAGAAGCAAGCTGGAATATGCAACCCTGATCTGGTCTCCAATATACCTAAATTCAGTTTCCATGTTTGAAGGCATTCAACGTAAGGTTATTAAGTATTTTTCACTGAAATGTACTGTCTCTTATCCAGAAAGAGGTTTTTGTCATCATACCATTTTGAATTTTTTCGATTTAGATCTGTGCTTACTTAGGCCAATTGATGCTAAGTTTAAGTTTTCAATGTGTCTCTTTATTTTCTTTTTGTTAATGTATTTGAGCTTTTCCTGTAATTGGCTTTTACCTGTAGGATATATGAAATATAAATAAATAAATAAGTAAATAGATTACACCCATGAAGAAACCAGTGGCGTGTTTAGCTAAATTCGAAATACTCTGATAAAATTTGATAGTGCTGCTGGGATAATTCGGTTAGATATAACCAATACAGATTAAGTCTCTTAATGCCTAACGTCGAAACATACTTTCATCCAAAACACTCAAGTAATTTAAAAGAAATTAAGTGAGTAAGCCGTGAAACACTTAAGTCGGCAATAATATTAATGATAATAATTATAAACCTAAATAATCATATACATAAATAGACAAATTATTTAAAAAATAGAAACAATTGAAAATCAAAAGCACACAAAATTAATAGATCAACTTTTTAATAAACAGTATTTTAAATGCGTTCTACTAAAAATCTCAAAAACCCATTCAGTGGACCCGTGTTCCGAGGATTAACCATAAACAGCACTTCACTAAAAATATTTAAAAAATTGGAGATGGCGGAGCAATGCATGTAGCATGCAATGCAGGACAAGAAACAAAAGCTTCTTGGCGTCTACGCCTATGCTTGGTCCCGTACGGGTGAACTGTACCTACCTATTATACGGTATATCCGCTCACCTGGCGGCCTGCTGCTCAGCTGAGGTTGGCATCCACAAGAAGGAAGGAGGCAAAAGCCGCGCTTTTGGTTTTTCGCGGACTTTGCAGTGCCAATCGACGCTCCACGCCGATAAAAAAACGCGCGATTCGCGATGCGCTCCAAGGGCGCGATCAAACAACATATAAACATCGGCATCTTTGGCTTCTTTTGAAAACGCCTGGGTACTGCATTTTTGGGTTTATAGCCAGCTGATCAAGGTAAGATATGTGCTAAAGATTGTAAAGTTCATGCGATTTAGATTAGACGGTACTCTACGTTTAATAAGATTGTTGTTTTTTACTGTATGTAACGTTTTACAGCTCTTGAGCGAACATTTGAAGGTTTTATATACTTTGAGATAATTTTGGAAAGCTGTTATTCCATAATGCTCTAAAAAAAAACTGACAAACTTCCAGGCGCGTTTATCGGCTTCAGTCACAGGAGTAGTTTTTTATTTACCTAATTGAAATATGTACGCTTATTTGAGATATATGCTTCATCTTGGCATGTACATATGCAAATTTGCTGAATTTCAAAAATAAGCTACAGACAGGAATATTCATGAAACGTGTAAAGGTTATTACATTTTAAATTATTTCTTTATTTCCATACATTTAAATTCCATTAAAATTTATTTTGCGATATCAAGTAGAAAATACTAATCAGCGCTCAGATGTGAGGTACTGTGAAAATATTTTACGCGGGCGCGGTGATCGTTTTCCGTAATGCTTCGCAACGTTTTTGAAAACGCAAAAAAAAAGGGGAAAAGTGTGATTTATAATTCTGAGCACCAAGACAACACAAATAACCCGTCTGGTACAGACTATCACGGCATTATGCAACCAACAAAGCGTGCTGGGGAACTGACTTGCAGCATGGTCAGTGAGGGTGTCGTGTCATTGAGCTATTCCTCCATAGATGACGCTTCTGGTGACGTTCACAGCGCTCACAGCGAGCAAACGCCTGTGTTAGGAGGGGAAGGGGTAGGACATTCTCAATTAATATAGGGGTAGGATACATATTTTATCCTTTGCTTCAGAACGCACAAAATTCAGGAGCCGTTCCTGCTTTTGTTAAGTTATTTATTTTTAAGATGGGTGTTGGAGAAAGGTGATCAATAACGAAGAAAGTAAGTATTTTCATGCAACTCATATCCCTACTTTATCATCTGCGGTTTTGTCGAACGGTGAAAAAATCTCGATCGCGTCATTCGTAGTTGTAAGATCTTAAGTTTCGCAAGATTTTGTCGAATAAAAAATGTCGATTGCGTGATTCAAGAAGGCACTTTATGAGTTTCCCAAAGCTTCGCAGGCCTAACTACAATTACAATTTAAAATTAATAAGAGGTCCATTTTTTACCAAATTTAATGAAGCTCTATTTCTGTCATCCCTCCATTTTACATTCATCACCGAAAACACTCTTTCTGTTAATGCTGTGGTAGCGGGAATTAAAGTAGATATGAAACAAATAGTAATTTTATTAAATTTTTCTGAGGTGTTTATTAACAGATGTCTGTCATCAGTACTCATTTCGAGAAAATCTTTATATTTATTATAAACCTATCGGTGATGCTGGAAACTGCATTTTTGTACTTTTGTTCAGCAGTAGAAACTATAATTTAGTGAAAAACGTTTTTAACGGTTTAGTTGGTAACCCTACCATGCCAAGATCGTGCGAAGCTATTATAACAATTTTAAAATGCCACTACAGTTCTGGATTGGTTCCTGGGTTTTCAAGATCGCCTGACGCATTGGGGTGATGAGCGAGCGGCGTGTCTGATGCTCCTTTAGAAGCTTTCTGATTCTCCATTCACCTAGCCTATAAACTGTCTTTATAATCGAGCATTTTTTTTAGATAGAACTCGTTTTGGGGAATCATTTCTATGTGGGTAAAAATGAATTTGCTTTCCAGATCTGTGCCGCCTAGCCTGTAAAATGTTTCAACAATAGAGTATGTTTATCGATATAACTCGTTTTGGGGAATCATTTCCTTGGGGTAAAGATGTATTTTTATTTGCGCTTATATAGAGTATTTTTTTATACATCTCATTTCGGGAAATAAATTCCTTGGCGGTAAAATCTTTATTTATATTTTGTCTGCTATCCCTTCAGAAGCTTTCTCAGTCCCTGCCACCTAGTCTATGCATACTTTTTATAATAGAGTAGGTACTCTTTTGAGATGAAGCTTGTTTTCGGGAACCATTTCTTTAAGGGTGAAAATTAATTTCTATTTATATTTTTATATCTGCTACCGAGCAGGAGCCTCCCCACTCCATCTACCTAGCCTTAATATTGTCATAATAATAGAGTATAAAAAGGAGTGTAACTCAAAGGTTAATGTAAAACCTCCACTTCACGCGAACATTTTTGCTGGATTTTCATATCAAGCAAGAATTCTTAAAGCAAGTTTCACAATGCTTATTTAATGTAGTATGTAATGTAATAATATGAATATCTGGATAACCTTTAAATTAAAACATGTTACCCCTGATTTTGAAACTGTTATGTAGCTATGATGTCTGCTTTCTTTCCGCGATCTAGGCAATGATGTGAAATCACTTATGTGCAATTTTTGCAGCCTTTCTTCTCAATTTTGTCATCATTTGACCTGGCTGTAATCGCCATTTTAGCTTTGAAAATTTCTCCCACCATATAGATATTGATGGATATAGGGTGATTTTTAAAGTTTTCCATTCATGAACTGTTTCACATTGATCAATATTTTGTGACCTATTCGTTGTTAATGCTGTTCAATGATTGATGATTTTTTCTGTTTTCTGGATTACGTGTAATATTCTTCGTAGTGCGTTCTGATGAAGACAAAAAACATTTTGGTCGACATGAACAACAAACGTTCTTTCTGGCCCGAAATTGTTTGGGCAACCTCAATTTCCTTGTACTCCTTTTTTCCTCCTGTCTAAACTAAAACAATACTCAAGGTAAGGGATGACCTTTTCACTAATAAATAAATAAATATTGCACGTTCATTTTATTGTCCTATCATTATTATTATTACATGTGCAGTTTATGCAAATTCACTAATAAATACATATTCGACGTTCATCTTATTGTCCTATTACTATTACATATGCATTTATGCATAAGCCACCACCCGTCAGCGTATGTATTCAATTGGAAGAATTTCAATGTTATTCGCGGAGCGCAAACAATGGCTCTTTCTCAGCAACTCTGTGAAAAATTAAAAATTGTTAATTACATGGAACAATGAAAAAATAAGTGAGTCTTGATTTCTTTTTCCGACAAGTTATGTTTTGAATTATGATTTGAATAAGTTTATTACTTGCCTTTATGCGCAGCAGGAAATGTTGCAAGACGCCTTAATGCATCTCAAGCATCAAAAAGAGATTTGCAGATATCTGGCGTTTATCTGTTATACTAATACCATAATACCTAAATCCGGTTAGCCTTAATGCATTTTGTTGGTGCTGCAGTATTGTATGCATGTAGGCACAAGGGCGTATCCAGGGGGGCAAGGGGGTAGCTGCCCCCTTTTCCTTAGCTCGGCAGAAATTAAATGGAGAGAACATTTTTTATAAAAAGGGTTCTTCACAAGCTGAATCAATATCTATTAGATGAGAAATTACTAGGATTAGCTGAAATCTATGTTAAATATAAACATAATTTTGCTAAAGGCACTATATATCTTACGAGTGTTTCAAATTCGAACCTGGACTTGGGATCTCGGAAACAGTAAAAGCGAATGTCGCACGATCGGTATTTAACTATGGTCCGAAACATCAGTCGATTTCTTCGTAACATTATGCATCAATAATTACTGAAGTCCAGCTACATACTTCTCATGATAAATATACGACTTGGAGTAATTTATAGAGGCAAGTTTCGTAAGTAAATAAAAAATGGAACTTGGAGAGATTGGAAATTCAAAGTATTTCCGAATTTACTCCAAGTGGTTTTTATTTTTCTCTGGCTATGGACATAGAGAAATTATTTCCGTAGGTAATTAGTGTAATATGCTATATCAAAACTTCCCCTTTTGAAGTGGCATATTAGAATATACCAAAACATATACAGTGTTCCTTTTTGTTGTCATGTCGGTAGGTGTCACATCGCAGGGAGCGGTATATTTCAAGTAGGAAGCCTATAGCCCACAATTTTTGTAAGTAACATTTTTGATTATACTTTATAGTAATGGAGATATTGTCCAATTAGGTACTAAGACCTCACCCTGTATGTCTGACGCTGAATAGCTCGAGCATTTTTGAAGATTTTTTTTCGATATTAATCAATACAAAGGCTTTAACTTTTAGTTATTATTTCATATTCACTCTTATGCATTTTTCGGTAAAAAATAAACGATTTTTTGCAATAACCAATTAAATGGTGCAACTAACTGGACATATCCATTTTGAAGGTGTTTTCATCCCTTTCCCAATTCTTCTATAGACGTACAACTTTAAAGTTTGATAAACAAATTACCCAGAATTTTTGATTTCGGTATTAAGAGCCTTTGAATTCACTCTAAAGAATATATAAATCCTTCTGTAAAATTTCTTTTACAAGAGGGTTCACATTTGGCTTGAAATAATAGTAGTTTTCCATATCCATAAATTGTCATATCGCCGTGGAAGACTCTGTATAAATGAAATAGAGATAGAATGAAAAATATCAAGCATAGTTATGTAGATATGACTCGTGGAACTTTCACTGAATAATGTTTTGAAGGTGCCCCCCACCCTTCCGTTTTAAGCTTGGTACGCCCTTGTGTAGGCATAAAATGATCAGGGTCTGTGAGAGGGGATTTCGGCCCTGAAAATAACTTTAATTTCAAGTTGCTCAAATCTTTGAAATTCTTACATTAAAGAAATTAGTACATAGGTATTTTAACCGTTCACGAACGCTTTTTTAGTTTTTGATTCTTTTTAATAGCCTATATTCAGCAATTTTAGCATTTTTGTCCAAAATTCGTCCATTTGCTAGTGTTCAACTTAAAAATATTTTTGTATGAGCGCATGCTCGCAACACTTTCTCCTTCAAGTCTATAATAAAGCACCCTAAGACACATATTATGCTCAACTGCGCTCACAAAAAAGTTGAGATCTGGTTATAGTTGTGTATTGATTTGCTTCAACTTTTGTTTTAATGTGAGCGCAATGGATCAACACGTTTATTTTATATATCTTTTGGGTGTTAGTTAAATGTTAGTTAAATTATCAAAATGTGTGAATTTCGAACTTTGAGCTTTAAAAAAACAATCCAGTACTAAGATTTAAAAAAAATGTTGACAAAAATTTAAAATACGTATGTTCTCAAATATTTGATTGCCAGAATTTCATAGGTGCGATCAAATTGCAAATAGAGTTTTTAGGCCCAAAATCCTCGCTTAAGGGCCCCGATACTTTGTGTGTGCGACCCTTCTTCAGTAAGTTTTTAGCATTCTTTTTACATATTTCCCATAACTATTTTGAATCTTCCATATTGTTCATATCGTTAAGAGTAAGTACATAATAGAAATGAAAATCAAGTAATGAACTGAAGAAAGTAAACCTCAACATTTTTAACTATATGCGGTTTCAACTAAAATCTGTACGGAAGGTGGAACTGATGAGAAGCAGTTATACATGTATTTTTTATTTTTGTGTTGATTATAAAAGAGTTGTTACTTTCTATATTTTCATGATTCCGGAATCATAAGTAATTAATACTAAATAGTTTTTTTCAGTATAATATTCTTTCCACTATTGAATTGATGATTTTATTGATGCCTGTAATCAACTTTTTCATACAGAACATATGGAAAATGATGAGAAACTCATACTCATATAATGAGCAACTTTTTATTTTCTTAATTTATTCGTCCTTAAAAATTCTTGTGGCAATTCCTTATATTGTACCATTTCGATGTTTTAAATATCCGTCCTCTAGACAATAAGCTCTTATCAAAACAAACAAACACTTTCAGATTTAGTTTTGATAAACAGTTTAAGGTACTCAAACATTTTGTGGTCATTCTTTTGTGTTTCAGGAGTCTGCAATAGTTAAAAGTGGGAAACATGTGGATATTTTCTGAGCGTATCAGTTCATAATTTTTTGGAATAAGGGACAGGAAAACATGACATAAGACTGAAATGAGTTTATGGCTTAAGACATAAAAACTTCAATGCTGGGGGCTTTCCATACACTGTCGTGCTAAGCACAGAGGGGTATCTGCAACTGAGGAAAACGCGTCCGAAATTTGAACCTCTGAATTTTCTTTACATAGAGTTGAATCTCGTAAAGATATAGATGATTTCACCAGCTTATTTAAGTAGATGACAACGGATGTTAAAATACTAAGCAAGATAACCGTAAGTACTACATAATCAAACGATTGAGTGGTATCTGCAACACTTACGGCCAACTTGCGTTTGAAATTAAATATTACTAGCCAACATACTAAATAAAAAAATAGCAAATCTGACATTAACAAACTCATCGAAGTTGTATGTACACGTTTCCAGACTTATAACTCATAAACCTTAATAAGGAAAAACATTTTTGAGCAAATACGGTCAAAAAAATGTAGGATTTCAAGAAAATTATTGTTTTTTATCCGAAAACGGCAATGAGTAGAGAACATGCCACTGATTCACTTGTTATCAAAAACCAAATATGTATGCACAAAAATTGCTTAGCACTGTGGTATAAGTAGCAAACACGTTTTTCCAGACGTTTTCTAAACGTGCTCCTTGTTATAGAAAAATCACTATTATAGGACTTTTCGAGGAATTGATTGGAAATATTAGGGAGCTGCAGAGTCAATTTACTTGCAGCTGATTATTTTACTTTAAAGATAAATGTACCAGAAAATGCGGAAGTACTTGTAAATAGCTCGAGCTGGAAGTGCGTCAAGTTCACTGACTCTTCCATTTGTTTCAGTTTAATTATATAAATTATCTAATAACCATCTTGGGATTATTTTATAATCCTGAAAAAGAGTTATGAGAGAGTGAATGTCTTAATTGGTTTAATATCTACCCAGTTGTTGGCTAATGGTTACCATGAATGTCACTCCAGCAGTAATAAAATTACAGAGGCAGGTTTAGAAGGAGGTGCAGGGGGCGCCCAAGAGAAAAAAGTTGCGTTCTTTGGGACGTAATTAGATGCCTTTGAGAAACTTATAAAATGTTCATGGTTTAATGAGATAATTGGGAAAAACGACTCATTTAGAACTTGGAAAATTTCAAAATTCAAAGTATTTCCGGAGAGAGACGGAAAAAACGAATTAGTTTTGACTTTTTCCTGATTTTATTGATTGTAGGGTTTCAAAACATGTTGCACATTAACATTGCCATTTTTTCTCTTCTACAAAATGGCATAATTCGAATTTCAATATGACTTTTCATCTCTTGTCCCCAGCATCAACTTTATTTTTTCTGATAACCATATACGATTTTTGCATTGATAGAGTTTTTAATTATTCTGATTCTAAAAATGTTATTTTAGTTATTTAAAAAAACATAATTTCCTAGGTCTAGAAATTATCAGATAGTGAATTTGTTACGTATACCAGATTTATCGTAAAATCATAATAAACTGAGCGCTGAACAATGAACAAAGAAGAGTCAGGCTTTGCCTACAAAATAACGGACATTGTGAATATCTGCTATGATTTACTTCTGCTTATGATTATTATTGTTATTGTCATCAATAAAATATTCATTTTGTGTTCAGGTTTCACCATACCTTTTTATTGCGTTATAATTTTCCCAACAACAAATTCATTGTCAACTATGGAAAAACTCAATTTAAATATACAAAATTCCAATATAGCATCCATTTGAAAAAACAAAGTTGGATATGGAAGTCGAAAGAAGACACCTCGAACTGAAAATTTGACGGCGTCATGCTGTAATATGGTAATAAAAATTTACCTCTGCTTATTTATGATTATTATCATAGCACTTAGTTTATTATGATTTTGCGTTAAATCTAGTATACTAAGTGACATATAAATCCGAACACCCAGTTTAAATGGTTTTATTTTAATAAAATTTTGTATAAGTACTTAATGAAGCATAATAAGTAAATGATAAAAATTTCAAAATGATTGCACTGCTTTAAAGCCCTTTGACCTTTAATAATGTGTGGATGCACCCTGATGTGCTACGCATCCTCCAACGCGCCTAGGCATGCTTCTGATCAGGTGGTCAATGTCCTCCTGTGGTATCTCATTCCAGGCAACCACCAACTCCTCTCGAAGTGCTTCTAGAGTCTGAGGAGGACGTTGCAAATTGAGCAATCTCCTACCCATCATATCCCACACGTGCTCAATTGGGGATAAGTCGGGAGATCTTGGTGGCCATGGTAACAATGTGACATCATTATGTTGAAAGAAGTTTATTGTGACTCTTGCAACATGTGGTCGAGCATTATCTTGTTGGAAAGTTGGATCTGCCAGGGTGTCAAGATAGGGTAAAAGATGGGGTTCTAGAACTTCGTGGATGTAACGCTGCGCGTTCATGTTACCTCTGATGAAGATTAAAGGTGACCTGGAACCATAAGCTATAGCACCCCAAACCATAACTCCAACAGTGTGATGAACATGTCTTTCAACAAAAAACTGTGGATTCCTCCTTTCACCACGTTGCCTTCTAACCCTGGCACGACCATCGTGCATGCCTAAACAAAATCGAGACTCGTCACTAAAGACAATACTGTTCCATTCCTGATCCCAGAGTGACCGTTGTCTGCACCACTCAAGGCGATTACGTCGGTGTTCTCGAGTTAAAGGGAGGACCCAGTGTGGCCGGTATGAAAACATGCCAAAACTTCTCATTCGTCGGTAAACACTTCGCATGCCAATAGGTCTTCCGTGTTCTGAAAACCATTCATTTGCAATGGACCTGGTAGTGGAGAAACGGTCCCTTAAGGCCAATAATCTTGGGCGGTGATCTTCACGGTCTGTTGTTCTACGGCGGCGTCCAGTGCCCCTTGCTCTTTGCGTACGGCCTTCTCGAAGCCATGCCTGACAACACCTAATCACAGTGTCTACACTTCTTTGCACTCTAACTGCAATTGCCCGAAAAGAATGTCCAGCTTCCCGAAGTCCCACTATACGGCCACTATCAAACTCACTAAGTTGACGAAATCGTACAGGTCTCCGTACTCTAGGCATCGTAACCGATAGAAAAGGATGTCAAGAACCAAAATCCGCCAACGTTGATTCTTTACTGCGGCTGAAATATTAATTTTTTGAGCGTTAGTGAATTAAAAAAAAAGCAGTATAAAAACCGGAATGTCCAACTGATAAGGCTGAAAATTTTTGCACTTGTTATTTACAGTAAGATAAATACATTCACCAACTTTTATTAAAATAAAACCATTTAAACTGGGTGTTCGGATTTATATGTCACTTAGTATATATGAAACACAGGACTATTTGATCATTTGAACGTCCACCTAGGAAATTTTGTCTTTTTGAATAACTAAGGTTTGACAATGTCATTTTGTAGAGGAGAAAAAGTGGCAATTTTAATGTGCAATTTATTCTAAAACCCCACTACAAATAAAGTCCGAAAAAAAAAATCGATTTTGGAAAAATCGGTTTTGCCGTGTTTTTCCGGATGTACTTGAATTTCGAAACTTTCTAAGCAGCATTTTGTTAGTTAAATAAATACGCAACTTTGTTCCTGTTCGAGGGACTCCGTATCTCGTACCGTTTTCGAGATACTAATGGTGAAGGTCTAATTTGAAACACCCTGTATATACTCTGAATAAGTTAGTGTCTCATAGATGACGCTATAGTCACCTCGTATAAGCTCATATAGTTTTGGCTTTAGCGCCATCTATAGGACACTAACTTTTTCAAAGTATGTATAGTAAACAGAAAAATAGTTGTGACAAATTCTCATAGATCATGCTACGATATCTCATTTCATATCGCGTAATTTTTTTGAACGCGGGATATAGCATTAGGTTGGCTATCTTCAGGTAGAATACGTTAATCAATGCTATTATGTTGTTAATACCAACAATACATTTGAAGGAGCCACACATTTTGCCTTACTTCGTTCTACTAAAAAAATCGGTTTCATTCAGCATTTGTCTTCAATATAGCTGCAAAGCAAAATTTTTCTATATAAAAAGGTACACAAATATTCTAATTGTTGTATAATACGTATGCCTCACCATTAAATTTTTGAACTACTAAACATTGAAAACGTTTAAATGTTTTTTTGTTAAACATTGCGACTCTTGCAAAGACATTTTTAATTACTCTGCTAAAGTATCAGTAGGTCCAAAATCATTGAAAACTAATTGGCGATTATTCAGAAACTTTGTCTAAAGAGTAACGATATGGGATATCTGTGTAAGTTTACATTTATCGTTCTAGTAGCTGCATATTTGTTATCTTTTCTTTCTGAAAAGGCAAACGTGACTGACCTTTCAGCAAAAAGCATATTTTTTTTTATTTCTTCAATTAACTGCTGTGACTAAATTATGGAGATCGTAGTCAAAACATTGTTCAAAGCAAACAGTTTTCAAGGATCTGATTACTTTAGGTCCTAGTGAACTTTTTACGAAACATAACATAGTTTGAAGTTCGGAAACATCCAGTTTTTCGATTAATTTGTATTTTGTGCATACAGGAAGATATGGGCTCTAAATGTGAATGCATGCAAAGTACAGAGTGTGACTAATAACATCATTTTTCAAAGTATTCATGTATGAATTATCTTGAAAGATCTTGAAAACGCACAAATTAAATATAAAATACAATAAGTGCTTTAATTAAATCATCACAAATTAGTACATAAAAAATCGCATGTTACAACCGATTATTATGAAAGAGCCAATTCGCATTCCTCTTAGATAATTACAGCAAATTATACAGCAAATGCAACGCCAAGGATTAAAAAGTGAAAATAAAAATTCTCACATCGCATAATCTGCTGTTCTTGGCGCTAAATAGAGCAATTAAAGTAGGAGAAGCCACACTTTCTTCACAGTAGGCATAATCTAATCTTCGTAATGTTTATGGGGTTCCTATGTTCTCCGCATGGTCTGAGTTAGTTTCACTTTTTTACAATTAATATTCATTATCACCTAACATGGTTTCTGAAAGTTTTGTATGCTTTAGCTGAAATCATGAATGCAGATTAAGCTCAGGGTGTCTCAAAGCTCAACCTTATTAAAAAATGGTGTCAAGTAGATTCAGTGATTCTCATTTTTTTCCTTTTTTGCCCCTCGTTCCCTCGTCACTGGGCCGATTTTAAAGTACTATCAAGCATTTTATCTTTGGCAACGTAACTTTGAGTGAAAATTTCATAAAAATCCGAACGGTACTTTCCAAGTTATAAAGGGGTCAAAGATTAGAGGTCAGACAGACAAACAGACCGACGGAAATAAGTGACATGGTTTTTCTTGTAACATCCAAAAAAATAATATTTCATTTTCGATTCTTTTCGCGACTGCAATACTTCCTCGCCAGTTGGCGTGGTAAGTAAAATGACGTGATCATCGTCATCATGACCATTATACGCTTAATAGCGATTCGATTGTAATATTTTTTGCGTTTTTCTTGATGCATATACGTCTTTATTTATCTGAAAAATAATTCGGAAGAATCTGGTAAATGCCTCCAAAGCTAGTAAAATAAAACTTACAATAGAAGAGATCCTCAAAATAATAATACCCTTAAAAAAAATATGTAGAGATTATATAAAAAAATAAATAAGATGTCAATCCTACAAGGGCTTTTTGTTGAGTATTTTTTCAAGCAGCATTGGCTCAACAATAATTAAGACGCATACGAATATTACACAGGGTGTAAAGTTAGTAGTGGAGCAACGGAAGTAAGGTGATAAAGGGCCTCAAAGCCTATCGAATGAACCCCCATATTTGTGGTCCGAAATTTTGTAGCTCAGGAGATATTTGCAAATTTGTGAAATTTAGAAAAAACGGGATAATGCACTTTCAACCGCAATTACAACGAACCATTAGGTTTAGGGCTGTGATTTTTTTTTCTGAGATGAGCTAAATGGTTAGTTTTAGCAATGGTTTTGTTACTTTTTAACAGAGCTTTTTAGAAATCAACGCACAAAATCTTAAATTCTTTTTTTTGTGGAAAATCCCTTCCATCCCTCAACTTTGGAGGGCGGTAAAAAAAATTGAGGTTGTATTTCATTATTCATTTTATTGTAAAAACTATTTCAACCCCTGAAAATTTCAGCTTGCTACGATGAGTGACTCACCTTCAAAAATCTGTATGTTTGACGCAAGTGGGTATCTATACATATAAACAAGAAATCACAGCCCTAAACCTAATGGCTTAGTTGTAATTGCGATTGAAAGTTCATTATCCCGTTATCTTCGAAATTTCACAAAATTGCAAATATCTCGTGAACGATAAAATTTCGGACCGCACATACGAGTATAGGAGTTCATTCGATATCTTTTGGGGCCCTCTATCACTTGACTTCCGTTGATCCACTACTAATTTTACACCCTGTATAATAAATTATATAATAAATTATAATCAGTTTATACAAGTTGTAAGGAATCAGCATATTTTTCCAAGTAGAAGGCACAGTTCCTGTAAATAACTTCTTTGGATGATAACGATTTTATCGATCGTGTTATCCTGCGAGTTGACAGAAAGACAGAATCGTGCAACAACCCCGTGTGAGTGTCAGTATTCTACCCAATTGAGCTAGTTCTCAGGCTCGCACTGAGAACAAAATCAAGTGGTGCAAATTTACAATGATATTAAAGGTTTTCAACGACAACAAACCTCAAAGCTAATTGTTCTATACCTATTCCAAATTTCCTAATCGGAGCTCAGATAATGCCAAAGAGCTGCCTCAGTAGATGTACATACTTCTTCCTTTTTGCTCTCATCATTTCTTTCCTTTTTCCCTGCATTAGGCCAACCAAACTTGTCAGACCTATTCACTACACGACTTTAACTAAGAGCAAATATGCTATGTCCCCGCTTTGGTAAACAATGAAAAAAATAGCTTAGTATGACCTTCTTTAGGAGTCTATGCACGCCTTCGTGTAGTTGAACGAGTTCACCTCGTCTGCCTGAAGACATTCTTCAAATTACATAACTGTATTTATTATATCATAACAGTTCTTATCAGGAACTGTAGTGCATTTTTGAGGATGTTATGCCAAGGAATATAACAGTGTAAGAACATAAACTATTCGCAACCGTTTTGTAAGTTTTTGCAGCACACATCATATGTAGGTGATTCCAGTAACGGAATTATGAACAGTCGCATAATAGTTCTGACTTGAGATGTTGAAAGCTCACATTTTTAACGATTATTATAAAGTGGAATGATGCGTTGCTTCCAGATAAAAGTTTTGACCAACTACTTAGCACTTTCTAACTTTCATTGTTAAGCTACGCTGTGGCCTCTGGTCATTTAGAAGCCGGTACTCTGGGACCCGTGTGTCCGTAGAATGAATACTCCCTTTTGACGATTTAAATCGGATGCTCTCAAACTTATTTTGTCTACTTCCCAAGAAACAACTATTTTCTAGGGCCCCTGAAATTACAAACAAACTAGCCGTTGTATTCAACGCCAAAGTCAATTTACATACCTCACGTCCCAATATCCTACAGGCTCTTTACCGCCTCCCGTAGGTTCCCAGCCCTCACAAACGGGCCTCATGGCCCGTTTGGAGAAAGACTGCCTTAAAGAAAAATCGCATTTGTTTCGAAGATGCAGAATAACAATAATTATCGAAAATTACATTTTGTATTAGCAGAAATTACATTTTAAGCTTAATGAGTTACACTAGCCATTATTCGATTCCCACTTAAGTTGTGGAAGCTTAGAAATGTGGTCCTTATACGTAATAACCTGACAGGCTAATGTCCGGATATCGAGCAGCGAGCACGCTATATGATAATAATAATAATAATAAAACGTCTTTATTGGGCGAAGTTTAGCATAAGCTACTCTACCACTTAACCCGTAAACTGTCTATCCACAAAATAAACAATAAAAACAATATATATGTACCACTAAAAATGCAGAGGTTTCAACAAAAAATGAATTAATTGAATAAAATCAACACTGGATAAAAACTATAACATTATACATAC
The DNA here is from genome assembly GCA_963669975.1 of Acanthoscelides obtectus. Lineage (NCBI taxonomy): Eukaryota > Metazoa > Arthropoda > Insecta > Coleoptera > Chrysomelidae > Acanthoscelides > Acanthoscelides obtectus. The sequence continues at coordinate 49,507,884 of CAVLJG010000009.1, read as the reverse complement.
TGTGTACAATTTTGAGTGTCTTAAAGTTTTTCATCTCAGTGCAAACCGCAGCCTGGAATCTTTGCGAACATTTGCTTGGCTATGTAGTCCACAGGATGCCCATTTTGGAGATGTTTTCAAATGGAATGGGAGTTCGTGTGATAGCTCATTTTGAAGCTCCTTATGAATGCTTTATGTAACCTTAGACTGGCAGGCTGTCAAAGTTCAACGTTTTTGTACAATGACTTCATAACCAATCATGAAAACGCTTTATTCTTCTTAGAAAAATCCCAGTACCCAATAAGTTATGAAATATTCCATTCTAAAAGTGTCAAAATCAACCCAACGCAGCGCGGGGTCTGTAGCGAATTATATCAAGAGTCCCAGGGGCGGGCGGATCCAGAGATAAACCTGGGGGGGGGGGCTTTCTGCTCAGCGGGAGTGTCAGTGCTTCCTCCCCCAGGAGAGGTATTTTCCTAAAGTGCTGCTACGCGGGGTCCTCAAATGCGCCGGGTCCGTAGCATTGGCTACCCTTGTTATTCTGCTACTTCCATTCCAAAAGTAGAAGATTCATATAACGTTTTGATAATTGGTTGATGAGTTATAATTCGATATACATACAAAAACGTTGAACCTGTCAGTTCGCCATATTCAGAGAGGGTGATTTTATAGATATTCTAGGGTAATGAAATGAGGTATTACACGACTACCATCTCCATTTAAAAAAATGGTGCCCAGTCGCCATCTTGGAATTTCCAACTGTTATGTATGTATGTAGCGTTGTAAAATCTGTGTTTTCGACAGCGAACTGATACAGTTACCTAACCGTTAGACACATCCTGGAGTTTCCTTAATCACCAGTTCCACAGTGACCTAAAGAAGCATTGTCTGATGGAAAAAAAAAACGGCCCAGGGCACACGAAAATTACCCAAGAGCAGATTTAAAACTGGCCTTACACCGCACGCTATATAATGACCTTCGAATAGTCTTATTCGGTACCGCTATTCCTGGTACAACCTGGTTGTTATCGTGCTCCTAATGCATGCGAATACATCATATACGTGCGTACCTTGGGAAAGGTCATTTCATGTCCCATTCATAAAATGTAATTGGCTGGATGTTAACTCTGTATGATGTTCTTGGAATGATCAATTTATTGAGGAGGAATTTCAGAAGTGTGTAGTAATATAAGAGGTCACCAGTTCTATTAATGACATTCAATATAGAGGTTTTTTCTTAATTGCGGTATCGTGAAACTCTGATCGATTATTTGATTTCTCAATACAATAAGCTACAGTAGATTTTCCAAACTCTGAGGGTGTCTGGGGTTCAGATATGGATTGTGGTGATTTTTTTTCTTCACAGAGTGCGTGCGTACAGCGGGGGTAGAAGAGATATTGCTACATGGTGGTCTTCCTAGATCGTCCTGGACTTGTTTAAGGAAAGCATAATATTATGATCTAGTCGTCTTCCTTCTCCTTTGTCCTACCTGCCTCGTAACTGAAGTATGCGACTAGTAAATGATCAGAGTTTATAAGCGTGGTTGTCAGCTCTGAAAATAACCTGTCTATGAAATTTATGCTCATAAATATTTTTGAACATTTGTTTTTATACTTTTGTCAACATTTTCTTTTTATTTTATTACTTAATAGTTCTTTAAAAGCCTAAAGTTTGCAATTTTGTTCAAAATTCACCCTTTTCCGAATTTTTAACATAGTATTTTTATATGAGCGCATTGTCGGAACCCTTTCTATTTCCGATAAAACAAACTAAGACACAAATATGTGTGAAAATAGTAGCGATGCTCACATTAAAAATAAAAGTTGAGGTCTCATAATTGTTTAAAATTATTTTTCATGTGAGGGTGGTCGATCAACACTACTGTTTTTATACATATTTGTGTCATAGTGTGTT